>NW_021011485.1:4656822-4929092 GCF_003987935.1 Bombyx mandarina | reverse complement strand
CTAGGAGCAGGCTTAGGGACCTCGGTAACCGTACTCGTCGAACTCGACAAAGAGTTCGCCGTGCAACCTAACCCATGAATCAGCTCGCTGAGTTTCTCGCCGGATCTTCTCAGTGGGTCGCGATTCCGATCCGGTAGTAGATTCATTCGCGAAGCAGCTACTCTTGAGCTGTTAGGTCTCCTTCGGAGGCGCTCGGGTAGCTGTTAGCAAATCCCACCCCTCCTGGCTGAGCCTTTGCTCGCCCACCTGTCCTGGTGAAACTGGAAAGGCCTCCGGGCCAGCAGTAATCCTTCAATCATAAAAAAAAAAGCACAATCACGTAACTGCTAGTCAAACATCCGAATCCGAAACTGAGTTCGACGCATTATATTCCTTCGGTTCCTCCTCCTCGAGAGCGGAGGTCTTAACCCTTATGATCACGGTGACATCATAAATATGTGTCGCGTATTCGCTTAAATCTATTTCATCTCTAGTCTTTCCGTCTGGGCTTTGCCAGGTCCATTTTCTGAGGAGTCCTTTCCTGAAGAACGAATTAATCAAGAAAAGTCCCCGCGACTTGAGAAAATTTACTAGCATTCGCCCTCGGGTATTTCTAGAGCCAACATCATGGGGTCCTAATACAGGTTCTCTGCATTCTCGTATTCCTACTTTCACGTTGAAATCCCCCTTCACTACGGCATAATGGGTCTTGGTGGTCCGTTCAATGGATTTTACGATATCGTCGTAAAGACCCGTAGAACACCTGGTGCATCGCTCAACACGAATGCACCGGATGTCTTATCCGTTAGGCCACGACAACTTGTGCTGTGTCGAACTATTGTTTTAATTTTTTGAATATAATTCGTATAACGGTTCGCGCGTTGAAGATTTCAAATAAAGTATTAAAATCAGGTATTATAACACAACGATATATGTTAAGTGGTTACTGGAGCCCATAGACATCTACGACCTAAATGCTGCCACCCACCTTGAGATATAAGTTCTAAGGTCTCAAGTATAGTTATAACGGCTGCCCTACCCTTCAAACCGAAACGCATTACTGCTTCACGACAGAAATAGGCAGGGTGGTGGTACCTAACCGCGCGGACTCACAAGAGTCCTACCACCAGTAACTACGCAAATTATAATTTTGCGGGTTTCTTTTGTATTACACGATGTTATTCCTTGACAATAACACAACTTATTAAGAACATACAAGCTACTCGTATGGTATGTTTCTGTGCGACGCTAAAAGAGTTGTTTTCTGCCAAGTAGTTTTGACGAATAAAACAGACAATATTCTAACACAATTGAGTTTTCAACTTCAATGTTCAAGAGGGATGTAGTATTTATGATTTGACAGCTGCATAAGACAAATAGGTCATGAGATGATCTATCCATCAGCATTAAGATAGCATTTGAACTATAAACAAAATAGTCCCTATTATTACAAAGAGAACCTACTGGTATAATGATAAAAGATCAACTGACAATCCTTATTGAAAGTTTTTTTTTTTTGTTGCCTTTGTAGGCAGACGAGCATACGGCCCACCTGATGGTGAGTGGTTACCGTCGCCCATGGACTTCAGCAATGCCAAGGGCAGAGCCAAGCCGCTGCCTACCGCTTAATACTCTCCACAAGCCTCGTTTTAAGAAGGACATGTCATAGCGCTCGGGTGATCGGTTCAAACACAGCTACTTACAAACAAAAGAGTCACATTTGTAGCTATTAAGAATACGCGTCACAACCCTAGCCACAACATAGATATCATAATAAAAGTATGCGGTATGTGGACGTGTGTTTGTTTCGTGTACACGATCTTTATACGTAGATGCGTAGACATTTTTTACGGTTTACTTGGCATTAAGCGTTTGCTAAAACCTTGAGAATGTTTTTCAAACATTCATTGTCACAGCACAAATTACTCGTAACATACTAACAAAGAAAAAAATTGAAATTAAAATATTTTTTTCGATTTAATAAAATATGAAGATATAAGTATGGCCTGGAATGGTTTTGTAATGAGAGAAAAAGAAACTAATATCAGTTGTTACGTAACACGGATAATATGGAAGATTAGGAAAAAATGAGAAGATGATATACCTATATTATGTTGAACTGTTTCAAAAATGTATAATGTAAAAAACATGGGAAAGACAACCAGTGTACTGTGTAGAACACAACAATCTTATAAGGTTAATATTATAAATAGCACAGTCCAACATTAGACGCAAGAAAATATATTTCCTTTGATTATCTTCGAGCTATAATAAAATCTTTCGACCAATATTTAAAGAGAATACATAAATGAAGCCGTTCAATGTATTGCGCAATTATACTCATGTGTCATAACCGAATATCAGGTAGGTAGATCGTGGGCTCATCTGCATAGGACATGGGCCATTCTTCATACATTGCACGGCCCACTAAACGAAGTTGAACGAAGACTGTAATGAAATTAAGTTTAAATAACAGACTATATATCTCTTTTATTATAAACAAATTAAAATCAATATTGTTCATGGGAAAACAGAGATATTTAAAAAATAAGATAAGATAAGATAATATTAATAAAATATAAATGATTTATTATAATCTTTTTCTATTTGAAGTCGGTTTTTGTTAAAGCATGTTTATTTATGTAAGGTAGAATCATTATAACAATTTAAAAAACAAGGCTGGGAAACCGCAGCTTCGACATGTTTTAGGCAATTAAACGTGGGAATTGAAGATAAAGAAACAGATGGCGAACTACGATAAGGGAAAAAACCTGTTTGTCTTGAGACAAAAACAAGATTACGATTCTTATAGAGTTGAAATTAAATTAAGGCAATCAACTATGTGAAATAATACACATAAGATGAATTAAAATTGGATTCAGATTGAGTGAAATATAGCGGGTGCGCGGCACCAAAACAACCCACCACTCGCTGTTCCTTTGAATTGCCTATTTGGGATAATAAGCAGCCCCGCCAACCCCTAAGGACTGCAGAGGTAGGTACTGGGAAAAGACATCAGTGACCAGACTCAATGGCCCGAATGTACGGTCTGACTTTTATTAATCAACTAGAAGCGGGCACACAGGTAACAGAGGTCGCGCGACGCCGTCCCGTAATTAAGTAGGTTAAGGATAGGAATGTCTCTCACTTACTTGTTGCTGGCTTCCGAATTATCGACAGCATGCCGATACAAAAATTCGCAATGAAGCATAGCTGCAACGAGGAAAGAAATTGGTCAGCACTATCACAATACACACGCCTGTCGCCGGCATTCGTCATTTGTGTTGTGATCTGACGGGTCGTCGCTTCCCCTTGCGGGATGGGCCTCGGGGCGACCCCCTCTACTCGGGCTTGAGACTCCCTGCCTAACGAGGCAGGGGTGAAGAATTTACTGGTGTGGGTCCATATGTGCAGGTTTGAGTAGTGGACGGGTCGATTTCTTCTTCAGTCTTCCGTCTTCTTTCTTCTGTCTTGAATCTTCATCTTCGTCGGATTCCGCACAGTACGAACACGCTAAGGATCCATGAAGCACTAGTGAACCGGGCTCGTGTGTTGTTCGGGTCAGGTCGGGTCGTCGCGTCCCCTTACAAGAGCGCGGAATGGGCCTCGGGGCAACCCCCTCTGCCCGGGCTTGATCTCCCTGCCAACGAGGCAGGGGTGATAAGTTGCAGGTTTGGATGTATAAAAGGATCGGTAATAGTTTGACGGGTCGATAAACTCTTCTCTTCAGTTCTTCTTTTTCTATTCTCTTCATTTTTTCCTCCTCCGGCCTTTTTCCTTGATGCACAAAAGTAGCTCGTATTTATAAGTAGTAGAACAGCGAGGCAGTTTGTTCATTAATTTTCTTGAATACCGTCTTAAACAAGTGTTGACTTGCGTTGGACTTATAACCTTTCAACAACAATCTTAACATTGAGAAAACAGTTCACTTTAACTAACTAAGTAGCAGGGGTGCGCCGATTTATGTATATATAATATATATACAGATAATATAACGAACTGATAACAGAGTTGGATGAAATTTCTGAAACATAGAAGAGCTACTGTCAATTGTTATTCCAGTATTTACAGAAGACGCTTATATCGGAACGGAACGGCCTCGGTACGCTCGGATGACGTTCTCTCTGGTAGCTTCTATACAAGTGCTGGGGTTCGACAAGGTTACATTGTATCGCAGCTCTTATTCAATGCCTACACAGAGATCATAATGCGCATCACTTTGGAGGATGCGACAGATGGTGTAAGGACTCGACAGATGGTGTAGCAATTGGGGGGTATAGGATTGCAAACTTGCGATACGCGGGTGATACCACATTGTTTGCAACTAATGCGCAATGCATGAGGGAGCTACTGTTGAGAACGGTACGTGTGAGCCTTGTGTTTGGATTGAGGATTAACCGCAGTAAGACCAAGGTGATGATTGTCGAACTCGCCGTACCTGACTCAAATGGCGGGTTGCGATGTGGTCCAGTCCTACATATATCTTGTGGCTTTAATCTCAAATAATGGCGGATGCGTGGACGAAATCAAAAGGCATGGCTGTCACGAGGTGGGCGATGGACGGGCTGAGGAAACTATGGAGAAATAGAAACATAAATAAAACCACAAAGATCGGGCTCGTTAGAACACTAATATTCTCAATATTTCTATATGCTGCTGAGACGTGGACCGTGCGAGATATGGAAAGGAAGAACATAGACGCTCTGGAAATTTAGTGTTGGAGAAGAATGCTTGGAGTTTCATGGACCGACTTTCGTACAGATGTCTCGATACTTCCGGAACTCGGCATCAAGTAGCGTCTATTTGCTATAGTACAGTCTCGAATGGTAGATTTCTTCGGACACGTTTCGCGACGAGATGGCCGGTGCATAGAACGCCTAGTTGTACAGGAAGGGTTGATGGCACAAGACCGCGCCGAAGTACACCAATGCCGACCAAATTAAAACTGCAGTGGAAGCTCCTCTAAATGAGTGCAATAGAGTGGCCTCAAGCAGGGAGAGATGGCGGGACATCGTGAGATGCATCAAGTCTGCCCCTTCCAGCACTGCATGACGATCACGACCACTCTGTCAAGAGTGACACGATTGAGAAGAGGAAAATAGATAATAAGCTCCTAAACAAAGAGCAAACAAATCTTCTCATCACACAATGTTTGCCCTATGTGGGAATCGAAGCCGCTAACTACAGCACCACCGAGTGAGTCAAATTCATTCTGTCAAGTTTATTGTTATTATTCTGTATTTTGGGATGCTTTAGAATCACTACCGCTAAATACAAACTAATGAATTTAAAAGAAACAATTGACAGATATGTACATTGTAGCGTGCTGTGAATGACTTAATGGATTATATACATTGTGTAATGTTTCACGTACGTGTTAGAAGGTTTAGTATGTTCGCACTGTGGAACCCTAATGCGAGCTCAAGTTAATATGTATAAAATCCGTGAGATCAAACACAGAATGAGAATTTTAGAGCAAAATGTACAAGAAAATGTTTGTCTTCAAAAATAAAATTAAATGGGATTCATTATTAGTGATTTCGTTCTACCATATTTTTGGTTTTTATTGGTGTAGCAAATATGCATTTCCCCTAAAATTAGGAACCTTTTTATTTGGTAAGTGTTTCTTGATTTATTTTTTAGCCAATTCGTTTGTGGATTGGGCAACGCAATGTGCAAAACAGCTGATGTCCCTGTACGATTCCGTTATTTGTTTTTCTTAGAAGAGGTTGTTCAATCGTCATTTTGAAAATATGAAAAAAAAATACTTTTATTCAGATGAGAATTACAGTTCTCAAATTATAATGTATTTTTATTATTATTATTGTAATTGTATAAATAAAATATAAACCCACTGAACTGCACGGGTATCTGGACAGCATTGTTCAATATTGATACCTGCCTGAATTTTTATATAGTACATCAGATAGTAGTAACATGTCTAAAAGTACTGCTACAATGTATAAGAAATAGTTTATTTCTGGATCATACCTGGATAAATCATATCCTCTGACTTAAATAAAAACAGTCATCTCTCATTATCAAAAGTGATAAAGTTTCTTTTGAAAAAAGAAAGAGTGACCACAATATTTCATGATACAAGTCACAGGCGCCTAGGCGTTGTTTATTTTAAATATTCAAAGAAAAAATGGTGTGCGGAAAAGAAGTGAAACTTCTTCCCCACTCTCTATTGTCGAGTGGTTCGCAAGACGCTTTGTCTATTTTTTCAACCTCGTTCTTCCTAAATTGTATCTTTTCTTTTTAGCCGTAACGAATCTGTCTGAATTAAATTTTACTCTCAACGCACCTAAAAAAAATTCACTTCAAAAACATCAGAAGTGCATTTCTTATTCTCCTACAGAAGAAAAAAAAATCATAATTTTTTAATATTTGAATAGTATTAAAAAAATCTTTCAAAATAATATAATAATCTATATAAATAAAAATGAATTGCTGTTCGTTAGTCTCGCTAAAACTCGAGAACGGCTGGACCGATTTGGCTAATTTTGGTCTTGAATTATTTGCGGAAGTCCAGAGAAGGTTTAAAAGGTAGATAAATATGAAAATGCTCGGATTTAAATAAAAATAACAATTTTGTTGTACCTTTGATGTGTCCTCCGTCGGACGGATTCCTTTTGTTTGTATTACGTTTATTTTATACAAAAGTTTAGATATTTTATTTGTCGATTGAGGCACTACGAAGTCTGCCGGGTCAGCTAGTATGTTATAAAAATTTGTTCTCGTAATGTCTTTCTTTCTCTGTGATGCTTAAAAGCCTATTTTCCTTTCTCCTGGAGATTTCAATTGACAGCAACAAACTTTTTTTTTTGTTTCAGCCTACGCTATGTTTATTTTCTCTGGATTAGGTATTACTTGCGGTGTGCATAGGTTGTGGACGCATCGATCGTACAAAGCCAAAGCACCCGTGAAGTTTCTCTTGATGGCTTTCTTCTGCAGCAGTGGCCAGGTAACTGATACCTTGTTTGTTTTTTTTTTATTTGGATCATAATATGCTTCGACTCATGAAGCTGAAACAGATAGGAAAGCGGAGGAGAGATGGGGTTCCTTAGAAATTTGGCTATGTTATTTATGTAATGGAATGTTCCAACATAATTTTAGACAAACATAACATTTTTGAAGTGTCGTGGCCTAAAGTATAAGACGTCCAGTGTATTCGTATCTAACGATGCAACGGTAGTCGAATCCCGCATGCGGGTATCAATTTTTCTAATGAAATATTTACTAAGCAAATGTCCACGATTGACTTCCACGGTGAAGGAATAACATCGTTTAATAAAAATCAAACCCACGAAATTATGATTTGTGTAATTACTAGTGGTAGGACCTCTTGTAAATCCGCGCGGGTGGGTACCACCACCCCGCCTATTTTTCCGTAAAGCAGTAATGCGTTTCGGTTTGAAGGGTGGGGCAGCCGTTGTAAGTATAGTGAGATCTTAAAACTTATATCTCAAGGGTGGCGCATTTACGTTGTAGATGTCGATGGGCTCGAATAACCACTTAACACCAGGTGGACTGTAAGCTCGTCCACCCAGCTGTCTTATTTATATTGCTTAATAAAAAAAATTTTTTAAGACGCCCGATAAACTTAGAAATTTGCATTTGATCACATGTCAAGGACCGATGACAAACTCATAATAACTATATTATAATACGTTTAGTGCTTTCTTCAGTTTTTATTCGTAGCAATAATCAAAGAGTCTAAAATAATAGGATGGCAATAAAAAAAAACCCGATATTAAATCGTAAAATTATTTTTAGTTGTTTTATTACACTTTCCTCTTATATTCTAATCAAGATCACCAAAATGAGAATAAGATCAATTGATTTTTACTTCGGCACCCTTTTACTCGGGTAACAATAAAGTGTGTTTTTTTGTTTATTGATTTTCAAAATCAATTGTTGAAATTATTGCAACAAGAATAATTTAAGCTAGACGAGCTTTTTCAATGGTTTAATAGCTGTTTAATTAATGATTTGGACACTCGTGTGCTCTGTCTAACATCCTTGAGATGAAGCAGTATTATTACAACTCACTACAATAGCATAATTCTTGATATGTCTTATGCTGTTAATTTTGTAGACCTGGCTTT
Organism: Bombyx mandarina; assembly: GCF_003987935.1. The sequence continues at coordinate 4,921,002 of NW_021011485.1, read as the reverse complement.
TAGTGGATCTCTATGCAGATTTTAATAGATATTTTCTAATGTCCTTTCCATCAGCAGCTGCCTGTCTGGAAGTGACACAATAACTGGGTCGTTTCATATTGATAATTAATGTGATTGTGGATGGACTGCAAATAAATAATTCTAATGAACCTAAACTCTATAGCCATGACTCCTAATTTCATTTAATTACAGTTGGACTTCGTATATGTATGCTAGAAGTAAGTAAGTAAGATTCAATTTTGTCTCCCACCGTAGAATTCAATATACAACTGGGTGAGGGATCACAGACTCCATCACAAGTTCGCCGACACCGATGCCGACCCTCACAACGTGAACCGAGGCTTCTTCTTCTCCCACATAGGATGGCTGATGATGAAGAAGAACGAAAGCGTCCTAACGAAAGGAAAGCTGATTGACATGAGTGACATAGAGAGCGATTCCCATTTGATGTTTCAACATAAGTATGATGTTACTTTTAGCTTCGACTTTAGATTTAAGTTGTATCTTGGATGTAATAATAATAATAAGGAATATGTTTGCCAATAAACCTGCAAGATAGATAGAAATTAGGAGAATTTTCCAGTAAAATGATCAAGAGTCATGCCAATGTTGGCTTTGGATATTCCAAAATATGTCACTTGATGAAAGAAGACACCATTCAAAAAGATTTTGTGAATTTCACGCGAAAGCCTGCCTTAAGTACAAATACATAATGCATTATTTTGGGGAAACGTAGCTTAAAGATTTTCCCTACATAAACGCAAATATGATAAAGGTGTTTCTTTCTTTTTAGATACCACAATCAATTAAAAATCCTATTCTGTTTTCTAATACCAACATTAATGAACATCTTCTTGATCGGGGAAGATTGGAAGTGCGCTGTTGCCTGGCAATGCTTCATACGGTTCCTTTGCGTGCTACATTCTGAACTGACTGTTAACAGTTTGGCTCATATGTACGGCTATAAACCTTACAACGTGTGAGTAAAGCTATTTTTATTCGTTACATTTTGAACAAAACGATTTTAATATAATAATATTGCATATATGAGTGAAGAAACTATTGCCAAAGCGGAAGGAAAAACATCGCGGGGCCGTTTTAAGACTACGCTATAATATAATAGCATATAGTATATAGCTCATAACACAACAATATCGCACACCATACATTGTAATGAACACGTTTACATTGTAGTGTACTATATATTATTGGCTAAATATTATATAAAATACCGAATACAACAACTGAAATAGAAATAGACTAGACATTTAATTCGAGATAAAACAGAAAAATGACCCAAAGGAGTGACAGAATGGTATCCAAGATATAAAAAGCGAAATAGAGGAAGACAGCAACGTAGATGTGAAGATGACATCAAAAAAGTGGCAGGAACGACTTGGATGAGAAAAACGCAGGATAGAATATTATGGAGAACCCTTGGATATGCCTATGCTGTACAGCAAGATGATCAAGAAACCGGTGTCGAATAATAAAACTAGAGAATAAGTGTATTAAACATGTAACTTATAGCAATGCTACATTTTACCTACAACGCTGCACTGTGACGCGCTCACTCACACAACAATAACCACGAGTAATCTACTATCGCCACCCCACTACAACGTCAACGATCACTATTTAAGAGGCCGCAGCGCGCCAGTTATGTAGCCCACTGAGTTTCTCGCCGGATCTTCTCAGTGGGTCGCGTTTCCGATCCGGTGGTAGATTCTGCGAAGCACTGCTCTTGCTAGGTTCAGTGTTAGCAATTCTCCGGTTGAGCCCCGTGAGCTCACCTACAAACGTTAGGGTGAAGCTGAAATAGCCTCTCAAGGCTATCAGCATAGGTATGAAGAAAAAAAAAGTACGCCGTTTTTCCAGAAGCTTCGATGTTTGGTACCAATTTCGGAACCCCTCAATATAGTTTGCTATCTTCGTTCTAATTGCTATTTGGTTATTTTTTATTGCCCTTGAAGGCAGACATCAGCATACGGCCCACCTGACGGAGTGCGATAGTCCCGCAGTCCACTCGTCTGCCCAAGTTTGATCTGAGCGGTAGCCCCGCAGCCGTCAGAAAAAGCATCAGCTAGGAGGTTAAGGAACGCGGTAGCCCCGCAACCCGTTCCAAGAACCACCCTTAGGAATTTGTACGTTTACCTGAATATCTACGTATCCGTTTGTTTTGTATAGTTTGTTACATGAACGAATAAAGTTCCTGTTTACTAAGACATCAGTTATTTTAATTCATCTGGCAACATCATAAACTTAAATTAGATTGTTAATAAAGGCTTATCTTATCTTATCTTATTATAGGCTGCTATACTATATGGCACTATAGTATAGCGTAGTCTGAAAGCAGCTTGATTCCACCGTCCGCGATACTCTCCGAGTGACAAACGACAGGATGAGAAGGCAGAATATCGTGAGGACGAAAGCGACGCATGGAAGCGGTCCGGAACCTCAGATACGAGGAACACAATTGGTGGAGGAGAAAGGTGATCGGACTCACGACCCACCTGATACAAACTGATTATCGGAGCCCATAGACATAAACACGTGAAATCCGCCACTCAGCTTGAGACAAAGTCGATTTTCTGAAAAACCATTCAAACCTCTCAAGACACGATTAAATTGCGGCAGGCGGGATGGTATCTACCCGTATAGTTACACCTCAGTTAGTTTTCATATAATTAAAGAAAAAGCCTGAATATTTATAATGTAAAATGACATTGTGTGACTTTTTTTAATGTAAATTGTTTTAGATGAAAATCGTATGATAAGACCGATTCAGCAGTATTTTTATCATATTCTTTTTCCTCAGAAACATTGAAGCATCAGAGAATATTCTAGTTTCGGTCCTGACGTGCGGCGAGGGCTATCATAACTTTCATCATGTTTTCCCATTCGACTTTCGTGCAGCAGAGACTATGGATTTCTTCAGTCTATCCACAAAAATAATCAGAACATTCGAGAAGATTGGTTGGACGTATGACCTCAAGCAAGCCAGTCCAGAAATGATCGAGGCGGCTCGTGACAAGCTAGGGGGTGATGGGTCTAAAGCTCACAATTAAACTTTGACCGATTTTTGTGTGATTTTCAAAATTATATATGGCATTTTTAGATATTTCTAACTTGCGCAGAACATCCTTCGTAGCAACTTGTGACTAGGCAAACAACATAGCCTCTCAAGGCTATTAGCTTAGGTAAGAAAATAAAGCAGACATAATAATATTTAGTGGTCTATATCTATTTATTATTTAATTAAGCATTGAGACACTTCAAGTTTTAAAAGTTTATTTCAAAATCTTTTTATTTTATTTTTGTTGTAGTAACGGTAGAAGCATAAAGAAGTATAGAAATTCAGTACAAATCCTACATCGATTCTGTGTCCAGGGACGAATTGTAAATTTTCTATTATTAAGTTTATCTGATGTAGGTAACTATAATAAATTATACATTATTTACGACTTAAAAAAATAAAATAAAATAAATTTAAGATTAGAGTTACTGAAACTCATTATATGGTCAAATTAGCTAGTTATCATATGATCGTTTTTGCATCAATTTCGGTCTTCCCAGTGCTACCGCATGGTATTTCTAGGAGTGATAGTACTAATCTGTTAGTTATTAAATGGAATCACTACCAGTATTCTTACAAATAATTTGATTTAACATCTACTTAATTTAAAGACTTCACTCCCTTCCCACGAGGAGAGTAGAGAAAGCATACTTTTTGTAAAATAATTATTCACTAGTGGTCGCCCTGTGGTCGAAATTCGACCATAATTAATTAAAATTCAAAGTTTGAACATTATTATGGTTCTATTGTCACATTTCTATAATCATTATCGTTCTACAATTACAGCTTTCTCCAAGGTTTCTAATGTTCATAATTATTATGTCATGACACCATGCAAATCAGAAAATATATTTTATACTATTGACATTAATTGCATGATAAAAAATAAATGTATTATTAAGACAAAACCTTTTTTTTTTTTTTTTTTTTTTTTTTTTTNCTTCCGCCCTTTTCTGGGGATACTGGGCGGGGTATGTCAGAGTCGAACTGACTAAAACCTCCTGTCGCTCAACAACCAACGTCCAAACCTCGCATGAGACAGAACTCATGACAAGGCAAAGGGGGGAAAGTGAAGCGTTTAGTGCGGAGCACATCTCTCCCATCACCCTCCCCCTCGGGACGCCGGACTGGCGGTCGTCGGCGCCACGACCACCAGCCCTCTCGGTCGGCAGACTGTCCGAAGCCCGCCTAGATGGCGCCGGTTAGAGTGGGTTACCCTACGGAATACCCCGCTGGGCCAGAACCAGCGTGGGTCGAGGATAGCCGGCCTTCCATCACCCGGATGCTCTTGCGTAAAACGCGTGCAGAGCAGCTTGCACGTCGTCTTCTTAGGCCCCCCTCGCCGGTCCCCAGACCGACATGTGAGGGGGACCCGAAACACTTAGAGGGCCAGGGCTTGGGCGAGATCCGCCTCCCTGGCCCCCGCTCGACGGCGGCGGGATTGTGCGTCTCTCACGCGCCCCGCCGCCTCCTTCTGCGAGATGGTGCACTCGCAGAAGTCGAAAGACAAAACCTAACAAATACTATTTAGGTAACTACAATTTTAGACAAGTAGCAAACTCGCTACATTATTTTTTACACATTTATCTAGCCATGAATTTGGCTAATCAACCTACTGCTTCTTTTGAGCAGAAAAAAAATATGACATCTATTAATTTGGAATCCGTTCCAAGTAATTTAAATTAAAAACTAAGACAACAGAGTTTACCTCTTGCAGTAAATATGATTTATTTGGACACAGCCCATCAACAAATAATATTTCTTTGAAAACAACTGTGATCAACCTGGTGCATCAGAACTTACAAGGTTTGATGGGTAAAGAACTTGAAATTAATTTGTTCCTAGATTATAATAAAGCCAATATTCTATGTGTTACTGAACAATGGCTTAAAAAATATGAATTAAATTGTAATTTTAAAAATCACCAGGTTGTAAGTTCCTTCTGCAGAGAGAATGCTATACGAGGTGGCTCACTGATCATTGTTAATAAAGATTATAAATGTAAGGAACGTAGAGACATTGTGAGCCTCTCTGTGGAACGGATTATTGAAATGGCATGTGTAGAGCTTGAGCGATTCATTATTGTAAGTGTGTACAGGCCCCCGAATTCGTTATATGATTTTTTTGAAAATATAATGGAACGTGTTTTATTAAAGCTTTCTGTTTCTAATAAACATGTTTTTATTTGTGGTGATTTTAATATAAATTTATTAGAAAATACAAATGCCACTATTAGACTCAGAACATTATTAAAATCATATAACCTTAGCAATCTATTTTCAGAGCCCATAAGAATAACTAGCACATCGGCAACCTGTATAGATAATATTTTCACAAATGTAAAACCTTTACATAAATGCATTATTAATCATTTAAGTTTAGACCACAGTGGACAATTCTTATCTTTTAAAATTAAATCTGTTTCAGATTTTAATAGTACAAGAAAGCTACCGTTTGTTCCTATTAATATTAGACGTATGGAGAAGTTTAGAGGTAAAGTTTTGGCAAAAATTTCGAATGTTTGTTATAGTGAAGATCCTAATGTTCACTACATGGATTTATTTAATTGCATTAATGATGAATTTAGTGCCATCTTATTTCTAAAACTCTGATCTTACATAATAAAAGATCATTCAATGAATGGGCGACTGTTGGAATTCACAAAAGTAGGCAGAGATTATATGACCTTTATCATGAAAAATCATATAATCATAATAAGTCATTTCATGAGTATGTCTGTAAATATTCCAAGCTGTTTAAAAAAGTATGTACATTGGCCAAGTCATTGCACTTAGGCAATCTTATAAAAAATGCACCTGACGAAATTAAAATGACTTGGAATATCATTAATAGGGAGACTGGGAATGTCAGAAACAGCAACGCTGAATTAACTTTGAAAATCAATGATCGAATAATAACTTCTCATCAAGAAGTGGCCAGTGCCTTTGATCACTACTTTGCTGATATCCCAGCTTCTACTACAAAATCTTTAATTTCATCTCCTACCGTCGCCGAATAATTACTGCAAAATCATGTTGATAAATGCAGTGTTAACTTTAAGTTCACAAATATTGATATAAAGGACATAATTGATAATTTCAAGCTCATTAATATTAAAACAAAAACTGGTGATTTATGGGGAATATCAATTAAGGTTATAAAATCCATTATTGATATAATCGCACCTTACCTTGCTACAATATTTAATGACTGTATTGATAGTGGTGTGTTTCCTGATCTAATGAAATATAGTAAAATAATACCTCTGTTTAAATCTGGTAGTACTTTTGACGCCACTAACTTTAGACTCATTTCAGTACTACCTACATTGAGTAAATTTTTTGAAAAAAATAATTTTGGAACAGCTTTTGAACCATTTCTATTCCAATAACCTGCTTCATAACAAACAATATGGATTCACTAGAGGCCGTTCAGCTATTGATGCAGGTGTAGATCATATTAAAAATATTTTTCAGGCTTGGGAGGAATCGCATAATGCCCTTGGGGTATTCTGCGACTTATCTAAAGCTTTTGATTGTGTTGAGCATAATACATTGTTGAGGAAATTACACCATTATGGTATTAGGGGCGTTTCATTAGAACTTATTAAATCTTATTTATCCGGAAGAATCCAAAAGGTAGACGTTAAAGGAACGAGATCTTCCGGTGTCTTACTTAATATGGGTGTTCCTCAGGGTTACATATTGGGTCCCTTCTTATTTCTTGTGTATATCAATGATTTACCAAAGTTTATTGAAACCCGTCACGAGGTCGTATTATTCGCTGATAGATACATCCTTATTGTTTAAAATTAAACGACAATTGGAAGATTATGACGATGTGAATGATGCTATCTCGCGCGTAGTACATTGGTGTAGTGTTAATAATCTGTTATTAAATAACAAAAAAACAAAATGTATAAAATTTACCACACCTAATGTTAGACAAGTAGACACTAATATCATTGTAAGTGGAGAGACACTGGAGCTTGTTGATTCGACAGTTTTTCTTGGTATAACAGTTGATTCCAGGCTGCAGTGGGGTCCTCACATATGCAAGTTAGCGAATAGACTTAGTTCNAACAAAAAAACAAAATGTATAAAATTTACCACACCTAATGTTAGACAAGTAGACACTAATATCATTGTAAGTGGAGAGACACTGGAGCTTGTTGATTCGACAGTTTTTCTTGGTATAACAGTTGATTCCAGGCTGCAGTGGGGTCCTCACATATGCAAGTTAGCGAATAGACTTAGTTCTGCAGCGTTTGCGGTAAAAAAAAATACGAACGTATACTGATGAAGATACGGCACGTCTAGTTTATTTCAGTTATTTTCATAGTGTTATGTCCTATGGCATTTTGCTATAGGGCAATGCTGCCGATGTCGAAACGATTTTCATCCTGCAGAAGAGGGCTATTCGTGCTATTTATAATATGCACCCGAGGGAATCCTTGAGGGACAAGTTTAAGGAAATCAAAATTCTAACTTTAGCGTCCCAATACATTTTTGAAAATTTATTGTACTTGCGTAAAAACATTGTAGAATTCCCCAGAGTCTGCGATTTGCAAAATGTGATCACTAGGAACAAACATAGGCTTGCGTTGCCGGCGGCTCGAATTAATAAAATAAGCAACTCTTTCAGGGAGCTGGGTGTACAACTTTTCAACAAGATCCAACAAAACGTTCAACTACTACCTGTTCATAGATTTAAGAAAACTGTCAAGGAACGTTTGTGCAACAAGGCATATTATAAAGTTAAGGATTTTTTACTAGATGGCACTACGTGGGAATGAGGCGTTCGCTCCTGGCCTTTTCATTTTTCATTATTATTATTATTATTTATTTGAATTGTATTTTTTTGACTTGTTTTTTTGTATAATGTAAATATGTTTTCTTATTTAAAAAAAAAGAAGAAAATATTTGAATAAATCCAAAAAAAAAAAAAAACCCGCTGAGTTTGTTTCGCCGGTTCTTCTCAGGACTGTGGCTTTTTTTGGAACCGGTGGTAGAGTTAACATTTTCATTTATATTTTGACATTCAACAAGTGTGTTTTTGATGACATCCAAGTTGAAATAAATGATTTTGAATTTGAGTTTGAATTTGGATTCTCAAAAACACGGGAACCTGTAAAGTTATACTGAATGCACCATCATTCGCTGACTAACGTAAGAAACGATATAATTGTATATAATTGATTGATTACATCGCTGACTCTGCGTACTATGAGTCGAATACAAAATAATTGGAACAGCAGGCTTCATATTCGTCATTGTGCCTGGTACAAGGTACTAACTCAATTCGAAGATACGTAACTGATTGACGTCGCCTACCAAACATCGAGTTTGAATTCTTTCATCGCCTTCATATGCGACAACCGTGTACAGTAGCCGTAGCCACGAGAACATCTAACAAACTAAAAAAACGACTAAATATCAAAATAAAAAACAAACCACAAATAATTAATCGCATAGCATCGGGTCAAGTACTTGTAAAAAATTGTACAAAGATTAGATAAACTTTTTGTGATGTGTCCAAACATGACGCTGTACGATTTCATTATTTGTTTTTCTTTTATTGTTCTAATAAAATATTCTGTTTTTTATTATTATTGTATAACCGTATAAATAAAATATAAACCTGTAGTAGTAACATGTCTGAAAATAATGCTACAATCTATAAGAAATAATTTATTTGTGGAGCATAGCCGAATAAATCATATCCTCTGACTTAAATATAAACAGTCATCAGTATCATCAAATGGGACAAAGATTTATTTTGAAAAGCAAAGAGTAACCACAATATTTCGTGATACAGACCCGGCTACAAGAATCAGAGCAATCAAGTTTTATTTTAAAAGTTCAAAGAAACATTTTCGGAATTGCATTTATCATACTGTTTGAATTTAGAAAATTATTGTTTTTTTTTATTTATTGCTTAGATGGGTGGACGAGCTCACAGCCCACCTGGTGTTAAGTGGTTACTAGAGCCCATAGACATTTACGACGTAAATGCATCACCTACCTCGAGATATAAGTTCTAAGATCTCAGTATAGTTACAACGGCTGCCCCACCCTTCAAACCGAATCGTACCACTGCTTCACGGCAGAAATACGCAGTGTGGTGGCACCTACCCGCGCGGAATCACAAGAGGTCCTACCACCATGCTCCATGAGTCCAAGCATAATAGTATGCTTGGACTCATGAAGCTAAAACAAGCTAGAGGACAGAGGGGGTTGCTTAGAAATTTGGCTATAGTATTTATGTAATGGAATCTTAGGCATGTGGTGTGGGCAGAACACCAGCCAGATGGTCAGATCTAGTAAAGAAAGCGATTGGTGGTAGTCTATGCCATGCGGTCCATGCCACACATGGCCGAACACTAATGGAGGTAAGTCACATTCGGTCACGATCCTCGACAGTGCTGGAAAAGATTGGATACGGAAGGCGGAGGATCGTTCATTGTGGCGGACTATGGAAGAGGCATACATCCAGCAGTGGAGAGATACAGACTGATGATGATCATGATGGTTTCTCTACTATACTCATGGGAAGGGATTGAGCACTGTCTTTAAATGAAGTAAATGTTATATCAAATTAATTGTAAGAATACTGGTAGTGATTCCATTTAATAACTAGCAGATCAATACTATCACTCCTGGAAATACCATGCGGTAGCACTGGAATGACCAACATTGTCCGGCTTATGATGCAAAAACGATCATATGATAAATTTATAGCTAATTTGACTTTATAATGAGTTTCAGTAACTGAAATTTCAAATATTTTTATTTTATTTTTTTAAGTTATAAATAACTAGCTAACCCGGCAGACTTCGTAGTGCCTCAATCGATAAATAAAAGACCTAAGCTTTTATATAAAGTAAACTTAAAACAAACAAAAGGAGAGGAATATTTTTATTTAATTCCTAGCATTTTCATATTTGTATACCTTTTAAATCTTCTCTGGACTTCCACAAATAATTTAAGACCAAAATTAGCCAAATCGGTCCAGCCGTTCTCGAGTTTTAGCGAGACTAACGAACAGCTATTCATTTTTATATATAAGTATATAGATGTATGATGTAAATATAATAACACCACTTAAGCTTAATAATAGAAAATTTACAATTCGTCCCTGGATACAGAATTAATATAAGATTTGTACTGTATTTCTATACTTCGTTATGCTTCTACCGTAGCTACAGGAAGTCGGATATTCGAAAGATATTTTTTTTGGCTCCAACAATTTTATTATTTTTTATATTAATTATTTTCAACAAAAATAAAATAAAAAGGTTTTGAAAAAAAATATTCAAAGGTGAACCGGCTCAATGCTTTATTAAATAATAAATAGATACCATTAAATATTATTATGTCTGCTTTTTTTTCCTACTTAAGCTGATAGATAGCCTTGAGAGGCTATGTTGTTTGCTTAGTCATCAGTTGCTACGAAGGATGTTCTGCGCAAGTTAGAAATATTTAAAAATGACATATGTAATTTTGAAAATCACACAAAAATCGGTCAAAGTTTAATTGTGAGCTTTAGACCCATCACTCCCTAGCTTGTCACGAGCCGCCTCGATCATTTCTGGACTGGCTTGCTTGAGGTCATACGTCCAACCAATCTTCTCGAATGTCCTGATTATCTTTGTGGATAGACTGAAGAAATCCATAGTTTCTGCTGCACGAAAGTCGAATGGGAAGACATGATGAAAGTTGTGATAGCCCTCGCCGTATGTCAGGACCGAAACTAGAATATTCTCTGATGCTTCAATGTTTCTGAGGAAAAGTAATATAATAAAAATACTGCTGAATCAGTCTTATCGTACGATTTTTATCTAAATCATTAATGTAGTTATTTTATATTGAAATGATTCAGATTTTTTCTTTAATTATATGAAAACTAACTGAGGTGTAACTATACGGGTAGATACCATCCCGCCTGCCGCAATTTAATCGTGCATTGAGAGGTCTGAATGGTTTTTCAGAAAATCGACTTTGTCTCAAGCTGAGTGGCGGATTTCACGTTGTTATGTCTATGGGTTCTGATAATCAGTTTGTATCAGGTGGGTCGTGAGCCCGATCACCCTTCTCCTCCATCAATTGTGTTCCTCGTATCTGAGGTTCCGGACCGCTTCCATGCGTCGCTTTCGTCCTCACGATATTCTGCCTTCTCATCCTGTCGTTTGTCGCAAATACGCAAATTTTAATTTTGCAGGTTTGATTTTAGTTACACGATTTTATTCCTTCACCGTGGAAGTCAATCGTGAAAATCGAGTACGTGTTTCATTTGAAAAATTGGTATCTACTTACCGGTGGGATTCAAAAACCGATGCATCGCTACTTACGAATGCACCGGACATCTCATCGTTTATGCCACGGCGACTTCAAAACTACAACGAATAAATATTTGGTTAAAGGTAGGTTTACTCACACGTTGTAAGGTTTATAGCCGTACATATGAGCCAAACTGTTAACAGTCAGTTCACAATGCAGCACGTAGAGATACCGTATGAAGCATTGCCAGGCAACAGCGCACTTCCAATCTTCCCCGATCAAGAAGATGTTCATTAATGTTGGTATTAGAAAACAGAATAGGATTTTTAATTGATTGTGGTATCTAAAAAGAAAGAAACACCTTCATGACCTTTGCATTTATGTAGGGAAAGTCTTTTAAGCTACTCTTCCCCGAAAGAGTGGCACTATGTAATCTGTATTTGAGGCAGGCTTCCGCACGAAATCCATAAAATCTTTCCGGATGGTGTCTTCCTTCATCAAAAGACATATTTTGGAATATCCAAAGCCAACATTGGCTTGACTCTTTATCTTTTTACTGGAAAATTCTCCCAATTTCTGTCTATCTTTTAGGTTTATTGGCAAACGTATTCCTTATTATTATTATATTATCCAAGATATAACTTAAATCTAAAGTCGAAGATAAAAGTAACATTATACTTATGTTGAAACATCAAATGGGAATCGCTCTCTATGTCACTCATGTCAATCAGCTTTCCTTTCGTTAGGACGCTTTCGTTCTTCTTCATCATCAACCATCCTATGTGGGAGAAGAAGAAGCCTCGGTTCACGTTGTGAGGGTCGGCATCGGTGTCGGCGAACTTGTGATGGAGTCTGTGATCCCTCACCCAGTCGTATATTGAATTCTACGGTGGGAGACAAAATTGAATCTTACTTACTTACTTCTAGCATACATATACGAAGTACAACTAACTGTAATTAAATGGAATTAGGAGCCATGGCTATTAAGTTCATTAGAATTATCTCTCTCTGTATTGTTACAGCGGCAGCCCCACCCTTCAAACCGAAACGCGTTAACTGCTTCACGGCAGAAATAGGCGAAGTAACGAGTACCTACCCGTGCGGACTCACAAGATGTGCTACCACCAGTAATTACGCAAATTATGATTTTATCTTAGTCGTCGTGGCCTAACGGATAAGACGTCCGGCGCATTCGTGTTGAGCGATGCACCGGTGTTCGAATCTCAGGCGGGTACCAATTTTTCTAATGAAATACGTACTCGACAAATGTTCACGATTGACTTCTACGGTGAAGGAATAACACCGTGTAATCAAAATGAAACCCGCAAAATTATAATTTGCGTAATTACTGGTGGTAAGATATCTTGAGAGTCCGCGCGGATGGGTACCACCACCCTGCCTATTTCTACCGTGAAGCAGTAATGCGTTTCGGTTTGAAGGGTGGGGCAGCCGTTGTAACTATACTTGAGACCTTAGAACTTATATCTCAATGTGGGTGGCGCGTTTACGTTGTGGATGTCTATGGGCTCCAGTAACCACTTAACACCAGGTGAGCTGTGAGCTCATCCACCCATCTAAGCAATAAAAATAATAATATTTGCAGTCCAGTGTACATACAATCACATTAATTATCAACATGAAAAAACACAGTTCTCTTGTCACTTCCAGACAGGCAACTGCTGATGGAAAGGACATTAGAAAATATCTATTAAAATCTACATGCATAGAGAACCACTAAAAGCCAGATATACAAAATTAACAGCATAAGACATAATATCAAGAATAGTGCTATTGTAGTGAGTTGTAATAATACTGCTTTATCTCAAGGATGTTAGACAGAGCACACGAGTGTCCAAATCATTAATTAAACAGCTATTAAACCACTGAAAGAGCTCGTCTAGCTCATATTATTCTTGTTGCAATAATTTCAACAATTGATTTTGAAAATCAATAAACAAAAAACACACTTTATTGTTACCCGAGTAAAAGGGTGCCGTAGTAAAAATCAATTAATCTTATTTTCATTTTGGTGATCTTGATTAGAATATAAGACGAAAGTGTAATAATACAACTAAAAATAATTTTACGATTTAATATCGGGTTTTTTTATTGTCGTCCTATTATTTTAGACTCTTTGATTACTGCTAGGAATAAAAACTGAAGAAAGCACTAAACGTACTATAATATAGTTATTACGAGTATAATTGTCATCGGTCCTTGACATGTGATCAAATGCAAATTTCTAAGTTTATCGGGCGTCTTAAATTTTTTTTTATTGCTTATATGGGTGAGTGGACGAGCTCACACACAGGTGCAACCCACCTTGAGAATTGAGATATAAGTTCTAAGGTCTCTGTATTGTTACAGCGGCAGCCCCACCCTTCAAACCGAAACGCGTTAACTGCTTCACGGCAGAAATAGGCGAGGTGATGGCACCTACCCGTGCGGACTCACAAGAGGTCCTACCACCGGTAATTACGCAAATTATGATCTTGTGGGTTTGATCTTTGATATTTCTTCACCATGGAAGTCAATCTTGGACATTTGTTAAGTACGTAATATATTTCATTAGCAAAATTGGTACCCGCCTGCGGGATTCGAACACCGTTGCATCGTTAGATACGAATGCACCGGACGTCTTATCCTTTAGGCCACGACGACTTCAAAAATGTAATATGTGACTAAAATGATGCTGGAAGATTCCATTACACAAATAACAGCCAAATTTCTAAGGAACCCCCCATCTGTCCTCTTTCCTATCTGTTTCAGCTTCCATCATCATCATCAGCCTATAACAGTACACTGCTGGACATATGCCTCTCCAATTGCTCGCCACTAAGCACGATTCTCGGCTTCTCTCATCCAGCTCCTGCCAGCCACCCTGCGCAGATCATCACTCCACCGAGGCTGAGGGCGTCCTGCACTGCGTTTTCCAGTACGCAGAAGCATATTATGATCCAAATAAATAAAAACAAGATGGCAATTACCTGGCCAGTGCTGCAGAAGCAAGCCATCAAGAGAAACTTCACGGGTGCTTTAACTTTGTACGATCGATGCGTCCACAACCTGTGCGCACCGCAAGTAATACCTAATGCACAGAAAACAGTCATGGCGTAGGCTGAAACAAAAAAAAAGTAAGTTTGCTACTGCCAATTCAAATCTCTAGGAGAAAGGAAAATAGGCTGTTAGACATTACAGAGAAAGAAAGACATTGCGTGAGCCAAATTTTATAACATATATTTTGTAAGAAATTTCTTAATATTATTCAAAACATAAAAATTATGAAATCTTTTTTCTTCTGTAGGAGAATAAGAAATGCAGTTCCGATGTTTTTGAAGTGAATTATTTTTAGGTGCGTTGAAAGTAAAATTTTACTCGCGACAGATTATGTACGGCTAGAGAGAAAAGATTAAATTTAGGAAGAACGAGGGTGAGAAAATTGACAAAGCGTCCTGCGAACCACTCGACCATAGAGAGGGGAAGGAAAGGGATGAAAAATGAAAAAACCACAATACAAAATACCGCAAAAGAACTTTCACTTCTTTCAGGTACACCAAGTAGCATTTTTTCTTGGAACTTTTAAAATAAACAAGGATTGTTGTAGACTGTGGCCTGTATCATGAAATATTATTGCCACTCTTTCTTTTTTCAAAGAAACTTTGTCCCTTTTGATGATGTTGATGAGAGATGACTGTTTTTATTTAAGTCAGAGGATATGATTTATCCGGCTGTGATCCAGAAATAAATTATTTCTTATACATTGTAGCAGTACTTTCAGACATGTTACTACTACCTAATGTACTATATAAAAATTCAGATAGATATTAATCTTGGACAATGTTGGACAGATACGTGCAGTTCAGTATAAAATTACAATAATAATTTAAAAAAAATACATTATAATTTGAGACCCGTAATTCTCATCTGAATAAAAGAGTCTTTTTTTTACAGCTTAGAGGGGTGGACCAGCTCACCACCTACCTGCTGTTAAGTGGTTACTGGAGCCCATGGACATTTACAACGTAAATACGCCACCCACCTTGAGATATAAGTTCTAAGGTCTCAAGTATAGTTAGTTACAGCGGCTGCCCCACCATTCAAACCCAAACACATTACTGCTTCACGGCAGAAATAGGCAGGGCCGTGGTACCTACCCGCGCGGACTCACAAGAGGTCCTACCACCAGTAATTACGCAAATTATAATTTTGCGTAATTATGAATTAAAATAGTCTTTTTTTCGTATTTTCAAAATAACGACTGAACGACCTCTTCTAAGAAAAACAAATAACGAAATCGTACAGGGACATCAAATGAATTGGCTAAAAAATAAATCAAGAAACACTTACCAAATAAAAATGTTCCTAATTTTAGGGGAAAGGCATATTTGCTACACCAATAAAAACCAAAAATATGAAAAAACGAAATCACTAATAATGAATCCCATTTAATTTTATTTTTGAAGACAAACATCTTCTTACACATTTTGTTAAAAAATTCTCATTCTGAATTTGGTTTCTTGCATTTTATACATATTAAGTTGAGCTCGCATTAGGGTTCCACAGTGCGAGCATACTAAGCCGTTTAACACTTACGTGAAACATTACACACTGTATATTACACACGGTATATGTTGGAGGTTGGTGCTTCCCGCTTCCGTAGGTTTAACCCGCGATTCCCTACAAGTGACCCTTGGGTGGTGCTAAACGGGAGCCGAAAACATAAGCGGTGGTAGGACCTAGTCCGACTGACTGGCGACCACCCTCCAACTAGAGTCCGCCGCCAAATAGCCTAGCTGTGTGCCGGCGTGTGGGTTGGAGAGCCAGTTCTATTCCTTCCCTTTCCCCTTCCTTGTTGCGGGTGAGTCTTGGTGACGCCTGAAACATGCGGAGCAGACGTGCGTGCGAGCTCACGGGGCGTGATTGTTTGTCGGGGGTACAGGGAGACCCAGTGAAACGGTATACGCTGCCGCCCGCCGGTCAGTAGGGGACCTAAACCCGGGTGTCTCTACTAAGCTCCGCCCCGGGAAGCTGTCCCGCCAACCGGTGTAAAATCCTGTCGTGCGGTCGTCGTGCCGGAGTTGGAGTGGATCCCGGCGATCGTACGCAGGGTGGACTGGGGGCCCTTCCATGCCCTGCGTCGGCCTTTCACGCAATCCGTGGTCGAGCACGCACTATGTTCCGCGCTTTATTCAGGTGTTGCCTCGATCTCACCTCCAACATCCTACCTCTCCTAACCCTATTCTCCGAGAATTATACAATGGTCTCTGCAAGTGGATCGCTAGCTTTTGGACGGGCGGAGCATCACGGTCGTTTTAGACGGTGACTGTTCTGATACCATGATCATTAACGCTGGCGTTCCACAAGGTTCGGTGCTCTCCCCGTAGCTTCGTAATTGTATCAGCCAATTGGAGATGTGTACTACAGATTATAATTGTGGACACTAAGTCCATGTTTAATTACCTCACCCATTCCTTTTAACTCAAGTAATTATAATAGATTAAGTAAAAAGATTAGATAATTCATTATTTTTGTATTATAGTGTGGAATATCTTTAATTTATTTTATTTTTCCTCTTACAATAGTTTAGAACCATATTTTTATTTAGTTATTATACCAAGCCATTACGAATGATTCGACTAGTAATGTTACAACATTTTATAATGTACATTTTATTTTTGACATTTTACGATTTAGAGTTAATGTAATAAAATACCTTGTAAATTTAAACACACTTTATATTTGCACAATTTTGGACAAATATCCACCAAGGTCGGTTGTGTCGCCTACGGTAGAAGCCACGATAGAGCACAATCACGTAACTGCTAGTCAAACATCCGAATCCAAAACTGAGTTCGACGCATTATATTCCTTCGGTTCCTCCTCCTCGAGAGCGGAGGTCTTAACCCTAATGATCACGGTGACATCATAAATATGTGCCGCGTATTCGCTAAGATTTAGTCTATTTCATCTCTAGTCTTTCCGTCTGGGCATTGCCAGGTCCATTTTCTGAGGAGTCCTTTCTTGAAGAACGAATTAATCAAGAAAAGTCCCCGCGACTTGAGAAATTTTACTAGCATTCGCCCTCGGGTATTTCTAGAGCCAACACCATGGGGTCCTAATACAGGTTCTCTGCATTCTCGTATTCCTACTTTCACGTTGAAATCCCCCTTCACTACGGCATAATGGGTCTTGGTGGTCCGTTCAATGGATTTTACGATATCGTCGTAAAGACCCGTAGAACACCTGGTGCATCGCTCAACACGAATGCACCGGACGTCTTATCCGTTAGGCCACGACAACTTCAAAAGTGGAAAAGTGAGTCTTAATTACTGTCACTAGGGAAGACAATAATGTTGAAGATAATGTCGTCAGCGTCATCATTTTAAAAACACCATGGAATCAGCCGTCTATCCGTCATATCTGATCCCTTTGTACATGCGTCCACCATCGATGCAATAAAAATTAAAGCAGTTCTCTTTTGTCTAAGTTCGTACCCTCTTGTAGTGCATGTTTTATTGGCTGCAGTGCTCCCACTTTACATGCTCGGGACACGAGAAGGAAATGGGCGGTGTGACCGCAGCAATACGTTATCAGAACATTCGGAAACCGCAACGTTTCAAGCTTTGCGTTTTGTAAACATGTTTTCGGGGAACCGGCTAACGTTGGAGTTCCAATATTATTTAGTTATTTTGTTTTCTAGGTGGAGGATGAAATTTGTATTAATGGCGGTCGAGCATATTATGAGGTAGATTTCATTGCTGTGTTTAATTCTCCTGTAATACAGATAGATATGCGTTTCTCATTAAGTGGTGGGAAAGTATTTTGATAATACAACTGAAGGCTAGAACTCATTCTTCAACGGTTCATATGGCATTAACATGATGTTAACGGAGTTTGGTAACCAAATAGCAGTGGGTATCACCACCCTGCCTATTTCTGCCGTGAAGCAGTAATGCTTTTCGTTTTGAAGGGTGGGGCAGCCGTTGCACTGGTAAAACTGAAACCTTGAACTCATATCTCAGATACGTAGCGGCATTTACGTTGTAGATGTCTATGGGCTCCGCTAACCATTTAACATTAAGTGGGCCGAGAGATCGTCCTCCCACCTTAGCAATAAAAAAAATAAACTCATGTACCCAGTTAGAGGAGCAAAAAAAGGTTGAAACCCATCCTTGTACAAAATTCCGTTAAAAGCTTCCTATTTCACGATCGTGTGCTACCAGAATATCATTAAGACCATTTGTCTGAAGTTCGTTCTAGTGATTCCCAAATTGAGTTCATTCACACTCGTGTCCCGCCCGACTTTAATGTAATATCATTGACAAAGTTACTCTTGGACCTTTGCTTATTGGATTTCTTCATGGCCTAGTTTTAGTTCGCTCTAAATCGGGAATATACGACTGCTTAGTATACTGGGCTCGGGTAATAAGGGCCATATAGAATTTTGGGGCTATTTGATTTGCAGGGTTTTAATAAAAATCGTTTTTTACCAATTTCTAACAGGTTCACAAATGCACTTATAATACTTTAAAATGTAATATTTACAGTATAAAAACATGACATCAATACTTTTTTCCAGATGTTTGCTTAAATAAATATTTTCATAAATTAACTTAATATAGCTCCTGGTGTAACACAAAAATATAACCAAAGTTTCATTATAACTTAACTTTGATGAAACAGAAATTTTTGGAATGATTGCTCCAAATAAACAACGTTAATACACATCATTACTTTTTTACGAAATATGAAATAGCAGTGGATTTTAGCGGTAGGTACCTAATTAATATTTTCTTCAAAACAAATACAAATTTATTAGTACGGTTTCCTTTTTTGTCAATATATTTTCCTTTTCTTCGCTTTGTAGTATCCACAATCAATTTTTTTTTTCAAAAATCCAGTTTGTTCCAGAGTCACTAACAATAAAATGTAAATCTTCAGTTTCTATTGATTATACATTACTCAAATTTTGTTTATGGGTTATTGGTACAGTAGTCATTAAGAGGAATTTCTACAATAGCACATAACAATGTCATGATTTATTCAATTTGTTCATACTTTTAATGTTAACTGTACAATATTGGCGGACTTAATGACTATGACATTTATTAATCAGTTCGCTTACTACGGAATTCTATTAGTTTATAGGTAATTATAGGTCTTTACCTATGAAGTTGCTGTTTTAGCCGTTTGCCGTTTCAAATTCAGTCGTTTATTTAATAATCAGTGTTTTGTTTTCACTACATTGGTTTCTTTTCGTCGATATGCCGTAGTGCCTCAATCGATAAATAAAAGACCTAAACTTTGGTATAAAATAAACTTAAAACAAACAAAGTGAATCCGACCGACGGGGGACACATCAAAGGAAAAACAAAATTGTTATTTTTATTTAATTCCGAGCATTTTCATATTCATCTACCTTTTAAATCTTCTCTGGACTTCCACAAATAATTCAAGACCAAAATTAACCAAATCGGTCCAGCCGTTCTCGAGTTTTAGCGAGACTAACGAACAGCAGTTCATTTTTATACATATAGACGAGTTCCGTAACGGTAGTAATGCTGCACAAGCGGCTCATAACACTAATGAACTAAACGGAATGAACACCACGAGCGAACGCATGATTCGTTATTGGGTTGAAAGCTTCCGATGTGGAAATTTTGATTTAAAAGATCAATCTCGTGGTTTCCGGAAAACTAAAGTCAACAACGTCAAATTAGTGGAAGCTAACGGTACTTAATCTAACGTTGAGCCGGCAACAGCTATCAACATCATCATCATCATCATTATCCTGCCCTTCTCCCAGTTACCTGGGGTCGGCGCAACATGTTTTCTCCTTCCGTACTCTTCTGTCATATACCATTTCTTCGCTCATCCCCCTCTTACCCATATCGTCTTTCACGCAATCCATCCATTTCTTCTTAAGTCTACCTCTTCCTTTATATCCTTCCACATTCATAGTTAACATTTTCTTACCAACCTCATTTTCATTTCGTCTCATCACAATATGTCCATACCATCCCAAACGCGCACTTCTCAGCTTCTCTATCACAAGTGCCACTTTCAGACTTCCTCTATCTACAGCTATCAACATTAGCCTCAAAACAAAATTGGGCCATTTACATCAATACGGCGGGTTAAAAAAAGCTTGATAAGTGGTTATGGTAAGATATGATCGATCACCACCGCGATGAACATGTTATGGCAGCTCTTCTATTGCGAGGAGACCGGCGTAGTCAATCGGGCGCCCTAGGGGTGGTGCCGCGTGTCTGGTTGTAGTGTTGATCGCAGGAACCTCCCTACTCTGACTGGGTTCTGACCCCGGACGGAGGGGAGTCGTTTAATGCGGTAGGGCCCTAAAATTCCTTAGGCCCGCGGTCTGCTACCAGCACCTTGCAGATCGTCAAGTCCCACATAACTCGCGCGCGCACATACATACCACGTAGGATCGGCCCGCGGCCAGAAAAAACAACTCTTCCATTCCGAGACATGAATTAAGTGATTTTGAACCGATTTCGACTTGCGGTGAAAAATAAATTATTTTAGATCGTAATCGTATGCGGTGGTAGTTATATCCTGGTCAGCACCTTGGCACCATCCCAAACAAAAACTTTCCCCAAAAAGTCTGGATCACAATCCTCCGTGTCCTCCACACTATGCCCGGTTTTATCTGTAGCGTACTTCTACGGATAACATGACACCATCCAAACTGTGTCCGGTAAATCATCATCTTTCCTTGACAGCTTTACCAAATACCACATCAAAAATATATTATTATTCAATGGTCCATGGTCGGAAATTTTCACTAATTACAGTAGCGTTTCCGAACCGATCCCGCGGGTTTCTTTGTTAAGTAGACGTCATCGGAAAATTTTGCGTTGACCGACAATGCTGAATCACTCAATCGCTTAGTGAACGTCTAAGATTTATATTTTCATTATTATAACATCTATCTCTCTTTCATTACAATCCTAAAATAAATCTATACATAAATGATAAATTGGGTGTTGAAATCGTAGCTATATGATGCTTGGGCATGGACAAATTTGAATGTGGTTCTTGAGGATAGAGCAACATATAGTAGAGAGTAGACAACAGAAATGTAAGAGGCTCAATTCTCCCAAGATGTAAATAGTATTAAATAGTCATGAGAGTAGAGACAGGAAAAGAAATGTACATTCGTGTCATCATGTGCCTGTATTTTGGACGCGAAGCCATCGCGTTTTTCTGTCTGATGGATATGATATTATGTAGTATTTTGAAAATGTGAATGTTTCGACTGGGCGCTCGGAATGACCATTACAAAGAAATTAGTTAATTGAGAAGAAAAAATGTATCGCTTTTTTATCAACCATTCGTGAGTGGTCACGATCGCTCATAGACGACAGTATTGCCAGGTAGCCAAGCCACTGCCTACCACTGAGGATTGACCTCATTCTCATTTTGACTTAGCACATATCATAGCACTCAAGGTAATGATCATCTCGTAGTGTTTGTTCACACGACACCTCCTCAATAGACCGCTATTGAGGTCGGAAGAAAAAGGTATTTCACATTTCAAGTCAGTGGGAAAGTCGTTAATTCAATAGCATTGAAATACTTATCTTGTATGTCAAGATGAAAGCTGATATTATCTACATGAAGATGTGTTGAAGCTCGGATAACATACTAAGATCTCATTCGAGTTAACGCATATTCCACGCACATGTAACTTAATACTCAATCATTATTTCTAGAAGTGGTCAGGATCGGGAAGCTGAAAACAATTCTTGTGAACATTCCACCCGAGTCTAAAGAAATCTGCCTATCCAGTGCTTCCAGAAAGTCTCCTGTGGTCAGTGGCTTCTTAGCTTTGCCACATTTATGTGCGATGCTAGCCATATACTAACACCTGGCCTGAACGCTTTCAATAAAAGCATTATTTGGATTGGTAAAAGAACGGGAATCTGTAAAGTTATATCGAACGCACCATCGTTGGCTGATAAAAATAACAAACAGAGTATAATTCGAATGGATTTTTGAAGCAGTACATGTTATTCGCGTAATCCTTACCCGTTTATGTTTGACACGGGCGCCAGAGCAAATATGGCCGCCGATCGCCATTAAAACTGTTTGTTTGGGGCGCTTTATACGTTATTGTGGTTTTATTTTATAATTTTTTTTGCTACTGTTCTCAGCATCCATAAAACGGCTTATGCTGAGTCGAACTATTGTTTTAATTTTTTAAATATAATTCGTATGACGATTTGCGCGTTGAAGATTTCATATATACCTAGTCAGGTCATAAATTCTGTCACATGTTTAATGTAAAATAATTGAAACAAGTTTATTCATTATGTAACCATTAATATACCAAAATGAACTTAACAAAACATAAATTCTTATGACACTAAAGTTTATTCAAAATGACCTCCGTGATTTTGAATACAGGCCTTCAATCTGCGCGGCCAGTCGTCTATCGCAGCACGAACGAGGTCCATGTCAATATCGGCGGCTGCCTTAATCAAGGATGTCTTGAGTGACTCCAAATTGGGATGAGGCTTTGAGCACGCCTTTTCCTCCAAGTGTTGCCATATCTTGTAATCTAACGGATTCAAATCTGGACTGGAGGAGGGCCAGTCTTCGTGCCGGATGAAGTCGATTTCACGCGCCGCCAGCCAGTCTTGTGTGCTCTTCGCTCTATGAGCTGGCGCCGAATCTTGTTGGAATACCCAGTGCCTGTTATTGAACATGGTATGAGAAACAGGTTCCACAAGGTTCGTCAGGACTGTATTTTGATACACAACTGCATTCGTTTTTACACCTTTCTCACAAAAATGTACCTCTGTTAAGCCCCAATAAGAAACTCCCAACCATACCATGAGCGAGGATGGAAAATGACCTCGTTGGACACGCGGAATACGGTTGCTCGCTTCTTCACTACTGTGTGCGTACACCTTATCATTTTGTTTGTTGTAGCTCTCTTCTACGGTAAAAATTTTTTCATCCGAAAAAAGAATTTCCCGATATTTTTTTCCCGCGTACCGCTTCAACAAAGCGCGGCATCTCTTCAGTCTCAGGTCCATTAGACGAGCATTCAAACGATGTCCTGTTTTTCTTCGATATGCCCGAAGCCCTAAGTCTTCATTTAACACCCTTTTCACCGTGGTTCTGCTTAACCCCATCTGAAGGGCCAACAGTTTCTGCTTACGTTTGGGATTTCTTTGAATTCGCGCCTTCACAGCTTTTATCACTGCTGGAGTCCTAACAGACCGAGGGCGACCACTTCTTGACCTGTCATCTACACTAGAGTCTTCATTGTATCGTTTGATGGTACGATAAACGAATCTTTTGGTTATATTCAAATTTTTCAGTATGTTAAAAATTTGAATTGGCGCGTAACCGCAACGATGCAACGCAATAACTGCAACACGGTATTCTTTAAGCGTCCACTCCATATTTAAAAATGAGTAAAATTCTAAAAGTATACATTTTTATTTTCATGAACAATTCGAAATTCGAATTCAATAAACTTTTTTGTGGCCAGCATTCTAAAAGAAAAGTTTTTACTGTGTGACGATACTTATGACCTGACTAGTTAGTATTACAATCGGGTGTTATAACACAACGATCTATTACGAGTGTTATACTTATATAAGTATATTACCAGTTTTTGTCCGGTTAGCTGGGCTAGATCACTATGCGTATTTTCATAATTACGACTGAGCAGTCTCTTTTAAGAAAAACAAATAATGAAATTGTACAGCGTCATGTTTGGACACATCACAGAAAGTTTATCTAATCTTTGTACAATTTTTTACACGTACTTGGCCCGATGCTATGCGATTAATTATTTGTGGTTTGTTTCTTATTTTGATATTTAGTTGTTTTTTTTTAGTTTGTTAGATGTTCTCGTGGCTACGGCTACTGTACACGGTTGTCGCATATTAAGGCGATGAAAGAATTCAAACTTGATGTTTGGTAGGCGACGTCAATCAGTTACGTATCTTCGAATTGAGTTAGTACTTTGTACCAGGCACAATGACGAATATGAAGCCTGCTGTACATATTCAAATTGTGAAACAACATTTGAAATGTTTAATGATTGAAATTGCTTGTACATCGGTTTGAGCTTCATCATCATCATCATCATTTCAGCCTATCGCCGTCCACTGCTGAACATAGGCCTCTCCAATAGATTTCCAGTGCGACCGGTCCATTGCCACCTGTTTGAGCTTCGGGGTGATTTAATGGAAGCGTAGTTGGATTTAAAATACGTCGGACTATTGAGCTGATGTCTAAAATAATACATTGCTGCAGTGGTTCATACATATGTCTGAGTTGCAGGTTGTAAGATTTTTAATACAGAATCTAAGCTTTTAAGTAGAGGGTTCACGCCAGGGTAGCCGTCATAATGATGAAAACCTTAGTAAGCAGCTTAATTACAACATTCCCTTAATTACAACTGCCAAATGTATCTATTTTTATATTTTCTTTAAGGTTTTTTAAGGGTTTTACATTTTACATGCAACATGCCTTCGAAACAAGAAGCTGTCAAAATTAAACGATCCTTTTTTTATTGCTTAGATGGGTGGACGAGCTCACAGCCCACCTGGTGTTAAGTGGTTATTCCAGCCCATAGACATCTAGAACGTAAATGCGCCACCCATCTTGAGATATAAGTTCTAAGATCTCAGTATAGTTACAACGACTGCCCCACCCTTCAAACCGAAACGCATTACTGCTTCACGGCAGAAATAAACAGGGCGGTGGTACCCGCGCGGACTCACAGGGTGTCCTACCACCAGTAATTACGCAAATTATAATTTTGCGGGTTTGATTTTTATTACACGGTTATCCTTCACCGTCAATCTTGAACATTTGTTGAGTACAAATTGATTTGATTAGAAAAATTGGTACCCGCCTGGGATTCGAACACCTGTGCATCGCTTAACACGAATGCACCGGACGTCTTATCCTTTAGGTCACGGCGACTTTAACCAGATTTTCCTCAGAAAATTTTCTTTCTCTTTTTCCCAGGCCCTTTCTCGAAACCTGTTGCTCCCTTAAGACTCAGACCTTCCTTCAGACTTTTTTTACTTAAAAACCGACATGAATCGTTACACTTAATATTAAAAGGCCGTCTGAAAAAAAAAACATTCGAAAGAGACTCCATTCCAGCGAGATAGAAATTCCGGGTTTTCGCCTAAATAAATAGAGGTGTTACTTGAACAAATGCACATCAATTTAGTTACTGCGCGTCATGAGAGTACTTGTGTGGTCTAAGGTATGAGAGAGTGCCTTTTTTTTAATTCCATAGATTGACAAACATCTTGAGTAAATCTGTGACCAACGATTAACAATTGACGTGAATGATTAAGCCCCTTACCGCACCAGCCGGTAACCAGATACCCGATTTTTACTGGTGGTAGGACCCTTTGTGAGTCTGCACGGGTAGGTACCACCACCCTGCCTATTTCTGCCGTGAAGCAGTAATGCGTTTCGGTTTGAAGAGTGGGGCAGCCGTTGTAACTATACTGAGACCTTAGAACTTGTATCTCAAGGTGGGTGGCGCATTTACGTCGTAGATGACTATGGGCTCCAGTAACCAATTAACACCAGGTGGGCTTGTGAGATCGTCCATCCATTTAAGCAATAAAAAAAAATCTAAACGACCAAACGGTAAACAGTCGGCGTCACCCACAACACAGCATTTCGGATACTCCCGATCCACTTCCGATGCTTTAGACATTCCTAGCACTCAAATGCGACGCGACGAAGGGTTCATCGTATAAACTAACACCACCACAGTCACAGCTCAGTGAGTTTCTCGAGGAATCTTCTCAGTGGGTCGGGATTCCGATCCGGTGGTAGCTTCAGGGAAGTACTACTCTTGTTACATCAGACGTTAACAACGTCTCCCAAGCTGAGCCTCGCGAGCTTGCCTACACGCTCGGTTACCAGTATTAGTTAAACAAAAAAAAAGATGTGTGGTGTCGTGGGACACCGGATAGGAACGAAGTTCCTTATTATAAAAATATTAATTTTAAGTTCTATTCGAGGTATAAAGAAAATAATTATTTGGGTGTACATTTTGTATTATGATAAAAAAAACTACTTTACAAAGTTACAACTTTATTTTATTCACAATGATTTATAAAAAATATATAATAAAAATGTAATTTTTTGTACGTTATTACAAAGTTAAGTCGTACACTGTGTGCATTACTAATAAAAATCTTACGTTACGGACATTTTTTCCCGATTGGATTACCCCTCCGCAGCGTCCCATAAGAAACTTCGCTCCAAAAAAAAGCTTAAATTTTATTTTAGTATTAACAAATAATACGAGATATGAAATTCAAATTCGGCTATTTATGCACGGTTCATAGATATGCAGTTCAAGGCCAGTTCTCGTAGTGCGTGACGAGCTACGGTAGCACACAGACTTCATCATTTAAAAATATATTACCTTATAATATTTTTTTTCTTTGTATTTGACATCGGCTAAGATTGTTTTGCTTTCGCATAGGCAAAAAATGAATAGTATGTACCTAAATATGAATTAAGGTTGTTAATAAAGGCTTCTTTACCTTATCATTAACGTATAGAACGTTATCGAGAATCTCGAAATGAATTAACTTAAGAATTTCTTTTAAATTCGCTGTATCTATTTATATATAATTTTCTAAATTACAACGCTTATCTCGCTTGTCTTGGACCGGAATTGGAAAGAGTGGCATTTGAAACGGACATCGTTTGAGCTGATCGGCGTTGAGAGGGTTGCAGGAGTGCAATACAGCATGTTGCGAACTCTATCAGCTACGCGTAGAAGACATTCCTTTGATAGTTGATATACGGTTTTGATCACAGCGCCGACTCTGCGTACTATCAGTCGAATACAAAATAATTGGAATATGTACTCATGTAGGCTTCATATTTCGCCTTTTCATATTAAAAGTGTGCAATTTTCAAAAAATATTCGAAATCGAGTTAATATGCGTAAACATATTTTGGTATCACCAGTATTTTTCTCATAAATAATGTCAAAAGAGCGTAGTTCAGTTTTACGTTTTTTTTTATTTTAGTTTACTTTTATTTTGACTACTATTAACAAAATTAATAATACGTCATAGTTTTTTATCTTACTTTAAAAGACAGATAATGTAACTGGTAAAAAATAAAAAAATTATGTTGCAAATATGATTATTATTTAAAATATTACATGTTATACCTTTAAAACACTCTCTTGTAAAATTAGTAAGTTTTGAAATTATAGAGTTTCAATCTGAGAAGACGATTTGTCATTGTGCCTGGTACAAAGTACTAACTCAATTCAAAGATACGTTATTGATTGACATCGCCTATCAAACATAGAGTTTCAATTCTTGCATCGCCTTCATATACGACAACCGTGTACAGTAGTACTGTAGCCACGAGAACATCTAACAAACTAAAAAAAATCGATTAAATATCAAAATAAGATACAAACCACAAATAATTAATCGCTTCAGGTCAAGTACTTGTATAAAATTGTACAAAGATTAGATGGACCTTCGGTGTTTTTTTGTTTGTCCAAACATGTGCAGTTGAATCTATGACGAGTCTGCTTCCATTCTGGTGGTAGGACGTCTGGTGAGTCTGCACGGGTAGGTACCACCACCCTGCCTATTTCTGCCGTGAAGCAGTAATGCGTTTCAGTTTAAGGGCAAGGCCGCCGTTGTATTGTTAAAAGTGAGACCTAAGAACTCATGTCTCAAGGTGGATGACATTATTTACGTTGTAGATGTCTATGGGCTCCGGTAACCAATTAACACCAGGTGGGTTGTGAGCTCGGCCAACCATCTAACCAATAAATAAATTAAAAATTTACAACACATAAACAAACTCTAGAACGTGGTTACCCCATGCTCTGGACGTGAAGGTTTGCCCCAAGACTCGAGACAACAGACTCTCCTGCACTCTCGTCTAAGTGTCCAATCCAGGCCCAAATAGAATCCGAAAGAAGGAGGGAGTAACGGCGGTTAGAAATGCCAACACTCACGCAAGTCACTCCAAGGACAACCGGCCGACAGAGTCGTCGAGGCGATTCGACTTTACGTTGACCGTGTAGATATAGTGGCCAATCAGACCGCCCAGGCAGAGCTGCTAGTACTCTAGCTGGACCAGCCTGCCCAGCCGAAACATGTTACACGACCAATCTCTCATAGTTGTTTGACATTGTTGAAAGTAACACGACGGCGGGCTAGAGTGTCCCCAACAACAAACCTGGGGACCAACCCAACCAATCAAATAAGCACAAAAGTTTCCAAGACTGTCTACAATGAGGCCGAGAAAATTCAACGCGGACCTCAATATAGACACCTCTAACCACGAATGTTTCCGCTTGTAGCCTACAAAAACTGCACGATTCCCCAAAACTTTAAACCGAGCAGTTTTCCAAAACCCACCCAATATTTTACATATTTATGCGAAAATTCACGTCAGACTTCAATGTCAGAATATTTACTCCCAAAATTGAATTTCACTGAAAACGTTGACAATAAGGTCAATGCTATAACCCGCATTGTAAACGAAACAAAAAAGGTGGAAGGTGAAAGGAATAAATAAATAAAAATATTAAATACTTGTTTAGAATCTGATGTACTTTGTAAGCAGCCAGTCCGAAAAATAATATTTCGAACTATATTCGTTTACTCTGTTAAAACGATTATTTTAGTGTGTCTAGTATGATTTAAATTTAATTATTAATTAAATGAATAGATACTAATTAATTTAAAATTAATTTAAATCTAGCTCAGCAACAACAAGCTCAAGTGGGATTATGCACCGGTTCCCGGTCGTGCGCGGTGTTCCGCAGGGGTCGGTGCTCGGCCCTCTTTTGTGGAATATTGGGTGTGACTGGGTGCTGAAGGAGCCCACCTCCCGGGCCTGAGCGTAATCTGTTACGCAGATGACATGTTGGTCGTAGCCCGGGGGAGGAGTTTTGCTGAGTCTTTCCGTCTTGCTACCGCTGGGGTGGCGCATGTCGTCGGCAAAATCAGGAGATTGGGCCTCGACTTAGCGCTCAGTAAATCCGAGGCCATGTGGTTCCACAGGCCCCGGAGAGTGCCACCTGTCGATGCCTATATCGTGGTTAGAGGCGTCCATATTGGAGTCGGGGTGCAGCTGAAGTACCTCGGCCTCATTCTACCAGTCGTTGGACCTTCCGTGCTCACTTTCAGATCCTGGTCCCTCGTTTGTTGGGAGTGGCCGGCACGTTAAGCCAGCTTCTGCCAAACGTCGGGGGGCCTGATCAATGGCCCTATACGGGGCACCCGTGTGGGGCCAGTCCGTGGCTGTGGGGGTAGTGAAGTTGCTGCAACGGCTGCAATGCACCATCGCGGTCAGGGTCATCCGTGGTTATCGCACCATCTCTTTCGAGGCGGCGTGTGTTCTAGCTGGCACGCCGCCTTGAGTCCTGGAGGCGGAGCGGCGCTCGCAGCTGACTATCAGTTGCGGGCTGACCATCGTGGCCGGGGCGTGGTGCGTACCAGCCCCAGTGTGGTCAGAGCGCTTAGGGCCCAATCTCGGCGGTCCGTGCTGGAGTCATGGTCCAGGCGGCTCCTTCGGCTTTGGCCGATCCTTTGGCTGGTCGTAGAACCGTCGAGGCGATTAGCCCAGCCCTTGTGGACTGGGTGAATCGTGACAGAGGATGCCTCACTTTCCGGCTCACGCATGCTCCTGCACTCACTGGGCATGGTTGCTTTGGTGAGTTCCTGCACCGGATCGCGTTTTACGTAAGAGCATCCGGGTGATGGAAGGCCGGCTATCCTCGACCCGCGCTGGTTCTGACGCAGCGGGGTATTCCGTAGGATAACCCATTCTAACCGGTACCATTTAGGCGGGCTCCAGATAGCCTGCGGACCGAGAGGGCTGGTGGTTGTGGCGACGACGTACGCCGGTCCGGCGTCCCGACGGGGAGGGTGATTGGGAGATATGTGCTCCACTCTTCACCCTTTGCCTTTGCGAAAAGGCAAAGGGTGCCCTTACTTTTCTGTCTCATGCGAGGTTCGGACGAGGGTTATTGAGCAACAAGAGATTTTAAGGTTTTAGTCAGTTCGGCTACGACATGCCCCGCCCTTCATCCCCAGTGGAGAGCGGAAGTCCGGTGATTTTCTCCTGACAAAAAAAATGAATGTATGTGTTTTTGCAGATATTCCAAAAAATGGAAATACTGATTGGGCAAAGCCTTTTTTGGCTTCGATTGTCGGCCGTTGTGACTAAGGACCATTTAACTGATTATTGAAGAAAATATTTGTTCTTTGGGACTATTTTTTTTTTACCGGAATTATGAAGTAATGAATAAAACAAGCTTATTAAGTTTTATTAAGCTATTGCATAGATTTTATCGCAGGCCTTGAGCGCGGCGACCGAATCATGAAATTCCGTAACGAAAAAAACTTACACCCCTCACTTCGCCTACCATGTAGCTCGCGTTCAACACATTCACACGTTGCGCTTGTGTAGTGTTTGTGAATAAGCGCGTGGCGTGACGTTACACTGCATGCGCATCATGAAATTATTGATTTCTTTTTTTTTTGTTTCAGATATTTGATTTTTTTTAAATTTTGTACCAGTGAGTGGATTCTTTGCATAAGCCGACTTCTTGAAATAATTTATACTTTTTTTATTTGCATAGATGGGTGAACGAGCTCACGGCCCACTTGATATTAAGTGGTTACTGGAGCCCATATACATTTACAACTTTTTAAGCTATTGATAGATTTCATCGCGGGACTTGAGCGCGGCGACCGAATCATGAAATTCCGTAACAAAAAAACCTTACACCCCTCACTCCGCCTACCATGTAGCTTGGGTTCAACACATTCACACGTTACGCTTGTGTAGTGTTTGTGAATAAGCGCGGGGCGTGACTTCACACTGCATGCGCATCATGAAATTATTGATTTCTTTTTTTTTTGTTTTAGATATTTCATTTTTTTAAATTTTGTACCAGTGATGGGATTCTTTGCATAAGCAGACTTCTTGAACTAATTTATACTATTTTATTTGCATAGATGGGTGAACAAGCTCACGGCCCACCTGACGTTAAGTGCTTACTGGAGCCCAGATACATTTACAACTTTTTAATGTTTAATATAGAGTGGCCTTGTTTTATTATTGTTTTAATATTAAATTATCATTGTCTAAATATAATTGCATAAGTTGATAAAAAATGCTATGCAATAGCTTTACCGCGGCAGTTCCCGAGTGCCACACGTTTTTTTTATTCAAAATCTTATGACGTATTATCGTTCTCAGATTTGGATGTATGCATTAAGAAACTCTGGGCCGGGGTGTCTGTAGCGACATCGATTAAATATTAATGTTATCTGTAAATCATATATCCGGAATCAATATATGGTTTCGATTTGATACGGCAAAAGCGTTATTACCAACTCCTAATAACATGTATACACTAACACATATATAATATACATATACACTCAAAATAATGGGATTTGACGATTTTTTAATAATTTCTCTTGATAAAAGTAAAAATGTTCGCTTAGTAATAAAATTATTATAGAAATAATGATATGAGCTTTTGGTTGTTTGCAATATTATTTAGTTTATGTTTAAAAAGTTGAATACACATAGTACATTTCAATATTTCAATTACCTACTTAACT
Source organism: Bombyx mandarina (assembly GCF_003987935.1). The sequence goes on along the minus strand of NW_021011485.1, from coordinate 4,888,993 downwards.
TAATGCTTGGTATTTCATAGACCGAACTTCGCACCAATATCTCCATTCTTCGGGAACTCGACATTAAGCAGCGTCTTTCGGCGCTCGTGCATGGACGCATACTATCATTTTTTGGACATGTCTCCCGGCGAGTAAATGACTCCATAGAGCGCCTTGTCGTTCAGGGCAAAGTAGAAGGCACCAGACCGCGCGGAAGGGTGCCCATGCGATGGACCGACCAGATCAAGTCGGCAGTTGGCGGCTGTTTGCATGAGTGGGGAGGAGTGGCGATTGCTCGTGAGGCGCATAACATCTGCCCACAGCAATGATGCTGGATGACGACCACGACCGCTCTGATAAGAGTGATACGACATACGAGATATATACTTAACGTTATTACGGTGTGGCATTTCCTATTAGTATAGATACCTACCTTTATAATAGAACGTTTTATAACACTTCCAAAAACACAGTAAAAAGGTTTTATAATATACACTAGTAGGATCGTTTGGAACCTCTGGGTATGCGGAGGAACTCCGATTTCCTCTGTATTCTGTACCGTATGTTCCCTGGGGAGTGCTTTGAGGAATTGTTCGAGATGATACCTTCATCTCGTTTTTACCATCGCACCGCCCGCCGCCAGAGTAGAGTTCATCCATACTACCTGAAGCCACAGCGTTCATCCACAGTGCGTTTCCAGAGATCTTTTTTGAAATAATTAAACATACTATTACAACATCTTTATTTCAACTTCCGTTACACTGTGTCTGTTTTCTTTGAGGATACAATTTAAATATACCTATTAGCTAAACGAATCGAACAGCCAATAACCGAATTTTCGGCCAGTCCTCGATCCTAGCTTATCTCGTTGCGAACGACACAAAGGATTCGAATACCGATAGCTTTCCATATCAAAGACAGCGCACAAACCATTATCGTGTTCAAACTTGACTGTATACAAATTCAATACTAAATACGTAAATTGCTGGGAATCTCCACAATACAATATAGAATACACATAGGTACGCTAAGTGTCAATTTGGCCCGCGACGAGGATGACATAGTGGAACATACATTGGGGGGTTGCTCTGGACTCGAAGAGAAGGTCGCCGCCCTCGTCGCGGTCACAGGAGAGGTTCTGCTGCTGCCACACGTCGTAGGTAGTGGTCGGTAGCGAAGTGTCCTGGAAGGCGATGCTCGACTTCTGTGAGTCCACCATATCGCAGAGGGAGGCGACGGCACGAGAGAGGAAAAGGTCTTCGTTGGCGGCGTATCGCGTCCCGACCAGGCAAGCTGGTTCTGGTCCAGCGGGGTATTCCAGGACACCAGCGGCACCGTCCAGGCAGTCCGATGGGCTGCCGTACCGAGACAGTCGATTTTTCAGAACCTTCGATTCGCCTCTAAGGATCCGTCGGCCGGGAATCCTTGGGGTGAGCCGCGCCGTCTGGTTGGAGTGTTGACTACGGTAGCCCCCTTACCTCATCCGGGTATGACCTCAGAGGGGATCGGAAGCTTGGGCGAAGAGTACAGGAGAGTCGTTTAGTGGGTAGGGTCCTGAAAACATCCTTGGGCCCGCGGTTTGCAGTCACGGACCAGTCCCACATAGCCCGTGCGCCCCTTAGGTGCGGGGACCTCGTAGGAGGTTCGGCACCCAGCCCGGAAAAAAAAGTTCTATTTGGTATCAAACTATGCAGGTGGAAAGCTAGGCTAATTTGGACTCATCGAAATAAAGGTACATTTAACAAACTTAAGCTTGGATTGAATGATGTCTCAAAGTGAGTGGTGGCATCTATTGCGACTGCGGTAGCCCCTTAGCACCAGATTGGCCGTACGCTCATTCATTTCAGTGCAACCCTTTTTTTTCGGACCGGAAGCCGAACCTCATACGAAGTGTCTAAAAAAAACAAAAAAAGGGGGCACGCGGGGTATATGGGATTTGACTATCTGCATATATTGGCAGCAGACAACGGGCCTAACGATGTTTTAGTTAAACACCAAACGACTACCCCTGCACTCTCTCATCCGACCAGAGAGAAGACCGTCAGAAGAGTAGTGGAGCTCTCGCAATCATCACTCGCGGCGCCACCCGCACTGAGATCAATCCTTAATTGTATTGTACAATGGGTAGTCTACCTATCAAACCAAAACGCATGGAACCCTCGGTACTCCCTACCACCAGGAAAAATGTTCCTTTTATAGAAAACTAAAAATCATATTCCCCGATATTTTCCTGTGCAATTTTTACCCACTGTTGCTATTTTAATGACGCATTCAATTCATCTCACCGACCGACGTAAACCAATGAATACACAGCAAGCATTCCGAGAGTCGTTACCGACTCTTAAACATAAATCGAGAAGGGTGTTTAAAACAACCATAAAACGTTCTCATAAAGGTTATCATAATATATAATCATAAATATAAATATAATGCGCATGTGAAGACTGCGGAATCCAGGAACTCATTAAAAGTAAAGCCTCCAGTCCTCGCAGGCACTCCCGGGCAAATTTATTATATATTTTCTATGGGGTTGTCGAGTAAAAGTATTGAAATTTCGTGGGATAAATCAGCATGTAGAGATCTAAGAATCCTTGGAAATCTCCAATAAATGCGACAGGTTATTTTCTAATTTAAATTTACGTGAAAGCCATATGCTCTCCACAAAATCTTTGTTTTCGCACAGATTGCTAAAGGACTAATGAAATATATAAACACAAAGCAGACAGAAAAATAACATAGAATAACAAATAAAAAAACTGCTTGAACGCGATAAAGTTACGCAATTAAATCAAACTCGACAATAATACATTTATGTTCAAAATAATCACAGAGTACAAAAATATAAAAAAAACTCCCTATTTTCCCGTAAATCCTCAGCTCTGGTATCCCCAATCCCTGTTGTAACGCACCCGTGGGAGCATACGGGAATTACCATGCGTAAGTATGTAATATTTGTTTCCGAAAAAAAAATATATTAAGATTTTTTGCTACAAAATAATAAAGTTGTTTTGATTACATCGTTCCGTTTACTATTAAACAAATATCCTGTGTCAAAATTTATGTTATTCTTTATACGAGAAGGTTCTAGTAAAAGTGTTATTCGTTATCGCCGCAATTTTGTTAGACCTTAATCTTCTCCTTATTCTTGGTTTGTGTAATAATATTTGGTTGTTGCTTTTCAGGATATTATCAAAATAACCCTTCTACTCATATCTGTTCATAAAATATTTATAACCACTGATACCATGCCCCCCACGCTTTTTTTTTACAATAAAATATTTTTTTCTTACACTATTTATAATTCAAATTTATTTTCTATTTTTTAGATGGATTTTCTATAAAAGCGTATTTTGTTAGTTTTTTTAAGCTATTATTTATTTTAATCGAGAACTCTATAAAGAAGACTTTTAGACATCTATCAGAAACAATTGCTACGGTGGATTAAACTTACAGTACATAAACTTTTACAACGATCGTTAAGATACCTATAAAATTCTCTGATGCGCTACATAAGTGATTGGACTGTGGCGTCTTGTATAAAACTTGTCTATTTATTTATAGATTTGTTCTAAGGGTTTTGCGTTGATACAATCATGTATTAGAACTATGTGTACTCTATGAAATTTGCATACGACTGATTTTGGGATAGTTGAGATATGGGTAGTGAAAGAAAATATTCTTCTATCACTACTTATTGCTTCCATTATTTCGTTTGGGACCTGGTCTAAGTATGAACTGATACTGTATAAGCTACTTCAACTATGACTAAAACAATATATCATTACATTAAGATTAAATTAAAACACTTTGGCAATCCTCAAGGGACTAGCTTTAACGATAAATAACTTTGATTATCCGCCGCCACCGTTAAGCCGCAGCGAAATGTGTTCTCAAATTTCCTTCCAACCTTCGATTCAAAGATATTCAACCATATCAGATATCAGTACTGATTTGTAAAAGCTAATAACAATGATAAGTTTAAACCGATTGTGTTTAAGACCGGGCTATGTGTTTTGGTATATGGGCATAAATACCAGATTTCCAAAGCCGTTGGTTAATTTATTTCTGAAAAGGTGGACTTGTTTTTGGGTAGTGGCTTTATGAACGTTAAAAATTAACTTCTTGATATTTCTTATTATTCTTCGCCGCTCCGCTCTTAGTGTAGTTGTCGTGGCAGTCATGCTTTCCGTAAGGAGTTTCACAAACCGGCACCACATCTCCTTTCCGGCTACGCGTCAGATGCGTCTTGTTATTTAGACTAATTAATATCTAAGTTTTTCTCGGAGTGCCGACTGTTTTTACCTTTAACAATGAATGTACTATGAAACAAGCCCGGGCTTGCCGAATTTTTAATCACACACCTAAAATTATTTCGCTCCAATTAGAATCAACTTTCAACCACAAAAAAATATATATGACATGTCACTTACACTGGTTTTAATACAGACCTACATGACCATGGTCCCTATTTTGGTTGAACACGAAATTCGGGAACTAGAAATAGGTTATGTCCATCAAATACAACCGCTAACTTTGTTTTCCCTCAGTCTAAAGGGCAGGCCGCTCTAACCTAAATATTTTACTGCTCTGGAATCAGAGGAAAATAGTCTTTGTTATAAACGAATAAGACTTAAAGATTAGCGTGATAATATTGGGTGAGGTTTGGGATCGGTCTCTATTGAAATTGTTAGATTAATTGAATTTACAAAACAAAACAGATTTTGATATCAATGTTTCTTCACAACTATTGTTTGGGATTGAGTAAGCTAGGTGACTGAATTTAATGTACTACAAAGTCAAGGGCGGTAATTTTGGGAATATTGAGAACATAACGCGTAACCTAGTATTTTAAGTAACACTTGACATTGACTTGTCAATAAGGTACGATACTACTTAAGACGGTATGCTAAGTTATTTCTTTGGATAGACTATGGGAGAAGATGTCACAGTCATTTGATTTTAGGTTTTTTTGGGTTCGAACTAAATCTATACTAATATTATAAAGAGGAAAGATTTGTTTGTTTGTTTGTTTCGAATAGGCTCCGAAATAACTGGACCGATTTGAAAAATTCTTTTTCCATTAGAAGCCGACATTGTCCCTAATGAACATAGGCTACTTTATTAAAAAAAAAAAAATTATTTTATTTTTTTGGTTTCATGTGTGTTTTAATGTTTCCGAAGCGAAGCGAGGGCGGGTCGCTAGTATTCTCTAAAATCTATCCTGCTCTTCTAATCCTGCGTTCTCACAAAACTATAGCATTATACAAAAATCGCTGCTTCTTCACTAAAATCACTAAAAAACACACTTCTACACTAAAATCTTAATTTCATTTTCTGATCAAGTCCTATTGATAAACGAAGCCGTCAGCGCAAAAGTGGCCTAAGTTTACCATAGTTATTATGAAGCAATGAGGCTTAAGCTTTCATGAATTTGAATTTGAGTAGGCAAAAGAACAATACGCACAAAAATAATGTTTACAAAGCTTATTGTTATCTATGGGTGAAACTATGGACAGACCCGTTTTGCATCATAATTTATTATATTTTAAATAAATTGCAATATACATAATTAAAAGCATGATTATGAAAAATTGTGTGTTAGGCCGCTTTGGCGCTGACAGCCTCAAATAGAAATTATATTTATTTATTTGGGAAACAAGCAGTACAATACAAACATATAATATTTAAAAAAATATAGCTAAAACAATAACCAAATAATAATTCTAAAACCAACGGAAAAAAACCCAATGAACAGACCAAAAGCTCCGTTAATATAACGTTTTTTCTCCCAAATTTTAGTATCGATTGGACATGACAACGGAGTAGGGTCGCAGCTAATTGCTTTACAAGAATCAAAAGCTGAATCTTTATTTCGGCCTCGTTAATAATGAACGTGATATTTTGTCTTCGTAGAGGCGCGTTCACAGTGAACGGACAAACGGCGACTGCATGGATAATAGACATAAATTAGTTATAGATAAACAACTCGATCACTCAACAAAAAATTTTTCGGGCGTCGGCCACTAGATGGCTTCGCTTCGATTAGTTTTTCATTGCTCCTGTAGATAGCAGTAACATATTAACGGCCGTCTGGTGTAGTGGTAAGTGACATGGTCACTACACAAGGAGGTCGCGGATTCGAATCCCGCCAAGGGAAGATATTTGTATGATAAAGGGTTATGGATGTATATTATATATATGTATATGTATAATAAAAATCTTACACATTTTATTTCCGTAATCTGGTAAACTGTAACACAAGTTCTTTACGAACTTAGCACGGGACCAGTTAACGTGGCGTGATTGTTAATAAATATATATTTATTTATTTATTTTAAAAAAAACCTATCCTATATTTTGTTTTTAATAAAGGATTCTGTAAATTTTCTACAACAAATAAAGACTTGTATGTTTTTTTTTTTATATTCTGTTTTTGGTTTACAATAATTAATTGCCTTAACTTTAACAGCATATAAGTTTAAGTGCATCTGTTACAAGATGTCGCTAGTTTCCATACAAAAAATATTTGTCTTAAAGTATTGCAGTTTCAGGGCCCCCGAGCGATTATTTGAAATTTGCTTTGTTGTCGCTGTTGTGGTGGGTAGCCATCATACAACATAAGATATTTGACAAATGCCTGAATCTGGTGGTAGGACCCCTTGTGAGTCCGCACAGGGTAGGTACCACCACCCTGCCTCTTTCTGCCGTGAAACAGTAATGCGTTTCGGTTTGAAGGGTGGGGCAGCCGTTGTAACTATACTGAGACCTTAAAACTTATATCTCAAGGTGGGTGGCGCATTTACGTTGTAGATCTCTATGGGTTCCAGTAACCACTTAACACCAGGTGGGCTGTGAGCTCGTCCACCCATCTAAGCAACAAAAAAAAAGGCTTACGATCGGATAGCAAGCAAATTTCGCTTCGTCTTACTTCAAATGATTATATTTTTGGATGCGCAGTGGAATGAAGTCTTCTGTGAAGAGTCACCTTCTAGTTGTCTAAACATCAAAGAAATATTAGCCAGCATTTTATTCATCGCAGATGTTGTAATACTTCATTATAAAACATTCCTAACAATTAGATTAATATCGTGTTTATTTTTGAGATTTTCCTGTTCCGAGGTCCCCTTTGTTAGATTAAATGGACACTGCTCAGTGGAAATTCTGTCATTTAATGTATCGTAAGATGATAATTTTAAATTTGGGGGAACAAATTTGATACGACGATAGGTGATTTGAAAATCTGCGTTACTCAAAATCAGAATGTGTTTATTCAAAAGAGATATTCAGACGCTTTAAAATAATTAAACTAATAAAATAGATTTGCGTTACAGTTTCATTACTAAGATGAATCAACAAGTAGTGCTCTTTTCCAAGTAAATATATCAAAATTGCAGCACAGATTTTTTTCTATCCGATGATTTACAAGCGAAGTAAATTGTCCCTTCGAAATAAGGTGACACTCTACAAAACTTGCACACGTCCGGTCATGAACTATGCAAGTGTGGTGTTCACTCACGCGGCCCGCACTAACTTGAAACCCTTCAAATGATTAAATCCGTTTTTATTTTATTTTTTATTGCCCTTGTAGGCAGACGAGCATACGGCCCACCTGATGGTGAGTGGTTACTGTCGCCCATGGACTTCAGCAATGCCAGGGGCAGAGCCAAGCCGCTGCCTTACGCGCCAGTAAGTACATGTAGTCGAAATCAGTGCGCCATTTCGCGAAAGCGGCACGACACGAGAACCCTCTCATCGTGGCCGCCGGTACCTGCATTCCCGATCCTTCGGACCGAATGGAAAAAAGTTGACGTCGCCCAAAACACGTCATTTCGGATCCTCCCGATCCACTAACGTTGCTTTTAGGTACCCTCAAGCACCGATCATCGTTCTCGTCGAACCCGTCGCTTGCGACGAAGGGCTCGGTGAGTAAACTAACCCACAAATACAGCCCACTGAGTTACTCGCCCGGTCTTCTCAATGGGTCGCGTTTCCGATCCGGTGCTAGAAGCATTGCTCTTGCTCAGTGTTAGCAACTTCGCCAGGTTGAGCCTCTTGAGCTTACTTACTCGTTCGGTAACGCTGATATAGCCTCTCAAAGCTGTACAGAGTACAAATGTGTACAGAGCCATCACTGTTAACCATGATTACCCTTTTTTTTTTCGGGCCGGGGGCCGAACCTCCTACGAGGTCTCGAGTCTACTACGAGGGTATGTGGAAGTCAACGGTCTGTAAGGTGTTGTGAGCAGACCGCGGGCCCAAGGAATTTTAAGGCCCACCCACTAAACGACTCAACCACGATCACCCTAACCAGACTGCCGGGTAAGAAGAAGAAAAATAACGGCATCTGAGTTTCCCGGTTAAAGTGAATGAAGGATATTTTGGTTTTCGTGCTCTGGATGTACTTCTGTTTGTCTCATATATGTGTTTCCGGGATCCACAACTCAAGTTAAGCTAAGATCCTGAAGCTCAAGATCGTGAATGTGAAATATTTGTTCATCCTTTGCTAATAATCACTAGTTGTCTACAATCTAATGAGTTTCCAAATAACTTTATTAAAAATAATAAGGGAAAGCGGATTTTCTTACTTTTATTACATACTTCGTAAAAATTGGTATCGACAAAAAACACAGAGGATCATTACGCGCCGAATACGGGATATCGATTCCGTAAAACCTTGCACTAAATCCGTTTTCTTAGCGTCCGGAGGCATGGTAGTGATGCGTTTTGTATTATCGATATTTAGTAATCAGTTCAAGGAAGAGAAGGTTAGATTTTTTTTTAATTTTTTTTTATTGCTTACCTGGTGTTAAGTGGTTACTGGAGCCCATTGACATCTACAACGTAAATGCGCCACCCACCTTGAGACATAAGTTCTAAGGTCTCAATTATAGTTACAACGGCTGCCACACCCTTCGAACCGAAACGCATTACTGCTTCACGGCAGAAATAGGCAGGGTGGTGGTGCCTACCCGTGCGGACTCACAAGAGGTCCTACCACCAGTAAGTTTACTAAGTGCAGTATTTTCTTCGGTTTTTGCGAATAAAACTACTTTTACAGTTTGAACTTATATTTTTCATAGTATTTACATTATTAAGGACGTTTCTAAAAGATTCGTAAACATTTTTTTTAATTTTTTTTATTGCATATGTGGGTGGACGAGCTCACAGCTCACCTGGTGTTAAGTGGTCGCCGGAGCCCATAGACATTTACGACGTAAATGCCGCCACCCACCTAGAAATCCAAGTTCTCAGTATAGTTACAACAGCTGTTCCATCCTTCAAACCGAAACGCACTACTGCTTCACGGCAGAAATAGGCAGGGTGGTGGTACCTACAAGTGCGGACTCACAAGAGGACCACCAGTAATATATCACCTTTAGTAAAATTAGATTTAATTAAATTTACTGTTTTTAGCTTTTTCTAAAGATCAAATTTATGTGAAGTGTGTTTTTTTTACTATTTTCCGATATAAAAAGAAACAAATTTGCTCTTAATGGCGAAAGAGCTGCTGATAATTAAATCTCACGTCTCAAGGTAGGCTACAATCACGTTGCGACGTCTGCAAGCAAGCTTTAACTTCGGGTACGCCGTGAGCTCGCCCATCCATCTATTACAATAAAAAAAGCCTATTGATAAATAAGTCTAAGAGATTCTGAGAACACTAATGACCGACTCAAAGAGGTCCTTTATAAAGATAGTCATACCGCTCTGTCTCTTTTCACATTTCCCGCAGTCCCCAAGGCTCTGTCCCCTTCGTTTTCTTGCTTTTGAATAACTTAAGTCACAAAAAACTGAATAAATTAAATGATACGCCTTTGATGTGATGACGCTCGTCGTATTTTTTGTTCTGTTTAAAGTTTCATTTTTCTGAACATACATAGTTTATTGCGATGTATGCAGCACTTTCTCACTGGTGGTAGGACCTCTTGTGAGTCCGCGCGGGTAGGGACCACCGCCTTGCCTATTTCTGCCGTGAAGCAGTAATGCGTTTCGGTTTGAAGGGCGGGGCAGCCGTTGTAACTATACTAAGCTCTTAGAACTTATATCTCAAGGTGGGTGGCGCATTTACGTTGTAGATGTCCATGGGCTCCAGTAACCACTTAACACCAGGTGGGCTGTGAGCTCGTCCACCCATATAAGCAATAAAAAAATAAAAAAAACTTAGTGAGTAAGAGAGAGAAATGAGAGTGCTAATATAGATTAGAGTGTACTTGTGGTAGAGTGCTAGTGAAATCTGAGTACGAGCATGCAAGCATGAGCACGTATCAGGATTCAGGCTAAAGTTTGAGGTTTCTGAACCTGGTGTCTTAAGGCAAGTGGTGTCATGTATGTACATGTCTGAGGAGATGACCCACAAGAGGACCCATAAGAGGATCAAAGTCACCTACGCTTTTTACTAAGACAAGTATTCTTCGAACACAACTATCGATATATCGATATCAGATTATTTAAGCTACACGGCACAACACTAAAATCCCGGCTAAAGACTTTAATAACGTGAGAAAACATTTTTAGTAGAACTGTTACCAAGCAAATATATTGCGTTCGACTAAGCCTTTATTGGAGAACCGATCGTAAACCGAATTAACTTGTCCGGCTTCACATAAATACGTTATTACGGTAAACAAAAGAGTCGAAGATGATGTTTACAGAAACAAGAAGTCGTTTACACGAATTTTCACTTTAAAATCGAGCCTCTAGGGGTTAGTTTTGCTGAGGGTTGTTATGTCAGTTGACGTGACGAAGGTATGGATCGACTTTGCCGACGAAGCCTTCAGTTACAACAATTGCTTTGATATTTCGTTATAAAAAAAAAAAACCTTTTACATTGTAAATATCGATTGGGGAAGGTTTTGTGCGAAAAAAAATTCTTTTATAAAATAAAAAAGAAATAGGAAATGTTTTTAATGCCGCTTGAGGAAGAAGATAGTAGAAGAACGTCATCCATTTAATGGTACCCATGAGATCTATTACAAAATGACATGATAACCACAACTAAATAAATGCTGTACAGATAACCTTCCTATAACACGGTATTTTATAACACGCTTTATAACACTCTAACACGAAAAGAAAACATAACCACATAAGACGGTACTTCTACAAAACTATATCTCAAGGTGTGTGGCGCATTTACGTTGTAGATGTCTATGGACTCCAGTAAGCACTTTACACCAGGTGGGCTGTGAGCTCGTCCACACATCTAGGCAATAAAAATAAAAAAACCTCAAATCTTTTTTATTTCTTAGTTATTGCTTATATGGGTGTACGAGCTCACGGCCCACGTGGTTCTAAGCGGCTACCGGGGCCCATAGACAACTTCAACGTAAATACCGCCACCCAGGCACCCACCTCGAGATATGAGTTCTAAAATCTCAAGTTTTTTACAATACAAGGCTGCCCCACCCTTCAAACCTAAACGCGTTACACTTATATTTTATAACGCAAGCTGCAATTGAGGAAGTCGTCAATACTTACAAGGATTTAAAATGAATATGTGATGGCTTTGATCAAAAATCGATGATCAAATACTGAAATAAACAACAATGCAACGTCGCGTGAATATTATCTCAAAGTATTCCCAGAATTCCCTTCAAGAATCATCACAATGTTATTATATCTCTAGGTTGGCGAAGGACTTAAAATGACTACAATTGTTAGTTCGAATAGCTAATAATTTTGTCATGTCTGGCTCCTTTTTGTGTATGTCGGCACGCGCGCGCCAGGGATGGCTGAGCGGTAGTTTCCGTCATCACTCGTATTTGGTTGAACTCAGTTTATAAAAAGTCAATAAAACCGACAGTTTCGTTCCACATACCGACAGACCGACTGACTGACTGACTGAAACTCACTGATTGAGACGAACGGACCGTCTGATACGGACTGAATGACTGTCTGTATTTATCAAAACAACATTTCATCATTTAAAATAATAGTCAAAACAACGTCTTAATATTACTAAAAGTCGTAAACCACGACATATATATTTTATTGACGCACAAAAGTAATCACAATAATTACATATTAACTAAATCGTACAAATAGTACATAATATATCTGATCTGGATTGCAATCTAAATGATATATTATGCAGTCAGCAAACCTGTATTGTACCTGTAGGTAATGTACATAACGAGCGAGCCTACAAATTGGAAAACAAAATTACAAACTAAAATTAAAAATTACAAATTTAATAAAATTACGAGTTATTAAGTATTTTTTTATATTGCTTTGATGGGTGGACGAGCTCACAGCCTACCTGGTGTTAAGTGGTTACTGGAGCCCATAGACATCTACGACGTAAATGCGCCACCCACCTTGAGATATAAGTTCTAAGGTCTCAGTATAGTCACAACGGCTGCCCCACCGAAAACGGCTATCAAACCGAAACGCATCACTGCTTCACGGCAGAAATAAGCAGCGCGGTGGTACCTACCCGTGCGAACTCACAAGAGTTCCTACCACCAGTAAGTTTACCAGTTATTACCAAACAAAGACACGACAATATCTGGGCCGCATCTTCGTGACATACGCCCGGTATTTCAGCTGATCTTTGTGCTCGAGTAGTTTTATGCACAAAATTGTCTCCAATACTCTCGAAGGGGATGGCGTTATCCCGTTAGCTGGCAGGACAAAGTGTGCAACTATAAAATATATAAGGTCGAAACGTTACACGAAAGCGAGGGAACCAGCGTCGACGGAAACACCCACTATGAATAACGGGGTCTTTATGGCTCTGCTAAATATAAAACTTACTACTAAAAACGGTTCACACAGCTTGTTTCGAAATTTAATCTTTTTGCTATTTGCATGCGGCGTGGCTAGTTCCGAAGCGATCATCATCGTACATCAACTTTAGGTACATCTGTTAGTCAGAAAGACTAGCGGATACTGACTTCAATCAAATTATTTTTGAAAACGATTGGCTCACTATTACAGTGGATCAAAGGACTGTAAGTTCGGTTATTGTTAGATTGTATTTACTGAAGATGGACGATCTGACGACACACTTCGTACTTAGCAGTCCACAGACACGGCAAACGTTCGAAATTTTTTAAATTCGAAGTCTGAGCAATAATAACAACTGCCCTACTCCTTACATCCACAGCCACAGCATGGCCGTACTATCCGTACTACCGTATTATCTCTTTCTTTTTTCAGTATTTATGTTTCGATGCGCCCATGCTACCCAAAGACGAACACCTGTGTACATATGCAATGTAATTGTTAGTAATTAATTTCGTAAGGTTAGTAAAGTAGTAGGTTAATTTCGATTACAAGAAAGGTAAAGAAAAAAAGATAATTCATTTTTCGTACACCACTGCTCACGTCCCCAACAATATGTAACTAAATATTTTCGACCAAAATATGAAGTTGTTCTAATTTCCAACACCCTATATATGAAAGCATCAAGAATTCAGCTCGCGCCACCGGACGTCACAGCCGTATCTCGTCCGAAGCGAGACGCTTTATATTTACAGCCTATTCCAACTGCTAAGTGTTGACCGGTCGTAAATTTGTACAGAGCTTGTATGACAAAAGAATTTAGCCAATTTTATGGGATTTTTTTATTTTTTTGCAACAGAATTCGACTACGTATTTTTATTTATTTATTTATTTGTTATTAATATAGAAGGAGAAACACAATCATAATGTGCATCTGTGCTTGAACTAGGTGATAAAATCTGTATCTCAAGCAGCAGTACTCCTCGTAAAAAGAATACAACAGCTTTACTTCAGATACACAAAAATAGAAAGTTAATAGACAAGAATTAAACTGAAATTCATGGATTGCATAAAAGTGACAAAATGTGAGCTTAAAAATATAAAAATTAACAAAAAATATATTGAAATGAATGTATTAATGTACCCTCTGTGTGTAACTTATGTATTATTATAGAAGTTTTGGCTTCTGCCATGTGGTATAATTAGGTTTCTATCGTGTTTACTAAGACTAAAAAACTTAAAGAATTTAAGTGGATGCATAATAATATTTTAAAATTAATATGGCAAAATATTACATAGTTAAAAAAATCGCTTATCATATTTCTGAGCTAATCCCATTAGAGAATTAGTGACTGCAACTTCGCACCGGTCAATATATAAAAAGACAATTTAGTTATTTATTTTATTTAAGTAATTGTTGAAATGTTAAAATATTGGAACCTTTGGGTCTGCGGAGGGACTTCAATTCCCTCTGTATTTTGTACCGTATGTTCCATGGGGAGTGCTCTGAGGAATTATTCGAGATTATACCGGCATCTCGTTTTTACCACCGCACCGCCCGCCACCGGAGTAGAGTTCATCCATACTACCTGAAGCCACTGCGGTCATCCACAGTGCGCTTCCAGAGATCTTTTTTGCCACGCACCATCCGGCTATGGAATGAGCTCCCCTCCACGGTGTTTCCCGAGCGCTATGACATGTCCTTCTTCAAACGAGGCTTATGGAGAGTATTAAGCGGTAGGCAGCGGCTTGGCTCTGCCCCTGGCATTGCTGAAGTCCATGGGCGACGGTAACCACTCACCATCAGATGGGCCGTATGCCCGCCTGCCTACAAGGGCAATAAAAAAAAATTATGAGTAGTTTCTTTGGATTGGATTGAAGCTAAAGTTTATCGCCGAAGAATTCTGCGATTTTTTTAAATGAAAATGCTATACTGCGACAGGGCGATTGGATATATTTATCAGAAGAGGCACACTAAAGTGTAAGTAAGTTAAAAATAATGGCTCACTACAAAACATCCCTCGCCACAGAGTAATATGTCATCTAATACCGGTCTCATTGGGTCGAAATCCTTTTGCGTGTATCTGTTTTGAACAGCCTCTGGCTTACATTAATTACGTAGACCGTCGACACTCATCTTGAGACATGAGGTCAGAGACTCAATCTTGAAGTCATCGTTCATGGAGTACTTATGATTTCCATTCGATTACAATCTGTTGTAAAATGCTTATAAAACGTAGGATAAAGACAGATTTTTTATTTTATTGTCATTTATGTGTCAATTGTATTTTTGATGTCAATTTTGAATTTTTGTTGTTTATTTATAACAACTTTATCTATATTAGCTTTACACTTTCCTTTTACTATACTTTTTTTAAAGATTTGTTTTCAAGTTTTAAATGTATTTCTGTCAACGCTTTTATAAACACAGGACTATGGGAAGTGACATCCTCTTTGACCAATCTTCTTGCTGTAATTGACCAGGGTCTGAACATAACATTCAGGTTTATTCGCATAAATGTTCTCAACTCATCAAAACAATTAATAAGAGTCCGCGATCTACTTAAGAAATCAGCATTTGTACCATAGCTATGGAGCAACCTGAAGGAATTTATTAGTCCGCTATCTGGTGTTAAATTTTTAATGCTCGAAAATCTGAAATGAGCGATTGTGACTTAAACAATCGGTGCTCTGTAAGAAACTATTAACAAAGGTACTTGGGGATCACAGTTTTTTTTTATTGCTTAGATAAGTGAGCTCACAGCCCACCTGGTGTTTAGTGGTTACTGGAGCCCATAGATATCTACAACGTAAATGCGCCACCCACCTTGAGACATAAGTTCTAAGGTCTCAGCTATAGTTACAACGGCTGCCCCACCCTTCAAACCGAAACGCATTACTGCTTCACGGCAGAAATAGGCATAGTAGTGGGGTACTTACCAGCGCGGACTCTCAAGAGGTCCTACCACCAGTTTTGCCCGAGAAAGGTATTTTGAGATCGACATCTTGCTATTGTTCACCAAATGTTAGCTGCTAAAATAAAATGAGCTTATCCGCATTTACCAAGGGCATTAAAAACAATTTGAACAAAAAAATAACACTCAATTGCCTGCTAATAAAAGATTCGTTTTCAAGTCCCGAAATCAGATTACATGCGTACATACATACGTTAGCATAAATGTTTACATTCCAAAAAAACATTCCTATGGTACACTTGCATACAGAATGTTTCATTATTGAAAATGGTTCGCGAACTTTCCCAGTGATCGAAGTACAGGATGGGTACATACTAAATGTTTTGCGATTAGAATCGGTTTAATGCTCATGTATGTGAGACGTTGGTTCCCGGCTCGGTAATTCTGTTTAATCCGGTTATCTTCGCGATATACACACTGGGTCTGGACAACCAATCGATCCCCGGTCGGGGATGGATACGAAACTTGCTCAGCAAGGTATCCTAAGTCCCCGATGTACGTCTAGGATTCAAACGCACCTAGGACTGCCATACGGAACTCCTGTACGCGTGCACTGTTCTAGATTCACTAGGCTTTTTTATTTTTTTTATTGCTTTATTCGGTGGACGAGCTCACAGCCCACCTGGTGTTAAGTGGTTACTGGAGCCCCTAGACATTTACAACGTAAATGCGCCACCCACCTTGAGATATGAGTTCTAAGGTCTCAGTATAGTTACATCGGCTGCCCACCCTTCAAACCGAAACGTATTACTGCTTCACGGCAGAAATAGGCGCAGTGGTAGTACCTACCCATGCGGACTCATAAGAGGTCCAAAAGATACCAGTAATTACGGAAATTGTTAATATAATTGAACTTCGCCCACGGTTGTCGAATTCAGTTATGTTTGAATCCTTTGATATGGTTGCGCGTTGCTCGGCTCCCGTTCGTAATCGATGTGTTGTGCATGCGATATAGCTTCGTTCATTCATTTGATGGATCCGAACGCGGAGACCGATTGGCGTTGTAAATGTCACATTTAAAATTTGCCGCGAACACTCACACATAAACCACGTCCGTGATTCCCGAACGAGGTTTTAGCGCTATTTTATCTCCTTCTATGTATTCGGAAACACCCTGTATAAGTATTTGTACCGCACACTGTTTCTCGAACATTCTCAGTCTCGAAATAATTAAACTCGTCACCGTGCATTGTACGTTTACGTGTCTCTGACATGTGAATATCTTCTAAGGGCGATCGTGTACTTGCGATTGTTATAGACACTTTTGATTCCATATTAAAAAATGTGTGGCGTCGTGGAACACCGGATAGGAGTGAAGTTCCTTATTATAAAAATATTAATTTTAAGTTCTATTCGAGGTGTAACGAAAAGAATTATTCGAGTATACATTTTTTATTATGATTTTTTTAATGAATAATGAATTATGAATTAATAAAAATAGAAAATATCTTGTTTTTTGTGCGTTACAAAGTTACGTCATACACTGTGTGCATTACTAATTAAAATCTTACGTTATGGACGTTTTTTCCCGGTTACGGTACCCCTCCGCATAGACCCATAAGGAAATTAGTTCCAAAAAAAATGGAGAAAAATTAGCGCGTATCGGCAGTGGACCGTTTTTTATGGAGAAACTAATAAATAGTTAGTGATCTTAAATTCAATAATATTTTGTTGTTAATGCTGTAGATTGATGAACTAGCTAACGGTTAAGTAAAGCTATCACACCTCTTAAGTACCTCATGACGATGTTGAAGTCTCCATGGTACGACGGTAGGTCTGCCATTGGAACAGCAAAACATGAAGGCTTAATAATATCTCACTGGAAGAGACAGAACCGACCCGTAGCCACGACGCGCTACGACGACGCGGTGCTGGCAGTAATTATGAAAATAGAAGATAAAAAATTAAAAAGAGATCAACATGAGAAAATTTAAAATACAGAGAATATAATATAAGAAATAAGCTGCTGCCATTGCTGGGCATAGGCCTCCCAAGCTTCGCCACAAATACCGGTCCTGCGTAGCCTGCATCCAACGGATCCCCGCAAACCTCAGTAGGTTGTCGGTCCATCTTGTGGGAGGCCTACCCACGTTACGTCTTCCGTAAATATAGATATAATTTTCACGAAAAAAAATGGCCTAAGTCGAA
Source organism: Bombyx mandarina (assembly GCF_003987935.1). The sequence continues at coordinate 4,871,165 of NW_021011485.1, read as the reverse complement.
CGTCTACCGTCAGCCTTATTTGTGGATTATCTAAGCTTATCCAGCGCTGTAAATCGGTGTCTGGCGCATTCAGACAGACAACACGCTAGCACAAACAGTCATTTAACTACGCTTCTATTGTGCACAAGTTTAATTAGTAGAATATCTTGTATTTAGTCTAGGTCCGGTCAACGAAGCCAACTTATAAACATTTAATTTGATAAATAATTTGATAAATTTTCGACGTTACTGGTAGTTAGTTATGTTTCGTGTTAGAGTTTTATATCCTACCTATTCGTTTGTAGCCTAAGGGGATCTTACAGCTACACCGGGACGGGTAGGTGAGCTCACGGGCACAACCTGAGAGAATATGCTAACACTAGCCCTAGCAAGAGTAGTGCTACGCAGAGTCTACCACCGAATCGGAATCGCGAGCCGCTGAGAAGATCCGGCGAGAAACTCAGTGGGCTGTGTCTATGGGTTAGCTAGCTCGTCGAACTTTCCGTCGTATTTGACGAAGAGAGTCACCGGTGGTTATACTCTAACCAGTCTGTGCAAGTATCAAAATAGAGCTACCCATAGGAGCGACTTGAAGATTTTCGTTCAAATTGTCAACAATGAAACTGTACATTTTTGGCAGAACAAAAAAAGAACGAACGCCCAAAAGCAATTTCATAACCGCGTACAACAAAACTGTAAACAAACGTAACAATAAACAAAGAGTTATGCCCCAGCTGCAAGTTTGTAGACGGAGATATTTCCAAACTTTGTCGTTCTCTGGCTGCATTTCACACCTAAACACTGACTAAGCCAAACAAAAATCAATCTTAAAACCGAATGCATAAGCTTCAAATGTTACACAAAACGTGTTATTGCAACTACCCACATTGTATAGTAAACTTACGCCTGTTTACATTGAGTTCTATTACGACGTGATAAGATTCATTTCTGCATTATTGTTTGGGGACGTACGCGTATTAAACGCTACAAATTGCCATTCAAAATGTCATCACGTTTTGTGGCGTGTGTAATGCTTCGCGTGGTTTATGACGTCATCAAAATATTATGACGTATGAATTGGGCTGAAGTTTTATTCGAATTTATTTAATAAACGGCATTATCTATATTTTGGTAGCGATAAAATAAGCACTCGAAAAGATGTGACCGAACATAATTTTTCAATGGAATGGTCATTTTATTGCAACAATTATACTTATTTGCAACATAATTTTATATATTATATTATTATAAAGATAAATCTATATATAAATACGTGAAGCAAAAACTTTGTATCCCTTTTTACGAAAATTGCACGGACGGAGGAGTATGAAATTTTCCACACTTATAGAGAATATAGAGAAGAAGTGCACAATGCTAATATTTTTTTTAAATAATGCATATAAGATACATTAAATCAATAAAGGAAACATTACACACACTACATATCATGTATTTGACGCACACGCGTGTGTGCATGCATGCTATTTATTGTCAAACTTTTGTTCTTGACGTCTGTTGTCAAATTGAGATTAAATATTGTTTATAGTGTAGTCTTGGCTAAATTTGTGATTATAGAAGTATAAAATACAATCATAATAGTGTACAAACTTACAATTCCAATTAATTATAGTCGAATTTCGACTACTGCGGGACCTCTAGTTTTAAATAATTACAAAAATATGACTGTTTGAGAGTTACTACAATAGGAAGATCTTCCACCGAGCGAGTGAAATTGACAATCCAAATGTTGTTGTTCGTAGCTTGTTACCTTGAAAATGTCGTAAGCAAGATTCACGCTTCTGGAAAATATCTTGTGTTCAATGATAACTGCCTCACTTCTAATTCCTTAATGGGTAGATGTGTAGACAATGTCACAGCCCACTTGGTGTTATGTGGTTATCGGAGCTCTTAGACATCTACAACGTAAAATGCCGCCACCCACCTTGAGATATGATTTCTAAGGTCTCAGTATAGTTACAACGGCTGCCCCACCCTTCAAACGAAACACATTACTGCTTCACGGCCGAAATAGGGGGGGGGGGGTGGTACCTACCCGTGCGGACTCACAAGAGATCCTACCACCAGTTATTATCTAAGCATAACAAGCCAGTGCATGTTTTTCTTCATTCATCCAACACCACTAGTTTTATCAGATACTGTTCACATTCTACGACAGTCTTGGGCCATATCAAACGAAAGAACTCTTTTATTATCTCCAAAATCCCAAAACGCGAATAAATTGACTAGAAAGCCACAAAGCAGATCACTGATCGTAAATTAGACCAATAAAAATATCTCTGGGTGTAATATTCATAAAACCTCTGCATTTGTATCGTAAAAATGACTTTTTTAAGTATGGCAACTTTATTTGTTTTACGAGTTCAAGGGGGCGTGTGATTCGATGTTTTATTGCGTGGAAATAATTATTGTTGTTGTTGTTGGTAAAGGACTTGTTGTATTGAGTTAATTGGCTATTGGTTTCTGTTTTTCTGGTAGTACTAGTGCAATAGATGAACGCGATAATGTTAGCCGGTAATACAAACTTCCACCGTCCAATTTAAAGGCACAAGATCAAAGTAACAAAAAAAAAGTTATTATAGTAACATTACAGTAGTAGTAGTAGTAGTAATCTATACATATAAATAAAATTGGAGTGTATGTTTGTAATATTGAAATAACCGCTTTTTACTACATGCATATGAATATATATATATACGGGTATGTACCAAAATAACATTTTTTACAATTTTTGTCTGTCTGTTTGTTCCGGCTAATCTCTGGAACGGCTGGACCGATTTTGACGGGACTTTCACTGACAGGTAGCTGATGATATAATGAGTAACTTAGGCTACTACTTTTTTAGACTAGCTTCGCCACGCGGCGTCACCCGCGATAAGACAATAACCGTTGGTAACATCGCGGGACTCAACTATTTAATTATAAAACTTAATGTTTCCGAAGCGAAGCGAGGGCGGGTCGCTAGTAAGTAATATAGTAATAGTATTTGGGTCGAAAAGCACATTTGTCTTGTGAAAGATTAACAAATCGATATTGGTGTCAATAGAGCTACTCGTTTATATGATGAATTAGAAAATTAACTGATAAATCTTGTGGACCAAACTCAAAAATGTATAAAAAGCAACTGACCAAAGCACTAATTTTTTTTTGCCATATTCGCATAAAACTCGACGAAGTTAGACAATAGGCTACAGAATCGGTATTCGAATAAAAGAAGATCGATTTTTGCGATACAAAGACATATCGACTAAAGCAATAAAAAGTGCCTCGTGCTCTAGATTATCGGTTAAGGGAGAGTTTATGTTACGTTTTCTATATAATACTAGTGGTTCCGCAGTAGTCGAAATCCGACTATAATTAATTGGAATTGTAAGTTTGACTACACTATTATGATTGTATTTTATACTTCTATAATCACAAATTTCGCCAAGACTACATCTATTCTCAATTTGACAACAGACGTCAAGAACAAAAGTTTGACAATAAATAGTATGCATGCGTGTGTGCGTCAAATACATGGTATGTAGTGTGTGTAATGTTTTCTCTATTGATTTAATGTATCTTTTATGCATTATTTTAAAAAAATATTAGCATTGTGCACTTCTGCTCGATATTCTCTATAAGTGTGGAAAATTTCATACTCCTCCGTCCGCGCAATTTTCGTAAAAAGGGATACAAAGTTTTTGCTTCACGTATTAATATACAGATAATCGATGAGTTTGAAAACGCACTGTAAATGAAGGCAGTACTTCTATTTGTTGAGAGTTTAGGAGTTATTTTGGTAGAAGCCAATAATGGTTCAGGGCGTTATCGGAAGTGATAATTAGATAATTATAATAATTAAATAACCCAACCGGTTAATCCGAGCTTTTATAAGAGCGACTGAAATTAAAAAGTAATAAGCAACGGAGCTTGCGGGCGCAGCCGTATATTATGACTACGCACAATTTTACATAACAACCTGGGTCCGTACAAGAGCAAACATAAAAATAACATTTTATATACAATTGCTTCTAGTGTGGCAACACATTAACATATGGCAACACTGGTCGTTGTAGGTAGTTGTACAAAATCTCTGGTCACACTTGGCATGTGTGTTGTATAAGTGTACCAAGAGAAATAAAAGGCCTCTTTTCTAAATCAAGTTTCATTGAAGTTACGACAGCAGCGACCCAACAAAGAATACAGTCGGTTGCCCTCTATTTTGTAGATTTAGTAGAGATGGACACTGTTTTGGTGGACGTTTATGCGATAGTTAAAGGAAATAACGTAATCATCACAAACTAGTTGAGAAAAATAATTCAAAACCGACTCTCTCAGATTCATAGTTTGGCTTGCTTCGTATCTATAGTTAATATACAATAATAATATATTAAATATAAATAATAAAATCGTGTACAATTATAATGAATAAAATAAATTGTACAACACATGCTCATGAATGTCTTCCGCAATGAAGGATCAATATCGTGTATTAAAAATGTAGTCGCAAAAATTAGGATTTGCGTATTTATTGATGGTAGGGCGTCCTGTGAGCCCGTACGGGTAGGTACAGCCACCCTATCCATTTTTTTCGAGAAGCAATACTGCGTGTCGGTTTAAAGGGTGGGGCAGCCTTTGTACTATAAAAACTGAGACTTAGAACTCAAGTTTCGAGCCGTACTAATCAGGTTATTTAACGTAAAAAAAATGATACGCATACAATTTGGTACACATGAAAGAAGTGAAACTTCTTTTGCGGTGTGTAGCATTGTGGTTTTCTTCATTTTTTATCCTTAAATAAAATTTCTCTTGTAATAAGGAATGCTGTGTATAAGAGAAACGACCTCTTCACCTTTTATACATGTATTTTAAATTATAACTAGTCAGGTCATAAGTATTGTCACACAGTTAAAACTTTTCTTTTAGAATGCTGGGCACAAAAATGTTTATTGAATTCGAATTTCGAATTGTTCATGAAAATAAAAATGTATACTTTTAGAATTTTACTCATTTTTAAATATGGAGTGGACGCTTAAAGAAGACCGTGTTGCAGTTATTGCGTTGCATCGTTGCGGTTACGCGCCAATTCAAATTTTTAACATACTGAAAAATTTGAATATAACCAAAAGATTCGTTTATCGTACCATCAAACGATACAATGAAGACTCTAGTGTAGATGACAGGTCAAGAAGTGGTCGCCCTCGGTCTGTTAGGACTCCAGCAGTGATAAAAGCTGTGAAGGCGCGAATTCAAAGAAATCCCAAACGTAAGCAGAAACTGTTGGCCCTTCAGATGGGGTTAAGCAGAACCACGGTGAAAAGGGTGTTAAATGAAGACTTAGGGCTTCGGGCATATCGAAGAAAAACAGGACATCGTTTGAATGCTCGTCTAATGGACCTGAGACTGAAGAGATGCCGCGCTTTGTTGAAGCGGTACGCGGGAAAAAAATATCGGGAAATTCTTTTTTCGGATGAAAAAATTTTTACCGTAGAAGAGAGCTACAACAAACAAAATGATAAGGTGTACGCACACAGTAGTGAAGAAGCGAGCAACCGTATTCCGCGTGTCCAACGAGGTCATTTTCCATCCTCGCTCATGGTATGGTTGGGAGTTTCTTATTGGGGCTTAACAGAGGTACATTTTTGTGAGAAAGGTGTAAAAACGAATGCAGTTGTGTATCAAAATACAGTCCTGACGAACCTTGTGGAACCTGTTTCTCATACCATGTTCAATAACAGGCACTGGGTATTCCAACAAGATTCGGCGCCAGCTCATAGAGCGAAGAGCACACAAGACTGGCTGGCGGCGCGTGAAATCGACTTCATCCGGCACGAAGACTGGCCCTCCTCCAGTCCAGATTTGAATCCGTTAGATTACAAGATATGGCAACACTTGGAGGAAAAGGCGTGCTCAAAGCCTCATCCCAATTTGGAGTCACTCAAGACATCCTTGATTAAGGCAGCCGCCGATATTGACATGGACCTCGTTCGTGCTGCGATAGACGACTGGCCGCGCAGATTGAAGGCCTGTATTCAAAATCACGGAGGTCATTTTGAATAAACTTTAGTGTCATAAGAATCTATGTTTTGTTAAGTTCATTTTGGTATATGAATGGTTACATAATGAATAAACTTGTTTCAATTATTTTACATTAAACATGTGACAGAATTTATGACCTGACTAGGTATATTATATAGAATTCATTTTTTTTTAAATCCTTCATTAAAAATAAAATATAAGATAGTTAATATTATTTTGATGCCATCTATAGAAACAATGAGAAACTAATAAAAAGCTATCTACTGGCCGACGCCCGTAAACAGAATACCTATGCATAAAAAAACATCCTAGTTCGCTTTCTCTCCCTCTCTCCAAGGTCGAGCGGCTCGCGAGACGCTCTGTCTATTTTCTCACTCTCGCTCGTCCTAAATTGTATCTTTTCTCTCTAGTCGTAACGAATCTGTCGCGAGTAAAATTTTACTCTCAACGCGCTTATAGAAGTTTCACTTCAATAAACTCACCTCTCAAAATGTATATTAATAAACGTTTGAATCACTAATAAAATGAATAATGTTTTGTTTATAAATTGCACTGACCCTTAAATCAACCCGTTTTAGCTTCTCGGGGTACATTCGGACCTCCAATCAAAATAATAGCTGCATCTCTACGGATCTATTCGGGATGGACCAGGTCGTTCATTCATTCAATTGTGTTTGTTAGACAATACGAAACGCTGACTTATCTCTTTTTTTTTCCCCTACCTATGCTGATAGCCTTGAGAGGCTATTTCAGCTTCGCCCTAACATGTAGTTGAGCTCACAGGGCTCAACCCGGAGTGTTGCTAACACTGGCCCTAGCAAGAGCAGTGCTTCGTAGAGTCTACCACCGGATCGGAAACGCGACCCACTGAGAAGATTCCGCGAGAAACTCAGTGGGATGTGTCTGTGGGTTAATTCGCTCGTCGAGCCCTTCGTCACAAGCGACGGGTTCGACGAGGACGGTGACCGGTGCTTATGGTAATTAAAAGCGCCGTTAATGGATCGGGAGGATCAGTAATGACGTGTTACTTATCTCTCTATACAGGCAATCCCCTTTATAACACGGTTTCGCTCTGACACGAAAAGAAATTTTCCCCAAAACCCTCTTAAAACACAGTACTTGTACATAACGAGATTTTTAATTAAATTTAAAATTATTTAAAATTATTTAGAAAATTACATTAAGCATTATGAACACCCAATAAATTGGAATAACCGAAATTTTAGTGCTATTTTTTAAGTATTATAGGTAAAAATAAAAGGTACATACAGACGTAGCTGAGTCGTTTCATTCAGAAAAATTACCCTTTTTTTATTGCCCTTTTAGGCAGACGAGCATACGGCCCACCTGATGGTGAGTGGTTACCGTCGCCCATGAACTTCAGCAATGCCAATAGGCAGAGCCAAGCTGCTGCCTACCGCTTAATATTCTCCACAAGCCTCTTTTGAAGAAGGACGTGTCATAGCGCTCGGGAAACACCGTGGAGGGGAGCTCATTCCATAGCCGGATGGTGCGTGGCAAAAAAGGCCTCTGGAAACGCACTGTGGATGACCGCAGTGGCTCCAGGTAATATGGATGAACTCTGCTCCGATGGCGGGAGGTGCGATGATAAAAAGGAGATGAAGGGATCATCTCAAACAATTCCTCAGAGCATTCCCCGTCTTTTTGTGCTGGCTTCTAGTCTCGTATAACACGATTTCGCACAACACGGTACTTTGTAGGAACATATCTACCGTGTCATAGGAAGGCTACCTGTATTTGCATTCAAGACAGTTAATTTAATAATCGATTAATGGATCTAATTTGAAAAAATCTATAAAATTGTTAAATAAAATTGTTAAGTAAAAAAAATGTTAAAAATATTAAAAATGATGTGCACAAGTCATTTAATTTACGAACAAAAAATCAGATCGCAGTGTACAATGCATAGAGGCCATATTGAAACTTATAGAGGTCTACAAAAATAATTAAGTTATAAAAAAAAACCAATTCAAAAATACAATCTTCTTTTTACGGTATCCTCTAACTCATAAACAACAAAAAAAACCATTTATTTTTTGTCGCCCTTTGAACTTATCACACACCAGCGACCCCTCAACTATCTGAGGTAAAGCATTACATGCATGGTCATAAAATGAAATTGAAAATAAACTTAACGAGGCACTAAGGAGTTAGTGTAATAAAGATTTTCAATAAAATACAAAGTAGTTCGGCCCCCGTGGCCTTATTCAGCATTTACATGGACAACGATACGTTTATTACTGTAATATAATATCTGGAACTACGATTCTTCTGAGTCGACTTTAACACGTTAACTGCCGTGTAGGTCACCGGTGCCCTCTGTGGCGCACTGAAAGTAATTCAACCAATTTCTGTCTCAATTGTCCAGTATTCATTATCAAGTGTCAATTTCTGTCTGGACTGCCTAACTTGCTAACAGCTACCCGAGCGCCTCCGAAGGAGACCTAACAACTCAAGAGCAGCTGCTTCGCGAATGAATCTACTACCGGATCGGAATCGCGACCCGCTGAGAAGATCCGGCGAGAAACTCAACGAGCTGATTCATGGGTTTGGTTGCACGGCGAACTCTTTGTCGAGTTCGACGAGTATGGTTACCGGGGTCCCTAAGCCTGCTTCTAGTGTTAGAGCTGAAGGCGTCTAATGCAAAGGTTATTGGATCTGATAGATCCGTAAGGACGTGTCTGGGGCGTCAACGATGACTGGCTCCTGCGTGATCAGGATTCGGGGAGTAGTCAGCGGCGGCAACGATAAGGCGATTATCATGACGCATAACCTTATCGAAGTACCGTTCCGACGCTGACTTCATGTATTTCTGGATAGATTCGAGGCCCAGGTCGTCGTGTAGGTCAACATTCCTCACGAACCACGGAGCTCCGACGGCTAACCTGCAAAAGCGGGATTGTAGAGATTGGAGGGTGTCTATGTGAGTGCGGGCCGCGTGAGCGAACACCACACTCGCGTAAGTCATGACGGGCCTTTTGCAAGTTTTGTAAAGTGTCACATTGTTCCGAAGGGACATTTACTCCGCTTACAGATCATGGGGTAGAGTCTACCGAGAATAAACGCGGCACGGTCACGGACCGATTTTATATGCGGGCGGAATATCATCGATGCATCCAGGGTAACGCCCAGATACTTGACCTTCCTGACCCAAGGTACAGGTTGGCCGAAGGGTGTGATATTTCTCCTCCTAATGCGGGAGGGAAAACAAGCGGTGAGTTTCCCCTTTGAAATAACACTGCTGTGCTTTTCGCTGGGTTGATGTCTATGCGCCATTTTCGGAACCACTGTCCGAGGGTTAACGCTGTGCTCTGGAGTTTACTCGCGATTACGGACTTTTTAGGGACCTCCCCCTCTACCATTGCACTACCATTGCCATACATCTCCTAGTCACATACACTTCTCTCTATGCATCACATGTCCATACCACGCTAACCGTCCGCTCTTCATATATTTTATATTTTATCTTTGTATTTAACCATTAAATATCTTGGACAGAAAGAGAAAGAGATAAAAAAAGTGTTTCTTTTCCTAGTTAAATTATTAATCCGGATTATTTTAAGTATCACAGAGTACCATCCCTCAATTCGATCGACCGGCAAAACAATTGGCGTCCCGAAAAGCTGACTTCAGCTCACAAAAGGTTTAGTGACATTTGTAACAAAAGGGGTACCTGGTATTCAAAACCACTGATTCAAATCTCGGTGCTACTACGTGATTTAATATTTAATACAAACCTTATAAAATAAACTTTTTTTATTTTTTTTTATTGCCCTTGTAGGCAGACGAGCATACGGCCCACCTGAGTGAGTGAGTGGTTACCGTCGCCCATGGACTTCAGCAATGCCAGGGGCAGAGCCAAGCCGCTGCCTACCGCTTAATACTCTCCACAAGCCTCGTTTGAACAAGGACATGTCATAGCGCTCGGGAAACACCGTGGAGGGGAGCTCATTCCATAGTCGGATGGTACGTGGCAAAAAAGATCTCTGGAAACGCACTGTGGATGACCGCAGTGGCTCCAGGTAGTATGGATGAACTCTACTCCGGTGGCGGGAATATAACAGATTTTGTTTCAATTAGCAATTCATTATTGAACGGCCGTCTATTGTAGTGGTAAGAGACATGGTCACTACACAAGGGGGTCGCGGGTTCGAATCCCGCCAAGGGAAGATATTTCTATGATAAATATAAATGTCTTTTCCAGGGTTATGGATGTATATTAAAGATGTGTATGTGTATAATAAAAATCTTACATTTATTTCCGTTATCTGGTACCTGTAACACAAGTTCTTTACGAACTTACCACGGGACCAGTTAACGTGGCGTGACTGTTAGTAAATATTTGTTTATATTTATTTATTTATTTATTATATCGAGGGGTGAAATGCTATACGTTTAACCGACATTTTTGCAAGATTACAAGAGAGCTTTGAGAGAAAGTTTATGATTTGGAAAAAAATATCGTAGCAAAAAAACTTCTTCACGTATTAGGATGGGGTAAGCTTAATTGAAATTCAAATTTATAAAAACCAATTGTAGATGCTAATCTATACATCTATACATATAAATAAAATTCTAGTGTCTGTTTGTAATATTGAAATAACCGCTTTTTACTACATGCATATGAATATGTATAGGGTACATACAGCAAAATAACATTTTTTACAATTTTTGTCTGTCTGTCTGTTTGTTCCGGCTAATCTCTCGAACGGCTGGACCGATTTTGACGAGACTTTCACTGATAGGTAGCTGATGATATAAGAAGTAGCTTAGGCTACGTTTTATGGACTAGCTTCGCCCCGTGGCGTCTACCGCGGTACGACAATAAATGCGGGTAGGTAACATCGCGGGACTCAGCTATCAATAATAAAATTTAATGTTTCCGCAGCGAAGCGAGGGCGGGTCGCTAGTACCAAATAAAACGCATCTTTAATTACTAAAATAAATGTAGCGTATTAAGCGAAATGTCACTTAAACCAAAATGCCTTTCTTCCCTCGATATCCCATAATCGTAATCCTAGCATTGACAAGGACAAGAGACAAAACCCAATAAGGGTGTTTGTTATTAGGAGATTTGATTTTATTTGATAATAATTTTAAGCGAAAGGATTTCGTTGGCGGCCTCCTCCATGAAAAAGTTGTGAGGTAAATAAATGCCAATTTTAATCAATTATGTGTTTTAAATCACCTCGTTCTTTGTACATTATTGAATTTTGTGGAAATATAAAAGATGATGATGATGATATGTCAAATATCAATATCAAAATACGTACTTAACAAATGTTCACGATTGACTTCCACGGTGAAGGAATAACATCGTGTAATAAAAATCAAACCCGCAAAATTATAATTTGCGTAATTACTGGTGGTAGGACCTCTTGTGAGTCCGCACGAGTAGGTACCACTCGGCCTATTTCCGCCGTGAAGCGGTAATGCGTTTCGGTTTGAAGGGTGGGACAGCCGTTGTGACTATACTGAGACCGTAGAACTTATATCTCAAGGTGGGTGGTGCATTTATGTTGTAGATGTCTGTGGGCTCCAGTAACCACTTAACACCAGGTGGGCTGTGAGTTCGTCTATCCATCTAAGCAATAAAAAAATATTTATGAACGTTGAAAAACAAAAAATAGCCACCTATACAGTAACGAAAACAAATAGTAGTGGTGTTTCATCCCAATGGATATCGTTTCATTATTCAATTGGAAATAAATCACTTTCGCTGGACGACGACGATGTCCATTGGTTACGTAAATATACGATCGCAAAATACAATTTAATTCGTGTATAAATAAATGTTCTTTCATTTGTTTTTAGACTAACTAGAGGCCCCGCAGTAGTCGAAATTCGACTATAATTAATTAGAATTGTAAGTTTGTACACTATTATGATTGTATTTTATACTTCTATAAATTTCGCCAAGACTACACTATAAAAAATATTAACAAAGACAAACAATATTTAGTCTATTCTCAATTTGACAACAGACGTCAAGAACAAAAGTTTGACAATAAATAGTATGCATGCGTGTGTGCGTCAAATACATGGTATGTAGTGTGTGTAATGTTTTCTTTGATTGTTCCGAGACAATTGCTCTATGGCAAACCAGAGGGCCGCAGAAGTCGTGGCAGACCCAAACTCCGATGGTTGGATGGCGTGGAGCGCGACCTCAAAAATATCGGCGTCAAGAACTGGAAGGAGAAAGCCCTGAACAGAGCAGTCTGGAGAGACATACTGGACCAGGCTAAGGCCCACCCTGGGCTGTAAGGCCTAAGATGATNTGTTCCGAGACAATTGCTCTATGGCAAACCAGAGGGCCGCAGAAGTCGTGGCAGACCCAAACTCCGATGGTTGGATGGCGTGGAGCGCGACCTCAAAAATATCGGCGTCAAGAACTGGAAGGAGAAAGCCCTGAACAGAGCAGTCTGGAGAGACATACTGGACCAGGCTAAGGCCCACCCTGGGCTGTAAGGCCTAAGATGATGATGAATGTTTTCTTTATTGATTTAATGTATCTTTAATGCATTATTAAAAAAAAATATTAGCATTGTGCACATCTTCTCTCTATTCTCTATAAGTGTGGAAAATTTCATACTTCTCCGTCAGCGCAATTTTCGTAAAAAAGGATACAAAGTTTTTGCTTCACGTATTAATTATTAATATATAGAGATGTACGCTATGTTGAATGAATTAAAATATAGGATAGAAGTCTTTGTTTTATTGCCCTTGTAGGCAGAAGAGAGAAAAGAGCATACGGCCCACCTAATGGTGAGTGGTTACCGTAGCCCATGAACTTCAGCAACGCCAGGGGCAGAGCCAAGCCGCTGCCTACCTTTTATACGGGATCAGCCATTGCCGTTTGATAAACATATAAACATACATAATATATTATTACAAAATCCTTTTATATACGGCCTTCGAAGGCAGACCAATGGCTTACATGACAGTTAGTAATCAGATTCACTAATGGATTTTAGCAAGGACAAAGCTATGACAGCGCCTACCGGAAGACCTCTGTTCAAACTTCGTCTGAATGTTGGCCTTTTAGGGATATACTGTATACTGACGTATATCGTCAGATAACTACGTACAAAATATGTTACAAAAATCTCCTTAATTTTGGAATATTCTAGAATATGTTATATGTTCTATATATTAATTATTTTTTGGAATGTAGTTAAAATAATTTACTTGAAAATAATAATTTTATATATATGTACTGTGTTTTTTTTTGTTCGTGAGGAAATCGCCGAACTTGGGCTTTCCTGCCTTCGAATGCAGACCGATGGCCTACATGACGATTAGTAGTCAGAGTCGCTAATGAACATCAGCAAGGACAAAGCTATGATACCGCCTATGGCAAGGCCTCTATTCAAACTGCGTTTGAATATTGTATACTAACATATATCTTGTCAGATAATACGTACAAAATATGTTACAAAAACATACTTAATTTATAATAATCTAGAATATGTTCTACGTTTTATATTCTTAGGAATACGGTTAAAATAAATTACTTAAAAACAATAATTTTAAATAATGTGTTTAATTGTTTAGGTTATATAACTACGATTTTTATTGTATTAACTTTAATAACCTTTTTAACTCAACTAATGAAAAAGAAATGTTATTCTTCCTACCTATCCGTTCTTAGTTTATGGGGCTATTCCAACTACGTACGGACAGGTAGGTGAGCTCACGGGCTCAACCTGAGAGAATTTGCTAACACTAGTTCTAACAAGAGCAATGCTTAGCAGAATCTACCACTGAATCTGGATCGCGACACACGGAGAAGATACGGAAACAGCTGTTATGTCTTTGCGAACCTGATAAACGACTCATCACCACCATAAAAAAATCCAGACTGTTAATCGAAATATTGCTGGCCAGAGTTCAATGCGCTCTAACGAGACGAGGAACGCTCGCTGCATTGACATCGAGAATCGATGGACTGCGACAAAATAATTGAATAAGATTAAAACAACAATTAATTTCGTTTTTTATTCACTGGACAATAACAGCTGTTTTAGAACACCATATAAATAATCATTCGTCCATCCCGCTATATTTGTTTAGAGGGATGCATTATTTCAATGTTGCTGCAATATAAAAAACAAACGTGTGGCACTCGGGAACTCTGCCGCGGTAAAGCATTTTTTATCAACTTATGCAATTATAATTAGACAATGATAATTTAATATTAAAACAATAATAAAACAAGACCACTTTATATTAAACATTAATAAAAGCAAAACCTTAACTGTCCCCTTCACACTCATAAGCTAGATCGCGCGAGAGAGAGATGGGCAGACTTTTCATGATGCGCATGCAGTGTGACGTCACGCTACGCGCTTATTCACAAACACTACACAAGCGCAACGTGTGAATGTGTTGAACGCGCGCTACATGGTAGGCGGAGTGAGGGGTGTAATGTTTTTTTCGTTACGGAATTTCATGATTCGATCGCCGCGCTCAAGGCCCGCGACAAAAGTTATGCAATAGCTTAAAAATATTATATCTAAGTAGTATTTATTTCATATATTTTGTACACACAGCTGCTAGAAGAAACACGACAATAAGGATACAGAGTACAAAGGCACTACTTATTTCATGTTGAAATCTTTTCCAGTAGGCCCGGAAAGAAGAATTAGGAACACAAACCGTAATCATAATTGTATTCACTGTTGTAATCTTCCCAAAATGCTCCAAAATTCTTTCATTCTACATTTTTGACGTGACAACCTCTTATAATTCGATGAAGCCGGCTGCACGCACGAAAATACATGACTCATGCGGCGTTACTTCGCTTTGAGGCGTATTTTCGACGTTGTCACGTTCAACTATCATCAGTAAACCGACTTTACAGACACCTAATTTATTTTGTATGTTTAAATCGTGCAACCATTTAGCGATGTGATCAAATTACTTCGCTCTGAGGCGTATTTTCTTATGACGTTGTCACGTTCAACTATCATCAGTAAACCGACTTTACAGACACCTATTTTATTTTGTATGTTTAAATCGTTTTGGCGATGTGATCAAATATTGGGTATTGGCGGATGGTAATCATGTTAACCAATCCAAAGGTTCGTTACGTCGACATTCCAATCCAAGTTAGTTTAATTTCATGTGTCAAGTTGAACAACGGTATTCGTGTAGGTATATGTGGGCTTTCGTTAAATATCTCACGTCAAATATACTGTGAGTCGTTCCGCCTAGATGTAGGTACCAATACAAATCCATACTTCGAGAATAAAACTGGTCTTTATAGACCTTATATCACGATTTTATTTTCTTAGTATATGTATAATATGTATTTTTTTATGCAACTGAATCATTGAATGTAATCTGCACCGACTTTAAGACGTTCGATTAATTCGGAAATGGGTACACGTATCAAGGATCATTAAAATTTCAATATAATTTTAATACTCGTAAATAAAACAGAGCAAATTCTAAATTGTTGAATCGCTCGTTGGAAGGAACAATCCCGGGGAAGATCCTTTTTCCAAAATAATTTCACAGACATAGAGTATAAAGTTTTTTTTTTACTGGTTAATGTTTAGCACCATAATAATTTATGTACAAAAGTATTTGTCTTTATAATTGAGCAATTTTTGAGAAGACCATTTTGTAATTCGTTTATTGGAGACTATAAAAACTCGAAATTAAAATCCCATTGCACATCTGGAGTACGATGTTGGAATATCAGCTATTCCCTTATACATCAGATTGACACTCTAAATCGAAATAAATCGCTCGACTATTTCGCGACAGAATTGTCTAAGTTTACCTACGACTACTTTACCGACCCCTATACATTTTAGTATACCTATATAATTATGCAGATGTTCTTCCATTATCGGAAACGTTGTTTGTTAAAATGTACATAAATTAAATGAAGTCATCACGACTTAGAATAAAACGCCTGGTGCACTCATAAAGAACAATGCGAATGTGCCGGTGTTCATATCCCGCAGGAGGACACCGATGAAGGACGTGTATAATAAATCAAACCCGCAAACATTATAATTGGCGTAAACAAACATTAAGCAATAAAGACATAGATCTCAAGCCCAAGGTTGACGACAACATTCATGTTTAAGGGTCACGGTAACGATTTAACACCATATCGGCCTGGAGCTCGTCTATAAAAATATATAACATAAAAATTACAAACGTATAAATAATGCTTCGTTAATATATTCGTGTACCTATCGTGTACGACTTAACGATTCCAAAATTTAATATCGATATTATGTATGTACCAATTTCAAATTATTAGGGTAAGTTTGTGTTTAGATTAAATATAATAGTAGTAGTAAAATTATAGCTAATCTTAAGAAAACTCAGACCTTTCAATTGAAATCCAAGAAAAAAATTTTAAGCATCGATTTATACATTTAACATTAATAGGATATTATTAGAAAAAACATATTTCATTTTGATAACTTTAACTGTTTTTAGACCATTGATAATAACAAAACGCAATGTCAATGACATAACGTCAAAACGGAAAACCCAAACGTCAAAGTTGTAGGTAAGTAACTTGCCAAAAGTTGTTTTTGTAAATTTGCCTGAAAACACTTTCGGATTTGCTTTAATATTCATAAATCTGTTTATATCCAAATTAAATTGGAAATTATAGCAGGTTTCTAATTACGTATTCTTTAAAATAATACAACTTCCGGGATATTACGTCAGTTTTTAGTATTGTTACAACGTTATCACTTTCCCTAGATGTAATTACGCAGAGATGTCTTTAACAATGGATTGTGTGGCTAAATTGAAAATTCTGTTGCTTGGTGAGAGTGGCGTTGGTAAATCTAGGTGAGTTAATATTCTTTCAATAAGAACATATTAATTTCAAAACCAGAACGACAACAGCTGACTCATACTGCTGCGATGTGATTGTCTTACATACTTACTATAATTTTAAAACTAAAAGTTGACATTAGACTCATGTACATACGGTTTTCTTGAGATGTGAAAGAATTTTTAATGAAAGCAGATATTTATTTTCAAAAAAATGCAAAACTATATTTAAATTTGTCAACTAATTACAATTATTGGAGTTGTACGTAGCTATATCAATATTTATGAATATTTATATATTACATGATTTACTCGTTAAGTATTGTAGTTCAAAATATATGGTAAATAATAAAAACTTACCTAGATTAGAATAAGAATAGGTACCAAACATTGTTCTTCTCCAGTATTATATTAGCGTTCACAAAAGGCGACTACCAAGCACAGTTCCCTGCTACAATCGGAGTGGACTACAACCATAAGATTATGGATGTAAATGGACTAAAAGTTAAACTCGGAATTTGGGATACGGCAGGACAAGAACGATATAGAACTTTAACAACCAGTTTTTACAGGTACACATTTAATTTAACACTTTATCAACTATTGTATTAAATTGGCCTTTTTTTTATTACCAACGCCTATAATTCCTGCTTAATCACTTTACCTATTGACTGATTACTTCTAGTGGAATTAGTTTTACACTAACTTCTCCATATCCTTATATATTATAATAGAATATGTATGCATATGAAACTAGTCTCTATTCAAGTGCAAAAACTACTGAACAATGGTGTTAAAATTGAAATACACCTAATGCAAACTGTAAAAAAATATAATTTTAATATTGTATGCAAATGAATAGTAAGTTTAACTTATACAAGCTTCTATCGTGTCATCATTAGTACGTTTGTTTCAGAGAAGCGCACGGTGCTATATTAGTTTATGACGTATCTGAACCAAAAACCTTAGCAAAGTTAAACGAATGGGTTGAAGAGTTACAAGTTTACACTACGAATAAGAATATTGTCTGTTTGGTCGTTGGAAATAAAATTGATAAGGTGATATTATTTATTTTAGTTTATGCTATTTCATTTTTAGTAAGCATGCATGGGCAAGCCATGTTCAAAACACCAGTCAGATGGTCAGATCTATAGTAGTCTATATCATGTGGTCAATGCCACCCATGACTGAACATGAGGAAAATCAGATGTGGTGGTGATCCTCACCAGTGAGGGAATGTAAAGAAGATCTTAGTTTCATGCATAATAAACTTAGTAACTATGGGTATAAATGCTCATAGTCTGTATTGTACAGTGCTTCCTGAAAAAGAATTGTCATTGTTGAAATAATTTAATCCTTCTATAAGTCTTAAAGAGTAACTGGTGCCAAATAATTTAGGATAGAGCGGTACCCCGTGAACACGGTCAGGCCTTCGCTCAGAAACACAGAATGCTTTTCATCGAGAGCAGTGCTAAAACACAAGAAGGCATACATCTCGCCTTTGAGGAACTGACCCAAAAGGTATAGTTTTTTTTTTATTGTCCTTATAGCCAAACGAGCATACTGCCCACTTGATGGTGAGTGGTTTCCGTCGCTCATGGGCGTTATAAATATCAAAAGCAGAGCCAAGTTACTGCCTATCATAAGTAACTGACCCAAAACGTATGTTACTTAATTTTATGTTTTATTCTATTTCTATAAGGGTTCTTTTAATTTGTTCCTTCTGATTTTTGCTACCCCATCTTATTCTTGTTAGTACTAGTGGCTATTTTCATCAACGATTAACATCAGATAATTACTCCAAAACATTGTTGAAGAACCTGATAACTTGTTAATTGGTCTCATAAAATAGTAATTAGCTCCATTGACTGATCTGAGTCAGCCTACGAAATTACTATTTTGATAATTTCGTGGTCAAATACTATCTATCATTCGTAAACTTGGAGCTGAAGAAACATGATCTACACTATATCGTTGCAGTGACACGTGGGACTATAAAAAGGATTATGGTGATAGGACCTCTTGAGAGTCCACGTAGGTAGGTACCACCACCCTGCTTATTTTTGCCGTGAAGCAGTAATACGTTTCGGCTTGAAGGGTGGGGCAGCCGTTGTAACTATAGCTGAGATCTTAGAACTTATGTCTCAAGGTGGGTGACGCATTTACGTTGTAGATGTCTATGTGCTCCAGTAACCACTTAACACGAGGTGGACTGTGAGCTCGTCCACCCATCTAAGCAATAAAAAAAAAAGTATAGTATATTTTTTATCTCAATAGATTATCGAAACTCCTGGATTATGGGAGAAAGACACATCGGCTTCAAACATTCGGGTTACAGAAGAAGAAACGAGAGGACAAGGTGGATCGTGCTACGAAACAACTTGTTCCATAAAATAAATGTTAAAAATAACTGTGATCCGGAGGAATATCAGATTTTATATAATATCACTGATTCGTAGAATCAAATTTATAATCGCATTAAACTGGTAATGTTATTATTACCAATGAATTGATATAATCCGAATGAAGATTAAATTTAAAATAACTTTACAGTTTTAGTTAATTTAAATTATGTCTACATCTCGCGAAAACCGAAGAAAATATCATTAAAGAGTAAGATTAAAGAGCACAGCACTAAAAAAATTACCAATTAATTGGTATCAATATAACTGATGTTATTGCTTTTTCGTTAATATTTTAGATATAATTGCGATTAAATGTTAACTCTTTGACTGCCATTTAGGTCACCGGTGATAATGTTAGGCACTTAGTAACAGAAATCAACATAATTGCTTCAGTGCGCCGCGTAGGTCACCGGTGACCTACACGGCAGTCAAAGGGTTAAACAACATTTGTACAGAATAATGTGTGTCATATGTGTTGTCTGGGTTCAAATTATAATTGTTTTCATTTGTGTTAATTTTTTACTTTAACACGTTGACTGCTAGTTGCCTGTAGGGCACTGGTGACCTTTTCGATTTTCTTACTTAGACATCGGAAGATCTAGTAGACTCGGAGAAAGGCGAATCTGAAGATACTGAGAAATAATCTGTTTCTAAGATACCTAAAACGGCCTAGTTAGGCAATCCAGACGATTAGTAACAGAAATCGACATTATTACTTCAGTGCGCTACGTAGGGCACCCGTGACCTACCTGGGTAATGTGTTGAGCAATTTGGCTTTTTTGAAGAAGACGTACTGACCATCGATGGCTGGTATTGTTATTCAGGCAAGACGGAGCAAGAGGTCACAGTTGCCCAAACGATTTCGTGTTAGGCATCCCCAGCTCTTTCCAGGAATTTCACCTTTTTCTTTTCCTCAACCTAGTCGCTGGTAGCCGAAGAGGCTATTCCACTCGGACGGATAGGTGAGCTCACGGGCTCAACCTGAGTAAATTTCTAACACTAGCTTTAGCCAAAGCAGTGCTTCGTCGAATCTTTCACCGGATCGGAATCGCGACCCACTGAGAAGATCCGGCGAAAACGGTGACCAGTAAATGGAGAGCCTAAAAGCACCGAGAGTGGATCGGGAGGATCCTATAAGACACGTTTAGGACTACATCGACTTTGCGTTGCCCCATCATCTGGGTTGGATATGTAGTTAGGGACGGCCACAATGAGAGGGTTATCGTGACGCGCCGCTTTTTCAAAGAAGCGTTCTGACGCTGTCTTCAGATACGTACGTATCGGTTCTAATTGGAAGTCACCGTGAAGAACCTCCTCATATACCACGGTGTTCCGGCTATCTTGCAGAAACTGGATTGGATAACGTAGAGAGTTTATGTACTTGCGGGTCCCGTGAGCGAAAACTATACTTGCGTATGCCATTACGGAACATATTATGCAAGCTTTGTATGGTGTTTAGTGTCACCTTGTTATGAAAATGTTACCAATAAACCATGTTCCTAAGTGACTTTAAACAAAAGATGGGGCGTTAAAACTAAAATTCTCGTCAATCGAATCTTATGCGCTTTGCGATTTGCAAAACCAATTTGCTTGTGATGGTAACACACATTCGGTTAACCATCGTAACTCCAGAACAGAGGTCATCCCTTCCTAGAAAATATTTATTTAATAGCATATAGGTACGCTCTAACCTCTATTTCTAGAGGATTGATTTTCATTGCTCTTCCACTACCCTATCATTTCATTAAGTTATTGAATCAGCAATCAACAGCGAAGGCAAGCTGATCGCTTCATACAAGGACATTGACCTTAGCCGATTCATTGAGCTATTTGTGTTACATTACGTGCTGTGCAAAAACGTTAGTAAAAGTTTTATTTGTTTTATTGATTAACGAATTAGTTGATCTAGTGTTAATTAGTTACCGGGGCCGGGGCACTTTGAGACATGAGGTCGAAATTTTAATTGTATAACGGCTGTCACAAGGATATTGAAATGTATGACTGCTCGCGGCAGATATAAACCTTACCATAGCAGGCCTCTAATATTTCCAATAAAATAACAATATATCTAATCACATCAGAAAGCTTCAGTGTGAACCCATGTCTTTGTGTATCGGAGGCTTCCTTTACGTCAGCTGTTATAAAGCTTACCTTAGAAATGTTACAATTTCCAAATAAGATTTCCAGACGATTGATATGAATATTTCTAACAATTATGACTTTTTTTTTTGTTGCCCTTGTAGGCAGACGAGCATACGGCCCACCTGATGGTGAGTGGTTACCGTCGCCCATGGACTTCAGCAATGCCAGGGGCAGAGCCAAGCCACTGCCTACTGCTTCAAAACCTTTAGCTTTAGCTTCGTACTTAGAAGTTGTGCACAATTTGTAAAATATTAATATTTTGAATCTAATTTAGAGAGAACACTTACACTAGTGTTGTTTGTATGTTGCAATTACATTATATTTATCTATTTTATTATATTTAGTGGGTATGATAATTTTATTATTTTGCCAAAATGATTATTGGCATCTTGTGCTGTATTTTTAATAAAACTATGAAAGCAAATTTACAAAACAATATTTACAAAGATTTTCGTTGTTTTATTTTCATTCGTATTTCCCGACATTACAAAGTCGGAAATCCAAATATTTCAAAAACATATGCTACCTACATTTGTAGGATAATATTTCTTAAAATAAATCTCCTCTCTCCTGACTTACAATCTTCAGGATTGAAGCCTCAAGGTACCTTCTGTGATTTCGTGACTGCATTTTTATTGTAGTAGAGGGGGAAGAGGTCGACCGAAGAAGAAATGATTGGAGTGTGTCAATGACAATATGTGAGAGAGAGGAGTGAGTGTTGAGCGGACGGCTGATAGAAGAGAAGAGAAAAATCAGCTGTGCCGACCCCACCTAGTGGGATAAGGTGAAGAAACAGAAGAAGATTTTTATTGTAGCAGATCGTTCAATAGAGCTTAATCTCACCTGATATTAAGTGATTAGTGAAGCCCATAGATATCACATCGGGAATAATAACCATGGTCAAGTCACACACGGTTTTCTGCCCCCAAACTAAGATTCCCTGTCCCATACAAACCAGACTGATATACATATTTATATACGCTTAAATATATACATATATAAATATCAAACATCCAGATAAAGAGTAAACAAGCCTGTTCGTCATCCGAACGTTTGCTTGACGTGAGAATCGAACCCACGACCCTATACCAGCAGTCAGAGCCGCTAACTACTACACCACCGAGTTAGTCAAACGCCGCCATCGATCTTGTAATATAAGATCTAAATCTAAATTGTTTAATGTAACAGTTCTTCCACCTTTCGAACCGGTATGCATTACTGCTTCACGGCAGAAGTAGATAGGATACCCGTGCGGGCACAAGACCATCAATGACAGTATTGGTAAAAATGTAGAAAGTTCTAGATGGTTGTGGATGGCCCTTAGCTCGTTTAAGAATCGAAGTGTGGAACCCCAGAAACATTTGGCTGGATTGATTAGAACGCTATATTCCTTTAGTCTGACAAGCACCTGTCGCACGTGGGTCATGTGAAGATCACGTGACTCGGAAAAAAATAATAAATCGTCCATGAACCCGTAGCAGAAGTCGATTAAGCCGGTGAGCACTTCATCAATAAACCGCTGAAAAGTTTGAGCTGTGTTTCTTAGACCAAATGCCATGTACGGGAACTCAAACATGCCAATGGGTGTAGTGATCGCTGTCTTGGGTATGTTGGAGAGATTTACGGGAATCTGATTGTAAGCTTTAACAAGATCAATTTTCGAAAAGCTATTGAGTAGAGTCCTGAATAGGCATGATGTCGCACAGGGTTATTGATTGGGCACAGCACGAGCGTTTAGTGCACGGTAGTCGCCACAGAAGCATTAAAAAAGTCAAGATAAAAACATGTCTGTAATTAGTAGGACAATTAAGCAAAACTATTTCTTTAACGAAGCTAAATAAATTAACGATGAGTACGCTATCTATTTTAAGCGCTTTTGCCACAGCGCTAATCGAGTAAAATGGCAATTACGGAATCATTTAATGGTAGATAATAACAATACCTACTAGTCTACGTCAATGAATAATGGATCACGTTTATGTAAAATTCAAACAATGTTACAACTTAAGAAACTGATGTAAATATTATAATATATTTGCCTATAGAAACAGCTTCAAATCCAATATAGAAAAGTCCAAATATGGGGGGGTGAGCTGGAATTCGTTATCCATACTAATATATAAATCTACAGTGGTTTTTACGGATGTTCCGTTATAACTACTGAACCATGCATCCGATTGACTTGAAACTTGGTATCCATGTAGAAAATACATGTACTTAATGGATAGGCTAATATTTATATGAGTGTTGGACTCCCTACACCAGTTGCAGGGGCGTTAATGATGAGAATATTTGCGGGGGTGAGAAATAATAATGTTAATTTTAAATGCCCAGCGAAACGGACGTGTACAGCTAGTAGCTTATAAAAGCTGTAGTTGTCCATTTAAACATAAACCAAAATCTGTACTCTGTTAACTGTCGTTTTGTATCCAAACAAATCTAGGGTCGATAAAACAACATCTCTTAACGGCCGTCTGGTGTAGTGGTAAGTGACATGATCACTACACAAGGGGGTCGCGGGTTCGAATCCCGCCAAGGGAATATATTTGTATGATAAATATAAATGTCTATTCCAGGGTTATGGATGTATATTAAATATATGTATGTGTATAATAAAAATCTTACATTTATATCCGTTATCTGGTACCTGTAACACAAGTTCTTTACGAACTTATCACGGGACCAGTTAACGTGGCGTCATTGTTAGTAAAATTTTATTTATCTCAAGACAAATTATCACTACATGCTGCTCTGGGAAATTTTCGAAATGACTAATCGATAAATTGTAAGCGAATACATACAAGTCGATATAAAAATCACATCGATAAATTCTCGTAATGATTTTCATATAATAAACGTTCTTGAAATACGAAGGAAATTAGGTTCTAAACGAAAAGGTTTAAAGGTGAAAATGCCACTGAAGAAATATTCTCGTAACGCTAAATATTTTCGAACAGGCTTGAAAACGCACGGATTTATATTACGTACGCTATTCGCATTAAAATGGTTTATGATTCACAGTGCGTATGTTTCTGATTACTTTGAATGGCATAACAAGTGACGTTTATGGGTTTTATGGGAAACAGAGATTTAAAAAATCAACAGTTTTAAAAAGAATAGTACTTCTAAAAATTAAGTACCTACCGTACTTATTCATGTTTGACAGAGAAGCTTTTTGACAGATTCAGCTGTCAATGAATATTGAAAGTAGTTTGCCAGTTTTAAAAATACCCAATCAGTGTTAGGATATATTTGTGCAACAGAAAAAAAATATCGACTTTTTTCATTTAAATTGTTAAACGAAATCATAAGTTTAAGATTTAATTAAATTATTTTCTCAATTCACCACAATGCTTAATGAATCAGAAAAAAACTATTCAAGAGCGCCTAAAAGGATTTAAAAAATAATGTAATCACATTGTCTTGTGATAATATTATTAGGTATATTCAGAGAACATAATCTTAATTTCAATAATCTTAATTTCAATTTATAATTAATTTCAAATTACCACCAAAAATAATTATATTTAAGATTACCAATTATTATACTTTTAGATAAAATTACTAAACTTTAACAGGTAATACAGCTCATAACTTTAATTTAGCTGTGAATAAAGTTGTATTTGCTTTACATCATACTCGTGCTCTTAAGATACCATCGTCTCGTTTTACCATCGCACCGCCCGCCATCGGAGTAGAGTTCATCCATACTACCTGGAGCCACTGCGTTCATCCACAGTGCGTTTCCACAGATCCTTTTTGCCACGTACCATCCGGGTTTGGAATGAGCTCCCCTCCACGGTGTTTCCCGAGCGCTATGACTTGTCCTTCTTCAAACAAGGCTTGTGGAGAGTATTAAACGGTAGGCAGCGGCTTGGCTCTGCCCCTGACATTGCTGACGTCTATGAGCAACGGTAACCACTCACCACCAGATAGGCCGTATGCTCGTCTGCCTATAGACATAAAAAAACAACATTTTGGTCAAAAGAGAAATTCGGCTAGCGCTCCAAGAAAATATCAATCCGTATGTCCCCATGTACCTATATGTATATATATCCAGAACTGTGGGCATTTCCGATGTCGCTGGTTAATTCTAACACTGGGACTGCCCATTTATCACCAAACGTCGAGGACAAATAAGCGTACGAAAGCTGCCCTCAATGGCCTCAAGATGTAGTCTCCGCACTAATGAGCGCCCATCATTCAGCAGGCCTCCGGGATAAACGTTGACAAATCTATAAAAGACACACTCATTATGATTTATAAGTGAAGAGTGTGTTTTGCTTGAATGAAACACATTTACGGTTAAGTGCACGTTCTTTTCGATAATAAGCGAATGTATGTTTGTAATAAATTCACTTATTACACGTTTGACTAATGAGATCATCTTCTATTCGAGTCTTATTGTTCTATATTTTAGTATCGCAATTGGCTTCTTGTCATTGTTGTCAGTGTTGAGTTTATAAAAATCTTCAATTACTAAATGTATATGTAAAGATTCTGTTCCAACCAGACTCAAACGAGACTTGTGCACTGCTGGAGTCCATGGGCGACGGTAACCACTCACCATTAGTTGGGCCGTATTTTAATTTTTTTATTGCTTAGGTAGGTTGACGAGCTCACAGCCCACCTGGTGTTAAGTGGTTACTGGAGCCCATAGACATCTACAATGTAAATGCGCCACCCACCTTGAGATATAAGTTCTAAGGTCTCAGTATAGTTACAACGGCTACCCCACCCTTCAAACCGAAACGCATTACTGCTTCACGGCAGAAATAGACGGGGTGGTGGTACCTACCCGTGCGGACTCACAAGAGGTCCTACCACCACCGTATGCTCGTCTGCCTACAATGGCAATAAAATAAAACATATACATTATTAACCAACTTACATACGCCTTAGAGGAGAGGGTTCCGCATAAAACTCAGTCGTTTTCTACATTTTGCGAATTAATCACGGGCTCTTGGGCCCCACAGCCGCATCAAGCCCCATGTAAACACGTTAGGCGTATGCGAAACGAATCAAATCGATTCGGCCGTGTAAACATTCGCTACATTTCTTAGGGAAACGGCTTGTACAATTAAATCAGATTGGAAACGCGGGTAGTTTGATGAATAATAAATATTACCTACATTTAGTTAAATTGAAATGGGAATAAAAGACAAAAAAAAGAGAATTTTACTGGTGGTAGGACCTCATGTGAGTTCGCACGGGTAGGTACAACCACCCTGCCTATTTCTGCCGTGAAGCATTAATGCGTTTAGATTTGAAGGGTGGGGCCGCCGTTGTAACTTTACCGAGACCTTAGAACTTATATCTCAAGGTGGGTGGCGCATTTACGTTGTAGATGTCTATAGGCTCCCATAACCACTTAACACCAGGTGGTCTGTGAGCTCATCCACCCAACTAAGTAATAAAAAAAATTAAAAAATTATGTTACATTTTGTTTTTTTTTTAAATACATCTTAATGGCGATACGATTTGTAAATGAAATTGAGGGAGTTTATGTAGAGTCCCTTCTTTATTTCGCCGTAAAGTCGTGTTTTATGTAATTAACACCACAGTTGGAACAATAGAAATTTTATTGTTGTAGTGGCATAAACAATTCTAAGTTATTATATTATATTAGTTACTTAATATTAAACACATAATAAATATTTTTTTACGTTTTAAATTTTCGGCGGTAAAAAGGTCCCGTGTCACAGACTATATTCTTTTATTCCACCTCTCGTGCGTTCCGACTTACGCATCATAAAAAGGTGCGTTCTTAAACACCACAAAATGTTTGATGTTTTTCAAAATCAGTCGCTCTGTGAAGCTATTATAAAGCGATCGAAACAAACAAAATTTAACCAGCTTATTGAACTGATAGGTATACGAATATGTATTCACCGTTCCAACTAGCCGTAGCTATGCGACGCAATCAGGGTTAATACCACTAAATCATTCATCTAAACCTAGCTAGGGAGACGCAAGCACGTTCGCGAAATGACGTCATAATGTTAAAAACTTTCATATCTTCGAGTTTCAATTAACATACTAGAATTACTTATCTATATATTAATACGTGAAGCAAAAACTTTGTATCCCTTTTTACGAAAATTGCGCGGACGGAGGAGTATGAAATTTCCCACACTTAAAGAGAATATAGAGAAGAAGTGCACAATGCTATTTTTTTTTTAAATAATGCATAAAAGATACATTAAATCAATAAAGAAAACATTACACACACTACATACCATGTATTTGACGCACACACGCATGCATACTATTTATTGTCAAGCTTTTGTTCTTGACGTCTGCTGTCAAATTGAGAATAGATTAAATATTGTTTGTCTTTGTTAATATTTTTATAGTGTAGTCTTGGCAAAATTTGTGATAATAGAAGTATAAAATACAATCATAATAGTGTACAAACTTACAATTCCAATTAATTATAGTCGACTCTAGTTTAATTAGATTTGTGACGTTTTAAATTATAGGGCATTATTTACTATGTTTTCTTTGATGGCCCAAACTATTTTACGGACCATTTCGATGCCATATGGGCATCGACAGGTGGCACTCTCCGGGGCCTGTGGAACCACATGGCCTCGGATTTACTGAGCGCCACGTCGAGGCCCAATCTCCTGATTTTGCCGACGACATGCGCTACCCCAGCGGTGGCAAGACGAGCAGACTCAGCAAAGCTCCCTCCCCGGGCCACGACCAGCGTGTCGTCTGCGTAACATATTACGCTTANGAGCCACGCCGGCGAACCGGTACCTCCCATATCTGGAAGGCTTTCCCCTGTAGCCGAAGCCGGGGACATGGCAACCCGCAGCCGGAAGACACAAAAGTGCCACTGGCTCATCAGGCTCCCGAGAGCCAATCCCTCATCCCCAGAATGGCACCCTTTGCCAGTGCAAAGGGCGTGGAGAGGGTCCCTCGCTCTCTCTTAAGGTAGCCCCCACAGAATGCAGAGGCGTCCGAGGAGAGCTGGGTGCAGTTCTCTTTGTCGCGGCGTCCCACACAGATTCCTCTGCACGCGATTTTAGGGACGCACGCTTAAGCCCCACCGCCACGACAAGGCGGAACTGCATTCGGTGGGGGTGTTCCTAGTCTATAATAAAATTCAAAGATTGCTAAATATTAACGTAGTATTTTGTAGAAAAATTCAAGGACTAAACAAATATGACCGCCGTCAAACCGGGAAATATTATAATCCATTTTTAATTTCATTTTTTGACAGTTAGACCAGTTTTCGACCCACCTAGATAGAAATAAAATTGTAAATGATGCCACCCATCCTGAGAGATGGATTCAATCGAAGGAGTCTTTAGCCCATATAGCGGCAGTTTGCAATCATTACTCTAGTGCCCTTTTCGTAAGCGCGAGGTCAAAATAGGTGCACATGTCCTTACGAATCCATCAGATTAAATAACCCTTGCGTTATACGCCTTCAACTACAACACTAGGAGCAGACTTAGGGACACCAGTAACCATACTCGTCGAACTCGGCAAAGAGTTCGACGTACAACCTAACCTAAGTAAGCATCAGTCCACTGAGTCGCGGGATCTTCTCAGCGGGTCGCGACTTCGATCCGGTAGTAGATTCATTCACGAAGCAGCTGCCCTTGAGTTGTTAGGTCTCCTTTGGAGGCGCCCGGACTTGCTGTTAGCAAATCCCACCCCTCCTGGCTGAGCCTTTTCTCGCCCAACTGTCCTGGTGAAACTGAGGAGGCCTCCGGGCCGCCAGTAATAAAAAACTACTAAAAGAATAGGTACAAACAACAGGTTCATTGAAAATACTGGGGACAATGCCCCCTCATACTGTCACGTCCACACCCTGCACCTTAATCACAATATTATAAACAATTCGCGATAGGATTGTGACACTCAATCGTCTGATGTGAAAGCACACCAATACCACTAAATTAAAGTTGGAGACCAAAATAATGTGGTACAACACTCAGAGAACACTTCTGCTCATACTCTGGTATCATAGTCGTTTTCGCTTATACCTATAAAAAGAGTTAGAGCGGTACTATACATATAAGGGCCCACCGCACATACATATAAGGTAAGTACTAAACGTTGAAAAAGAATAAAAAATATTGTAACTCTAGATCTGGTAGGCCCGTAAACCCGTTTTTTATTTTATTTTATTTTTATTGCTTAGGTGGGTGGACGCTCACAGCCCGCCTGATGTTAAGTGGTTACTGGAGCCCATGGACATCTACAACGTAAATGCGCCACCCACCTTGAGATATAAGTTCTAAGATCTCAATATAGTTACAACGGCTGCTCCACCCTTCAAACCGAAACGCATTACTGCTTCACGACAGAAATAGGCAGGGCGGTGGTATCTACCCGCGCGGACTCACAAGAGGTCCTACAACCAGTAAACTCACCAGTTTACTCAAATACACAAAAAAAAGTTGAATTATAAATATATTTTATTTTATAATAATATATACTCGTATGGAACAGTAAAAGTTTATTCAGACATGTTTGAAAACTCTTGAAAACTTAAGAAAATACATAGTATGATATTTTCATTCTTAATGTCACGTATATTCAATTCTAGACGTAAAATTCTTTCTACTTATTTTTATTTTAGCATGTAGGTCAGATGATAAAATATAAGCAATATAAAGTATCTGATATTTGTCTTTAATGATAATATAAATTTCACTTTGATCAAAGTGTTAAATATTTATTAGAACGCGAAAGGAATTTAATATTTAAATGACGATAATTTCTCACAAGGATGATCTGCTAAAGAGCAGGATGTTATTGTCATAATATTTTTTAAGCATATATTGCATTTGGAATACTTCATATGAATAAACAACAAAAGACTTAATTGCGTTTTCTGTGATATAAATAAAAAAACAAGTCTTAAAGCCCTTAATCTTTTTTAAAATTAATATTGAAAGTTAAACAGTAAACAGTATTAACTAGAGGTCCCGCAGTAGTCGAAATTCGACTATAATTAATTGAAATTGTAAGTTTGTACACTATTATGATTGTATTTTATACTTCTATAATCACAAATTTCACCAAGACTATACTATAAAAATATTAACAAAGACAAACAATATTTAATCTATTCTCAATTTGACAACAGACGTCAAGAACAAAAGTTTGACAATGAATAGTATGCATGCGTGTGTGCGTCAAATACATGGTATGTAGTGTGTGTAATGTTTTCTTTTTGATTTAATGTATCTTTTATGCATTATTTTAAAAAAATATTAGCATTGTGCACTTCTTC
Organism: Bombyx mandarina; assembly: GCF_003987935.1. Next base: position 4,840,508 of record NW_021011485.1, on the reverse strand, counting down.
TCTATATTCTCTATAAGTGTGGAAAATTTCATATTTCTCCGTCCGCGCAATTTTCGTAAAAAGGGATACAAAGTTTTTACTTCACGTATTAATATATAGATAAACTAAAAAAAACTAAACTCTCTTTTTACTGAATGACAGACTTCACTCCATGATACTGAAGAAAAATATTTTTTAATAACTAAAGAGTTTAAAATAATAAAGGTTTTTCTTAATACATATTTTTCGCTCTTCCTTCATTTGCGTTTTCACTATTTGTGGATTAAAAAAATACGACCCAAATCCTATATTCGCCAATAAAGATTTAATGATTGTGTACCTAATCGATATAATATTACATTGATAAAAAATTCCAATATCTAGATATGAAACCGAGTATCCTTTGTAAGCACGTCGTGAAATGGACTAATAAAAAGGTAACATAGACCTTATTGCAACTGCGCCTAAAGTGTGTTTTTAATTTGTCGCTAAGAAGTATCCCTATAATTCCCTATAACCCCTTTAATATAATATGTATGTCAATTACCATTTCATATCCACGGTTTCTGTATTCACGGCATATTTACGGAACATATATCGCGTATATAAAGAGCTTTTCCAAACTCTTTGGTTATTTCGCAAAATACTAAACCTCTTTGATAAACAATCACAAATAATATAACAATAAACAAAAAAAAAACGTGTGCAGCCGTGAGACCTCGTTAAGAACGAAATTCTTAACTTACGATGCTCTTTTTGAGGGTGAGCTTATTACCATTTCACTATTGTCTCTAATGCGCTCTATTATTAGCGTGATTATCATGAGTGTGCACGCATTCTTTGTATTCCAATGGGCTTGGGATTCATTGCTGTTCTTCCAGGTGCACGTGCAAACAATAATAATATAGAGGTGCGTCTTTAATACCACTCTTCTTCCGTTGAGCTCGACCCGTCCTTGTGAAGCCGGAAAGGCCTTCAGGAACCCAAACAAAACTAGACGAGCCGAGTACAATCGGAGCTCCACAGCGCGTCGTAGCTTGTGATGCCAATTTTAGACTTACAATGAGTTTTTTTTTGTGTACCTACTTAAGCTGATGGTTTTGAGGGACCTTTTCGGCGTGACCCTAACAAGTAGTTGAGCTCACAGGGCTCAAATCTGATGACGTTGCTAATTCTAAGCAAGAGCAGTGCTTCACAGAAACACGACCCATTGAGAAGATCCGGCGAGAAACTCGGTGAGCACGTGATCATAGCAATCCTTAGGATTATGCATGTAGCTTGTAGGCGACTGATTCAAAAACGATCAACACAGTATTGTACATACGAAAAAGCGTCATGTTTTTTGAATCATAAAGATGTAATTCAATTGACTGTAAGTAATGTTTTTCTTGATGACGCTCGAGCATTGGGCACAAGTATTTCACTAAGCCCGTCCACTGTGAGCGCGATCGCAATGAAAACCAACAACTGACGCAACACGGGCCAAACGTTAAAGACGTGATCATTCGAAGCGTCTAGGTCCTATCACGGTACACGAATTTGCACTCGGCTTATACGCCCACATACTTGGTTCGTTTAGCATAGCTTTTACACAGCTTTTTGTGGACTAACTAGACGAAGAAATAGAATCGATTCCTTGTGACCAACAGTTACGGTCGTTTTAGGGGCTATCTATAGGCTTTTGCTATTTTTATTTTTTATTGCTTATATGGGTGGATGATCTCACGGCCCACCTTATGTAAACTGTTTACTGGAGCCCATAGACTCCTACAACGTAAATGCCGCCACCCATCTTGAGATCTAAGTTCCAAGGTCTCCGTTTTTACAGTACGACAGCCTCACCCTTCAAACCGAAACGCATTACTGCTTCACGACAGAAATAAGCAGGGTAGTGGTACCCACACGTGCGGACCCACAATACAACTAGTTCAACGGAAATGAATATTCCAGAAACCAAAAATAAACGTGCCATTTGTAAAACAATAATTAAATAAAACAGCCTACATAAAAAGCCGTCGTGAAGTGGAGGAACCACTGAGAAAATATTCGACGCAACGCCGCAGTCCCGTGCCAATAGAGTTTTACGATACCTCCTTATCTTGAGGTATAAGACGAATCAGACATTTACAATTCAAATATATTATACGCCTCTCGTAACCGTTTGTACACGCTGTTCCCTCAGAGGCTAGTTTCGTAATAAAGTATCTATCTATAACAAAATTTGATATTTTTTTGGAACATAAATAACATTACATCACGAAGTCACCTCACTCGATACGAAAACTTTAGGCATCCTCTACATTAGGCCTCCATAGAGACTTCATTCGTCTGGCAATCTACAACAATTAAAAAAATATATAGTTAAGCCTGTAAGGGTAACGCCATCTATCGTCGAATAGCAGAAACGAATATCAAAAGAGCTAGTAAAATCGAGAACGCTCGAGAAGTGCAATGCCATCTATTATCAAATAGCGGAAACACGTATCGAAACGACTGGGCCTTATCTACGATGCTCTCGATAATTCTAGGGATGTCGTATCGATTTTATAAGCGTTGCAGAGATGACACGAAGGCAGTTGGTAATCGGATCTACTTAATGCGAAACAGCGAACGGATCACCTGAAGCAAAGCGGAAGAAGTGAATTACAAATTGTTAAGTGTTCAGTAAGTGTTCTAAATGTTAAATAGAGTTTTAATTTGTAATTCGGTGGAAGTTTAATTTATACCGAACCCCAGCGCGTAACAATATAATATCTTAATCAATCTGAAGTAAAGGATTGCCTTTAATGGTGTAGTAGTTATTAATCCTGGGTACTTTATCACCGGTTACTCGTTCTCTTCCGAGGCGAAGTCCAAAATTTTGTTGTAGCTATATTTTGATAGTCCGGGTCTAGAAGCGCTTGTTTTTATATCTTAGGTATAATTAAGCAGGTATACAATATAAAATCATTCTTCATTTAATTTGTTCCTATTAAACATTCTACTGATTATCTAAATTTGGTTTTAATGCAAATAAGCATTTACATTCTTTAACAAGTATTTCTATTTCACAGTCAATTTAAATTCAGTTTTATAATCAATTAATAGTAATACTTAATTACTCTGCTTCTCCTTCGTGGTTATACTCTTGGCACTTGTGGTGAACATTCTGACACCGCGCCCGTTACGCATACAATGAGGCAATTCGTTACAGCTTTGATTAGGTCAGTCCACATCACAGGAAATCTGCAGTACCGTCTGACTTCTTTTAACACCTTGTCCTGCACTACCGGGCGTTCGATTGAAATTAATCCACACCTATAAAGTCCGTCCAGGACATATCTTAAGAGAGAAATACGAGAAATGGACTAAAATAATTACAGAGTGGTACCCACGTGATGGCTGTAGGAAAAAAGGAAGACAGCCAAAACGTTGGGAAGACGAAATAAAGAGTGTAGCCGGCCCGCATTGGAGTCGAATGGCCAAAAATAGAGAACATTGGCAATCTTTAGAGGAGGCCTTTGTAAAGAGACAAGCTGTTTTGAAAACCACACCGAACGCCGAACGGGATACTTGATTATAAGTTGTATTTAAATTTAATTTATTATTAAGTAATTTATTAATTTAGTAATTAGTAAGTAAAACAGCAATAAAGGCTTATTATTATTATTATGGGTTATGGATAAAAAAAAATTCTCAGCTAATGCTAGTAAATGTGAACCTAGCGCGGGCTTACGCCAAGTGAGGTCATTGAGTTCATTGTTCATGGTTCATTGTGTAGTGTTGTAGGGGTTTGAGTAGTGGATGTAAGGAATCGTCGCACTATGGAACAGGTGTCGATTATTACAGATTTTTGTAAAGCAATGTATGAATATTTATTAAGATCAAGTTCTGAGAGCGATGTTATTATTATATTATTATTATTATATAAAGTTCGTCGCTAGGTTTCAAGCATTTCATTTGTGAAACAGCTGACACGAGGTCTCCCGCTGAAGATTTATGGACGACGAAAGCCGATTCCATTCGAAATGCAACGCCGGAGGTAAACTAGCAGATTTCTCAAAAACTTACCTAACAAAAGTTAGGGGCGGGTGATTGAATGTGCTAGCATTTTATCTGAGCAGCAATTTATGGGGGAGGCGGCCCAATTGATAGGGTGCTAACCGTTGCCCAAGGGGCTGATAAGGATTATGGTCTTAGCGGAATGGCCGAAGGTTTTTCTTGACGCAAAAACTTTACGAAAGTAAGGCGTTCGCGTCACGATCCAATGGCCTATGATAAGGGTTGAGTGATTGAAATTGTTTTTTGATTTGTACGAAGGGATCTTGACTCGTTAAAAGAGTCAAAGGTATCTACAGTCACGCAGAATGTAGTGAACTCTTCGATTATAAATGGTAGTTAGAACACACTCCATTCCACATCGATGTTCACGTAGGACTTGAAGGGTCAGATGACATGAACTACTGAAGAACGTTAAGAAGGGCACAGAATTGATTTCCTTGATCAAAAATCTCGTATTAAGCTCCTACTTGATCTACTGTCTTGACTATCTAATTTTGTCAGTTGCTTATAAAATTGAAATACAGAAATAAATATTTAATTGCATAAATTCGGCTAAATCAGTTTGTAGCCGCTAAATTTTTTTTAAATTTCTAGCAGCTTAGATCAGGCTATAGGTATCATAACGTGAATACCACCAATCGCGATGAGTGATAATGGCTGAAAAGTATATCGTTGTCCCAAACATTAAACATTCGAGGCAGACATAGGCAGGACCGTGGTACCCACCCGAGCGAGCTTCTAATCCGCCCTACAACCAGCAGCGTCTCTGTTTTACTTTCTTAGGCATAAATTAAGCAATCTGACTATTAGGAATTTTCTTTAATCACGAAATAGAAAAATGAAGTCGTCGTAGCCTAAAAAATAAGACGTAGGGTGCATTCGTATCTAGAGATGCACCGGTGTTCGAATCCCGCAATCGGGTACCAATTTTTCTAATGAAATACGTACTTAACAAATGTTCACGATTGACTTTCACGGTAAAGGAATAGCATCGTGTAATAAAAATCAAACCCGCAAAATTTGAGTGAGTCAGCACGGCTAGGTACCACCGCCTCGCCTATTTCTGCTGTGAAGCGGTGATAAAAAAAAAAGAAATTGTTCAATACCCCCGTCGCTTCCATTATAAAGCATAACATTCACAAATAATATGAACATATGTATATATAATGTATATAATGATAGTTATGTTAGATTTTTTTTTTTTTTTAGTTACTAATATAGATTACAAGTGGTTGTTACTAACAAAATGTTATGGTTTTAAAAAAAAAAAAACAAATAAAGTGTTAATAATAATAATAATAATTACAAATACTAAAAAGAGCAGGAGGGCGGGCAGTACGATTAAAATTTGAATAACAAAAGATGCAACATCACATATTAATAAGAGTTCTGCAGCCATGCTTTTGTCCTGTTTTGTTTTTAACGTTATGCTGTCTGGTTCTAATATTGCTGCGAGATATTACGGAGCTGTGCTTTCGAAAAATATTTTCATTTATTTATTTGTCTTTACAAATTGTGGGCTTAAGCTCATCCCCCACTTGCTATTCACAACATGATAGACACCCACCTTGGTACATGAGGTCTCAACTGTCTACTGTCTCAACTGTTTAATAAAACCGCTCTCCCACTATTGTACTTTTGCCCATTGTACGAATCATTGGATCGATGTTTTGTGATCATCATTTGGTTTGTTTTTATTATTATTGCTAAAAAAAAATTATTTAAAATTTCTGAAACTATTCTTCATTTAATAACTTTAAATTTACACGACTTTGGGCTCGAACATGACATTCGTGTGAGTTAACATAACATTGATGACCACGATCACTCTGCCAAGAAAATTACCTGGTGGTAGGATCTCTTGTGAGTCCGCACGGGTAGGTACCACCACCATGCGTTTCGGTTTGAAGGGTGGGGAGCTGTTGTAACTGTACTGAGACCTTAGAACTTGTATCTCAAGGTGGGCGGCGGCATTTACGTTATACATGTCTATGGACTCCGGTAACCACTTAACACCAGGTGGGCTGTGAGCTAGTCCACCCATCTATGCAATCAAAATAAATAAAAGAAGAATATTACATTTTTGTACAATAAAGCGTAATCACGATTAAACTCTCCGAGAGAATGACAAAAACGTAATTGATGTAATTAACATTTACAATCAAAACTAATTTGATTACGCCGGGAATAATTTCGGGGAGGAAAAAAAACATAAAATATTTTAAGAAGCCATCTCCCAAATTGCTTCGCGCTACGGATGACCAGTTAATATCGCCTTTTTTAATCTACCCCCGGATCATCTTTCAGAATGACTAATCAGGAACTTAAGGAAGATATTTTGATTACATTACTCGTTTTCAAGATATTAATACTGGCCATTTGATTTAGTTGTTTTTTTATTATTATGAAAGATGCTCAGTTTAGCTGTTTTTTGTAAAAAACTTGAAATATGTTAATAAGTGCTCAGAAACCACGAAGCTTTACAGTTTTTTATTGCCTAGATTGGTGGACGAGCTCACAGCCCACCTGGTGTTAAGTGGCTTCACGGCAGAAATAGGCAGGGTGGTGGTACCTACGCGCGCGAACTCACAAGAGGTCCTACCACCGGTAAAAACCACATGTAAATAAAAATGCTTTTTTATTATAATACTTATATGTATCATTTTTTTAACTTTTATTAACGTTAAGATAATTTGATATATAAATAGTGCAATAGTGCAATAGTGCTTTTTAACAGAAGACCTCAATCTACGTATGCTATTATTCTAACACTTACACGGTTGGCAGCCACATCAGATCACCCTTTGCAGTATCTCCGACGAAGCTGGAGGAATGGCGAACCATGCCTGTTTGTTCCATCTACACCTATGAGACGAGGCTCTGGAGGAGAATGTTCCAAATCCCATGCATTCGAACCATAGCATTTATGCTTCCCAATTCAAATTTAAGTTTTCCTATTTTATTCTTCGAATTAGGTCTTAGGTCTTTTTTGCCTCTTTAGGCATACGTCCCGCCTAATTAAGTAACTATTGTCGCTCAGGGACATCAGCAATGCCAAGGGCACAGCCAAGCCGCTGCCTACTGATGTTTAAATTTAGAGAAATCCTTACACTCGCAACTCACGACTCAACCTACTGTGAAGGTCTCTGAATAGACATGTCAAGCGTACCACCATGGTCCTTATGTCAAAGATAAAGGCGTTCACGATGCTTAGAAGCTATTAGCACGAGTAACGGAGGAGATAGGCGGACGTGCACACTGAACCTATTACAACGAGTATGCCAGCACTAACCATGAGATATGAGATCAAAATCCCACCTGCGTTGCTTAACCGCTGCCTTACCCTTTAAATAGGAATCCACGATTGCTTCGCAGTTGAAATATGATAATGCTTCTGGATGATTTTACCTACCTAAGGATCTCTCATTTTGCCTTATCACCATTTACGCAAATACAATCCACAAAATGCTTTTATATTCTTATTACAGACAAAGTTGAAGCCCATCTTTTACCGAACAAGTTCTAAGCCTCGTTCCGCTGGATACCTTAAAAGTTAAATTGGATGAGAGTCTTAAGAAATATTTCGGGATTTGCTTTATTTATTGGTAATCTCGCATTTGTTCTACGAAACTTACGTAAAAGTATGTTTTTTTTCTGGAGTTGGAACTTACGACGAAACTGCTCGGTCATACTTAAAATTCAATTAAGGAAATGCTTCGGAACGCATTTACCAACTTCTCGAATATTCTCGAGTACTCAAGATTAATAAATTTACGTATTTACTAGTGGTACCTAGGTCGTTTTGTAAATATGAACCTGGTATTATCCTACCTCTCTGCTGTTGCGAGGAATGTTTTTGTTATGTATGCATGTATATCGCATTATTAGTATTCTTCTTCCAGTGCCTCTTTAATCCTGAAGGTTGGCCGTTAGCTTCCTGTATTCATTTCTGTCAGCAGCCAGCCGGAACAGCTGTTCGACGGAGGCAATACCGGTCCACTCCCGGATATTAGAGAGTAGATCTAAAAATCAGCCTTGAATTTCCGGATTATATTTGTGCGCACAACGGTTTTCAAACCTAGCTTAAAGAAGGAAGGAATGAATACCTTAAGAAACGGCAGTTATATTATGGCAAAAACGAGTCTGCGTTTTGATTGAAGGCGTTGTGTTTGCATGTAGGATAATTTAAGAAAAACTATCTTAATAAATCTACTTTGGATCCAAATAAAATACACCAAGTTTGAATTCTGTTGGTTAATGAACCCAATTATTGTCTAGAAATCCATTTCAGATACCAGACAATGGAAGCGATTAATTGTAATGAAAGTGACATTAATTTAGACGGAAAATTGAACAAAAAAGTAAAATTACATGCCTGTCTTTGGGATGTAAGAGAACTAGTAATTTGTTTTTAAGTCAATTATGTCATCAACTATCTTGAAATACCTTAATAATAAGATGAGACAGATTAATAAGCCATTTTCATTTTAAAACCTGACGCTATATTTTCATCCTGAAAGAATTTTAGCATACTCATTCAGAAAATTTGATCCCTGGCTCTAGGATTTGAACATCGGCGTAGCGGTATGATTTTATACTTACCACAGACGCAAAATATTTAATTTCAATATTAAAGAAAATTGAACAAAAGGAGATATTATCTGCGAAACCATAAAAATAACTTAAGAAAGTCCCGAAGAATAATTCAAACAAAAAACAAAGATTTATTGAACAATCGTAAATAGCATTCATATTTTTCTGCCGCCCTTAACGAAATCCATCAATTCTCATCGGTTGATATGATACTGTTAGGACGAGGTTAAGCAAAAAAGATTCAAACAGTATGAAAATTAAAAAATATTATTTTTCCAAAAGAGGTACATCAAGTTTTGTTTGGGTGGATAAAGAGATTGGGTGGATAAAGAGATCCAAATAATGGATTGACGCAAGTTTGGAGAGAAAAGAATGTTCAACTGTAGACGAGATTGATGTTGATAACGAAGCTTTGTTTGAGGCAGAACGAAGTGGATCGAGTCAGACCTACGCTTATAATTATTATTGCAGTCGTAATGTCAAATAAAACTTCTTGAAATCGTTCTATTGCAATGTGCAAATAATATAATTTAACACCGGCATATCGTATCTATATATTAATACGTGAAGCAAAAACTTAGTATCCCTTTTTACGAAAATTGCGTGGACGGAGGAGTATGAAATTTTCCACACTTATAGAGAATACAAAGAAGAAGTGCACAATGCTAATATTTTTTTAAATTAATGCATAAAAGATACATTAAATCAATAAAGAAAACATTACACACACTACATACCATGTATTTGACGCACACACGTATGCATACTATTTATTGTCAAACTTTTGTTCTTGACGTCTGTGGTCAAATTGAGAATAGATTAAATATTGTTCGTTTTATTAATATTTTTTATAGTGTAGCCTTGGCGAAATTTGTGATTATAGAAGTATAAAATACAATCATAATAGTGTACAAACTTGCAATTCCAATTAATTATAGTCGAATTTCGACTACTGCGGGACTTCTAGTTCGATCAACACTAAAAAAATATGTATACGTGTGAATGAAGTCATCTGCCTCGAGACGAGAAATTTAAGTCTGAAACATTGCATATAGTGTAAAGACTTTTCAATTCTTCAAATAGAACGCATTATTGTTTGGCAGCAAAAATAATCACGGTCTTAGAGCCAGTTAAGTTAACCCAAATGCACCTAAGTTACATACTTGTATGCAACAACAACAACACGGACACGTGTACCGCCGAGTAACCCTAAGACAGTGGTGGTAGGACCTCTTGTAAGTCTGCACGGGTAGGTGCCTATTTCAGCCGTGAAGCAGTAATGCGTTTCGGTTTGAAGGGTGGGGCAGCCATAGTAACTATACTGAGATCTTAGAACTCATATCTCAAGGTGGGTGGCGGCATTTACGTTGTAGATGTCTATGGGCTCCAGTAACTACTTAAAACCAGGTAAGCTCGTCCACCCAACTATATAATAAAAAAAAATAAAAAAAAAAATACAACAACAACATGCAACAAAAGAACTTTCTATCTTTACATCTATCTACTCATACCTCGTTACAGTAGATTGTTCATTTAACAAAAGCGATGTCTGCGGCGGGCGATGTATGAATCGTGCATAAATTCAAACAGAAAATTTAATGGGCCATCCCTATGTTGGTTCCCCGATGCCAGTGCTATTATTTCTTAGGAAAGAAGAAAGGAAGTTTTGAATATATTATGCACCATATATATACCCATATATATACACCATATATATATATTGAGACATATTGAGCACATAAGCAACTCAAAGCGTGCTTAGGAGAAGAATTCATGCCGATTGCTACAATAAAAATATTTTAGTTGTATGGGTGTGAGTTGGGTATAAAGCCTTTGTCCTATCTACCTGCCTATAAAAACGTATTTTTATAGGTACGTAGCCTATAAAAACACTTGATAATCATTTGACACAATTTTTTAACACAATAGGGATGCGACTTCGATTTTTTGCAGCAAAGATTCATAAAAATATTTTTATTAACGACGCGCCGTTTGTCTTTTTTCTTATTTCATCAAATTAACAAAGTGCTTGTTGGTTCACTCCTGCATAACGAGACCGTTTTATTTGTGTTTTTTACACAAAACATATAGCATTTGTTACGTAAATTTTCTACGTAACGTAACGAATAACGCAAAAGTACGTTAGTTACAAATAGCTTCTGTCGTGTTTGACAGGATGAAAGAATATTGTGAGGGGAAACTGGATTCGTGAGTATTGTGTAAGGAATGTAACTATTAACAGACAAACTAATAGTTCACACTATAATGGACATAATAGGTAAGTAATAAAACGTACTAAATATTGAACATCTAAAACCAGCATTGGATGATACTAAGGGCCTGCTTGGAAAGTAATCCTGGGCTTTGAGTGGACAGACACGAAGCAAGTTTCAGCTTGATGAACATGCCTTTACTCCTTATAAAATAAGACTGATCTCATTGTATCCATCCATGATGGGTACTTAGTTTTTTTATTGCGTAGACGAGTAAGGCCCACGGACCACTCGGTGGCAAGTGGCTATCGGAGCCCATAGACATCATCGCCACGTGAGTGCCACAACCCACCTAGAGACTTAAGATAAAGCTTTATAAAGAGGAAGAGATAGACCTAAGAAGAAATGGATGGATTGCGTGAGAGACGATATGTGTAAGAGGGGTGTGCGCGAAGAAATGGTATATGATAGAGGAGTATGGAAGGAGAAAACATGTTGCGCCGACCCCAGGTGGCTGGGGGAAGGGCAGGAGAATGATGACGAAAGCCCGCGCGTTTATGTGCCGCGATCTATACGGTGAAGGAATAACATCGCTTAATAAAAATCAAACCCGCAAAATTATAATTTGCGTAATTACTAGTGGTATAACGTCTTGTGAATCCGCACGGGTAGGTACCACCACTATTTATACGGTAAAGAAGTAATGCGTTTCAGTTTGAAGGGTGTGGCACCCGTTGTACTGTTAAAACTGGTACCTTACAACTTATGCCTCGAGTTGGGTGGCGGAATTTACGTTGTAGATGTCTAAGGGCTCCGGTTACCACTTAAGACCAGTTAGGCCGTGAGCTAGTCCCAACATCTAAGCTACAAAAAGAAATTCTCAGATTTTTCTGCTATCGAATTTCTATACGTCCCAAAACAGATTAAAAATTCCATCCTGTGTTTCGGGATACCAGTATTTATAATTTGCTTACTATACGTAATGTAGTTGGTAGCTACATAAAGAAACTTACAGTCGTATAACATTGAACATTGATTAAATGATAATAATATTTAATTGATTAGATCTATCATTTTATGATTTTAACGTATTATGAAGAATGTCTTTATGACTATTATTTATGAATGTTTTATTATAAATTGACACTTTAGCAATCTCCAATTAATTCAATATATTTATTTTATATTTTCACACTTTTTATTTAAGTTAGAACATGCTGGAATGTTAAAATTTTACAATTCCAATAATAATGTCTCTGGCAAAAAATAATTTGAATTGAATTTACCGCACCGCCCGCCATCGGAGTAGAGTTCATCCATACTACCTGGAGCCACTACGTTCATCCACAGTGCGTTTCCAGAGATCTTTTTTGCCACGTACCATCCGGCTTTGGAATGAGCTTCCCTCCACGGTGTTTCCCGAGCGCTATGACTTGTCCTTCTTCACACGAGGCTTGTGGCGAGAATTAAACGGTAGGCAGCGGCTTGGTTCTGCTCGTGGCATTGCAGACATCCATGAGCGACGATGGACAACGGACACTAAGGCATGGCTCTTTCTCTTCTCCATTGTACGAAATATCCTGGGTCTGCATAGGCTTGGGATATACGCAGCTGTGTCCAGTCGACATATCACAGTGGACCATAACGGCATCATTCACATCCCCACCATTAGGATAGATCCAGTATTGACCTGATTGTAGAATAAACGGATCCAAGGATACGTTCATGTTCAGCTAATAATTTGTGTATGCAAAATCGAAATCGGCCTATTTGTTATATTGCTGTAGGTGAAGTGAATAAACTGGTGGTAGGACCTGTTGTGAGTCCGCACGGGTAGGTACCACCACCCACTCACCGTCCACTCACCATTAAATGGGCCGTATGCTCATCTGCCTATACGACAATAAAAAAATAAAATAAAAATTGAATTGAAACTCTTGCTGAGACGTTTGGGTAAAGGGCAATGTAAACCGACGGCTCGTAACAGCTGAACATAACAAAACCTTTGATCCCAACGCGATTGAATTTCACTATCACAAAAGGAACGTTGTACGCACAAAACCTTAAAGGGACGAAACGAGAGGTGTCAATATGGGATCGCAAAACCTAACACCTCATCGTATGGTAATCATAAATTGGTCCGCATTAGCTAAAACCCCTGTTTCGTATTCAGAACGCGAGGCCCTCCGGTCGAGGGTTCAGACCCTGTCAGGCCCACATTAACTGCTGCCCGTGAATTATGTGCTTCTATCAAAATATCTTCGGCTGAATGTGAAAGTATAAGATAGTCTAATCTGCGTATTTCGAATTCAGGTGACATGTTCGCTGATTATCGGGTTAGTTTTTGGAAATGGTGTTATAGGGTTTTGGTAAGCTCACACTTATAGGTGCCACCCTGTTAATTTCTGCTAAACACCAGGTAAACCTAGAGCTCTTTCACACATATAAACAAAAAAATAATTAAGACTAATATACATAATATTCTAAATGCTGTGTGTGCAATGCAAATGGTGCCAAACACCGTATGGTAAGTCCAAGGTATAGTTATGCCAATTAATTTGCAGATCTTCCTATAAAGTCAATGTGAGTAATTATATAAGTGCCAGAATCAACGCTCAAACAAATAACATGGACCGAATAATGATAATAATAATAATAATAATGGCGGTACGCAAGGAATGGCGGCGTCTGGTGAAGCGCACCACCACCCGAAATGATGACCACGAGTACACTGCCAAGAGTGCCAAGAGTGCAAACGAGTAAGAAGGCTTATAATACGTCCCAGTAGTGACAGGTGGACCAAAACTTGTCATTAGTGCTGCGTCTTGTGTGATCTCTGGTCGTACTGGCAAAACGATTTGCTTGTATATTTTATTCTCAATGTACATAACTGCGCATAAAGCTTAATATACAAATACATTATTATAATTAGTAAATAGCTTTAATATCGTTAGGGTTGAGCGGAGACGTTAATAAAAAAAAAACACGTGAACATCGATATATTTTATTAATACGTGAAGCAAAAACTTTGTATCCCTTTTTACGAAAATTGCGCGGACGGAGGAGCATGAAATTTTCCACACTTATAGAGAATATAGAGAAAAAGTGCACAATGCTAATTTTTTTTTAAATAATGCATAAAAGATACACTAAATCAATAAAAAAAACATTACACACACTACACACCATGTATTTGACGCACACACGCATGCACACTATTTATTGTGAAACTTTTGTTCTTGACGTCTGTTGTCAAATTGAGAATACCTAGATTAAATATTGTTTGTCTTTGTCAATATTATTTATAATGTAGTCTTGGCGAAATTTGTGATTATACAAGTATAAAATACAATCATAATAGTGTACAAACTTACAATTCCAATTAATTATAGTCGAATTTCGACTACTGCGGGACCTCTAGTAAATTCAATTCGTCAACATCGACTTCATATCTTAAAGTAGATGACATTCATATTGATTGTTATTGGCTACTTAACATCATGTTTATCGAAAATTCGTTAAAGATTATAAAAAAGTTGGTAGGAATTTACACAAGTCGCAAATCAATCACCCGCTGTACAAATAATGTAGTTGTAAACACGTAATATGTAGAGCAGGAAACAACAAATATATCTCTATCAAAAGATTTAATTACGAATTTGAAGTCGTCGTGGCCTAAAGGATAAGACGTCCGGTGCATTCGTATGTAGCGATGCACCGGTGTTCGAATCCCGCAGGCGGGTACCAATTTTTCTAATGAAATACGTACTTAACAAATGTTCACGATTGACTTACACGGTGAAGGAATAACATCGTGTAATAAAAATCAAATCCGCAAAATTATAACTTGCGTAATTACTGGAAAAGAGGCAGGCAACAAAAAAGATGGGATGATGATATCAGGCAGGTTGCGGGCATAACATGGAGTAGAGTAGCCAGAGAGAGATCAGAATGGAGTAGGTTAGAGGAGGCCTTTGCCAACTGGCAAACGGACTTACAGAGAGTAAACAAGCACCAAATACACTAATTTTAATTATCTAAAATACATTTATATAACATATATCAGTATAAGTGCAGTAATTTATGAAACTTAATTGTATATCTGTTTTCCGAATAAAGGGCCCTATTATTATATTATTATTATTATAATTACTGGTGGTAGGACCTCTTGTGAGTCCGCGCGGATAGGTACCACCACCCCACTTATTTCTGCCGCAAAGCAGTAATGAGTTTCGGTTAGAAGAGTGAGTGGGGGAGCCGTTGTAACTACTTGAGACCATAAAACTTATATCTCAAGGTGGGTGGCGCATTTACGTCGTAGATGTATATGGGCTCCAGTTAACCACTTAACACCAGGTGGGCTGTGAGCTCGTCCACCCATCTAAGTAATAAAAATAAAAAATCAATCACCTGCTGTGCAAATAATGTAGTTGTACAGTCGAAATATCTAGAGCAGGAAACAACAAATACTCATCTCTATCAAAAGATTTAATTACGAATATTCCAGAAAAAAAAAAATCAACGCGAAACGTCTGCACGAAAGAGCATTTCCATTATCCGAATTACAAAGTTGAGAATAATTTCAGTTAGGTTTTGTGGAAATTGTTTCAGATGCTCGAAGGCCTGGGGCGGTGCGCGATGCTCATATAATGTCTATACTCTTGTTAAGGATTCCGGAATTCGGACGTAAAAATTAAATAATAGATTCAAGCACAGCTGATGCAAGTCATCGCACGTTTGAAAGGTTTCAACTTCATATTTTATTTGTTTTTTTTATCGTCAATACTGATGATAGCGCATTTTGGAACCTTGTAAAAAACTGCCTCTTTTCGTTTCAAATCAAATCAAATCAAACCAAAACAAAACAAAAAAATTCAACATAAATGAAAGTACACACTTGTTGAACATCAAAAAGAACTACCGCCAATTTACAAAAACTAGCCTCCGTTCTGAGAAAAACTGGTAAGAAACTCAGCGGGCATGTCTTTTTTTTTTAAATTAGTTTTTTTTAAATATTCATTTTTACAGGAGATATTATAACGTAACAATTATTGCAATATTGAAATGCCCGGAGCGAGCAACTCACTTTGAATTGTGTGATAATGTATAATAATAATATTATAATTGGGAACAAATCAAGGACGACCATCCGGCCCCAATATAGGATTCCCTGTGCTATGGGTACCAGAGTTTGCCAAACCTACTTATAAACGTTCAAACATAATAATACACATATTATGTAGGTAATAAACACCCAAACCTAGAGCAAACAAATCTGCGCACCAAACAAAGTTTTCCCGGTGTGGGAACCGAACCTACGATCCTCGGCGCAAAAATCAGGGGCTCTAACACCACCGAATCAGTGACATATAACATAGATACTTCTATAACATGTCTCTTTCATAAACACAAGCAATTTCAATCTCAAATTCAACTGACATCAACGCGAATATCCAAACTAAATGATTATTATTATTGAATGTACAGCCGGCTTCAGACCATTACCTCGCGTAGGTGCAAAAGTTATTTAACCGATTAAATTTGGTCGATGTTTTAAATCAACGTATGTTTTACCAAAACTGTGCCAGTATTCCAAATTTATTTGGTGCGATATGAAATTTTCGAACAGCATTTTACATAGAGCAGAAGACGTTTATTGTGACTGTCAATATTAATATACACTGTAGCCTCATTCTCCATTGGTGCTTTTAGGTACCACAAGCACCGGTCACCGTCCTCGTCGAACCCGTCGCTTGTGATGAAGGGCTCGACGAGTAAATTAACCCACGGACACAGCCCACTGAGTTTGTCGCCGGATCTTCTTAGTGGGTCGCGTTTCCGATCCGGTGGTAAATTCTGCGAAGCACTGCTCTTGCTAGGGCCAGTGTTAGCTACACATCCGGTTTGAGTCCCTTGAGCTCACCTACATGTTAGAGTGAAGCTGAAATAGCCTCTCAAGGCTATCAGCACAGGTAGGAAAAAAAAATCTCCGTTATCGCTCTGGACAGAATCTAAATCTCTTGATCCATCAATCTGATCCAACGCCATAGTAATAAATTGTAAAAAATATCAAAGGACCAGTTTGCATCGGAATTGTGCCTCTCTGATATTTAACCAAAAGATAAATTCACTGTCCGCATTGCATTACTTCTTTACCAAAGCATATTGCATCATCAATTCAGCCTTATCCTGTACAGTATACCTTGAGACATAAAGGCCATTTATTATTGCCCTAATTCCTGAACGTACGTTTTTACATGGCTTTATGTTTTTTGGAAGTCTAATTTCATTGCATAATGCGTATTATATGAAGATCGTGAAGCTGGTTTGCTCATAGCGCTGTTTAAAACATGTTTCTCGACGCGTAGTTAGACTAGAATGACGCTGTGTTTTTTGCTACGCGCTTCTGACTTTTATTCACTTGAACTTAGATGGCGTTTCCTTACGAGGACATTGGTAATGTGAACTATTTCTTCTGATTATTTTATATTTGAGTTGTTGTTAGATGCTATGATGCTTTTGACCTTTTCATATTTGATATCCAAATCGCGTCTTGTTTGTTTTGGTTTACGCCATTTTACGTCATTTCACGTCATGTCACGTCACGTTGCGTCATTTAGTTGTTAATGTCGACCTTTTTAGCAGTCTATCAAGCAATCGTCCTTTCTGTTTATAGAGATTATTGATTTATTAGGTAATTTCTTCGGTTTTTGAGAGTTGCAGACATAATTAGAACTTGTCGCGTTTCTTCTAAGTTCATTCACAATTAACGGAACAATCAATTATAAATGTGATAAAAAGATGAGAAGAAAACCGCAATTATGGGATTTAAAAGTAAATTATATAATAAAATAAAAAAATAAAAAATATACTAAAATGTAAAAGCAATTTAACATTGTTTTTTTTTAAGTGGAATTGAAACGGATGTGTTACAGGGCGGTTTTGGCGGTTGTAAGCTTCGATAAGCTTAACACCAGAAACTCCGGAAGTTTCATCGATTATTTATCCTAATGAAACTTCATGTAAGAATTGTTAAGCTCAGACTCGACTCCCAGACACGGGCAGATGTAAATTAGAATGTCCATGGAAATAAACAAGAAGAAACGTGTAAAGAGGTCGTCTGTCTTAATATTTAATTGATGGAGGCGTTCCTAAGTACTCCGAGACATCTTAGACGGTGTCGCCTGAATGATAAATAGCTGTGCTCTTGGAATTCAAACGAAAAATTTAAGATTTTTAATATTTTCAACTGGTTTTACGTATATTTCTAGATGACGACGTTTTTAGATGAATATTTTTTTTATTACTTAGATTTGTAGACGAGCTCCCGGCCGACCTGCCTATTTACAACATATATATGCCGTCTCTCACTTTGAGATTTGAGTTCTAAACCTCAGTTTTGACTGTACACGGGCGATTACAGCAATTCGTCAAAGCTTTTCTACTTCTGAAATCTATCTAGTGCGATCAGGGACACTAGAGATGTTTTAATGTGAACGCATCGTTACAAAAACAACAGTTACCAAAAAAAAACCGGTATCATGATGGGAATTGCAAACGGAAAAACCTTCTTGGGTTCCTAAATGATGGGCATGTACGTGCGATCAAAGCGTTTGGGGTACATAATATTTGTAATTTAACGCTCTCCTCCGAGAACGTTTATATAAATAAGCAATTCGAAAGTGGTCGTTTTCTTGGTGATGTGTTGTATTTTTAGAGATTGTTGTATGTAAGCTGTTTTTCTCTCTCCGTTTATCAACGTCTTCTTCTGTATTATTTTATTTGAAAACATAAGATCAGTAGCGATTCTTCATGCTAAAGCTCGATTAGGTTTACAATTTTATGATAATTCAATTCGCACTTACACGACCCATTATTTTGTTCTGGTGGATGATTGGATGAAATGAGAGCAAAGACACAAAACGCCGCTAACCCCGAGATATTTGATCAAGGAATCCCTTGCAATTAAATAATTATTGTTCTGCTCCACGAAAAGCTTGATTGCAGGGGCAGGAACTGGGATTTAAAATTTTACGTGACAAACACATGATTAAAATCAAATCATATTTAATTAAAGTAATCATTTACTGGCACTTTTAAATTGTCACATGTCATACTGTCGTATGTCAAACGTCATCAGTGGTGATTTATAATGCTGTCATATAGAATGATTCACAAGAAACTCTGAGCTTGCGTTTTGGAGGTTTAACGACAAAGGGAAGATCTTCCACCGAGCTAGTGTAATTGCTCGGTAGACCGACGGTCCGAATGTTCCGAACTTGTATAAAATAATTGAAGTCGTCTTGGGCTGTGGCCTAAAGGATAAGACGTCCGGTCCATTCGTATGTAGCGATGCACCGGTGTTCGAATCCCGCCTGCAGGTACCAATTTTTCTAACGAAATACGTACTTAACAAATGTTCAAGATTGACTTCCACGGTGAAGGAATAACATCGTGTAATAAAAATAAAACCCGCAAAATTATAATTTGCGTAATTACTGGTGGTAGGACCTCTTGTGAGTCCACACGGGTAAATACCACCACCATATCTATTTCTGCCGTAAAGCAGTAGTGCGGTTCGGTTTGAAGGGTGGGGCAGCCGTTGTAACTATACTGAGACCTTGAACTCATATCTCAAGGTGGGTGGCGCATTTATGTTGTAGATGTCTGTGGACTTCAGTAACCACTTAACACCACGCTGTGAGCTCGTCCACCCATCTATGCAATAAAAAAAGGCTAGAGGCCGAAAAGAATGGGGTGCGTTTGAAGAGACCTACACTCAGCATAGGGTGGACAAGGTTTGAAGAAGAGAAATGGATCCAGTGCTATTCTACCTGCTTTAGTTTTACAAGACAGCTGGTACGCAGTTTTGTAGGCAGCGGCTTGGCTTTGCCCCTGACATTGCTGGCGTCCATGAGCGACGGTGACCGCTTACCATCAGGTGGGCCGTATGCTCGTCTGCCTACAAAGGCAATAAAAATAATAATAATAATATATATAACTGACAATATTCACGTTGAAGGAATGACATACAAAAAAACAAATACTAACAGAAAAGTCAAACTAGAAAGAAAAAAAAACTGCTAAAATCGTTATCCTCACATCTTACGGACGCACTTTAAACTTTTCTCATTATAGGATCGTTAGCGAGGAGTTATCTAAGAGGTGAGAGAGCGAATAAACAAAAAATACAAGAAAAAAAAATCTCCCGAGGAATCTAATTAAAACAAGTTCGGTTCGCGTTTGTGTTTTCCGTGCTTTTTTTATTTTATTTTTATGTTTTTTTTCCGCTTCCTGCCGCCTTTTTGTTTTTACCGACGAGGACGTGGATAAATAAATTAAAAATGTAGAGACGGTGTCAGGATTATTGGAATGTACATAAGTGAGATAGAAAGACGGTATGTTGAGACTAGTGGAAAAAATCGTCAATAGTATTCATGAATGTAATGGGCGATATTTTAGCTCATTGCAAGCATTAGGAAATACTGAGGGGTATTGTGTACATGAGTAGGTAGTCATCGTTGGTTTAAAGTGTGTGTCATGTTTTATTCTATAACCAGACTTTTGTTTTTTTTTCTGCCTATGCTGATGGCCTTGAGAGGCTATTTCAGCTTCTCCTTGACGTGTAGCCGGGAGTGTTGCTGGCCTTAGCACGAGCAGTGCTTCGCAGAATCTACTACCAGATCGGAAACGCGACCCACTGAGAATATCCGGCGAGAAACTCAGTAGGCTGTATCTATGGGTTATTTTACCCGCCGAGCCCTGCTTCGCAAGCGATGGATTCGACGAGGATGGTGACCGATGCTTGAGGTACCTATGGTAACCAGTGATTACGCAAACTTATGTAGCAAGTTTTATTTTTATTACACGATATTATTATTCATCGTTGAAGACTAATTACAATAATTATCCACCTGATTCTTTGAGCCCCATCAAACCTAATCAATTACACTATAAGCGCTTCGCAATAGAAGACACTCTCAAAGGTGGTGCCCAGTAAACTCATAAATCCAGTAGACAAGTAAGGAATCCAACAAATTAGGAATCGCAAGATTCTAAATCGAAAATGCTATACTCGGATGTGAACAAATCTGCATCGGGTTCCGATCTTCAGGCTGGTTCTGGTTCAATGAGGTATTCTGGGACACTAGCGGCACCACTTTGGGAGGCCTGACGAGCTGCCAGTGTCAACAGATGGCATGGATAGCGGATTAAGGAAGAAATAAGGAAAAGGAAGTCCCAACACCATCTTCGGCCATCGAGTCCCACGCTCTCGTGTCCCCTAAGCGTGGAAAACTCATAGCAGGTTCAGCCCTGCCCCGAATAAAATAAAATAAAGATGTATCTTCCTCGACTACTTATAAGACTGAAGTAGTTTCTTGCTAGTGGACGATTTTTTTTATGGCTTAGATGGGTGGACGAGCTCACAGCCCACCTGGTGTTAAGTGGTTACTGGAGCCCATAGACATCTGCAACGTAAATGCACCACCCACCTTGAGATATAAGTTCTTAGGTCTCAAATATAGTTGCAACGGCTGCCCCAGCCTTCAAACCGAAACGCACTACTGCTTCACGGCAGAAATAGGCAGGGTAGTTGGTACCTACCCGTGCGGACTCCCAAGAGGTCCTACCACCAGTAAAGCTAAGCGTCCACAGGTCGGTATCGTACGCATCGGACGCATCGCATCAACCGCATTATTTTTTCATACTGCGTCCACTGTATCGGCAGCTATCGGATTGCTGACGCAAGTACCAGCAATCGGATTGCCGATGCCAGTTTCATTCGGATTTTCTTAGTGATCGAGCTGTGTTTGTGAGATTGGAGGAAAGCGAACAATTATTTGTCATTATTGCTTGTTTGTTAGCTGAAGAAGAAGAAAATGCAGGAACATCTAAAAAAAGAAAACATAATATCTGGATACACGATATACTCAAGAAGAGATCGGAACATGGAGAATACCACGCACTATTTCCTGATCTGTTAAATGATGACATCAAGTTTTTCCAATATTTTCGGATGTCTCAAGCTAAATTCAATTTTCTTGTTGACATCCATCCACAAATGGCGGATGACGCGGCGCGAGCGCGAGCAGTGCGTCCACTGGTCGGCATTCCGTATGACGTCATCGGCACGCATCTCAAAAGTTGCCTCTCGGAGCATCGGTGTCGGCATTGCCGATGTGCGATCCGTACAATGCCGATCAGTGGACGCACTTATATGACTTTCTATACAAAGAATACTACGATCCGTTAAATGCGATGCGTCCGATGCGTACGATACCGATCTGTGGACACTTAGCTTAAAAGTTTGCTTAAAATCTCAATACCAAGTTTATCCCCAATTCTGATTAATAGCGTCTATTGATCATAGCCACTACTAACATCCTTTACGCCTCTCCGCGCGGATTCCGCGTATAATTTCACAAATCCATGACTAGTTTCATTACGGCCCCCTCGACGCTCACAACGTTTCCGGGAAAATGAAAGTCAAAAAAGTTTTCAATTTTCCCTGCGTTAAGCTGCACCGCTTCAAAATCGCGTGTTTATTTTTAGGGCTTTGTGTTTTATTGTTATAGAAAAAACGGATTTGTTTTGAGCGCGAAACAATCGATTGCAGGCGGGTACCAATTTTTCAAATGAAATACGTACTTAAACAAATGTTCACGATTGGCTCCCACAGTGAAGGAATATTACACATTGTGTAATAAAAATGAAACTCGCGAATTATAATTTGCGTAATTACTGGTGGTAGTACCTCTTGTGAGTCCGCACGGGTAGGTACCACCACCCTGCCCATTTCTGCCGCGAAGCAGTAATGCTCGGTTTGGAGGGCGGAGCGGCCGTTGTACTGTTACAAGCGAGACCTTAGAACTCATGTCTCAAGATGGGTGGCGGCATTTACGTTATAAATGTCTATGGGCTCCGGTAATCAATCCACACCCAGTGAGCCGTAACATCGTCCATCCATCTAAAGGTTAAAAAAATTTGGAAAAATTTTTGGTGTCATGACATGTAAACTTAAGTTCCTAATATTGTAACCGGATTGCATAACCATTTCATTGCGGAAACAAGCAGAACCGTGATCCCACCAAGGTGAGCTCGTACCGAACCCACTCAACATTCTAAAACAAATGCCTCCAAGCTCAAGAATCTCCTACCGCAAATCCTATTAAGTATAAATTTCAACAAAATAATTTAGATATAATTTGAATTTCAAAACAGCACCTGAAACATTTTACTTGTAAAATATAGTTTTTATGTTAATACCCGGCTTATCTGGCTCATTGGAGCGGTTAATATCATACTTAATCCTTGGGATAGCCGGTTAATCTACAGTAATGAGGTTTAGGCTTGGATGCTGATGCAATGGATTCATCCACTTTTTCAGGAGGTTACTTTTTGTGGCCATGTGATGTCAGATATGGTTTCCATCCATCGCGGTACTAGATAATATGCAACGTTGTTTTGGGTATTTTAGTCATAATATTAACTTACAAATTTCTCATTATTATAGAACCCAACATGGTCGTCGTTTGAATAATAAATTGAAACCATGAGATTACTTACATAGCACAGGTATAGTATGACTGAGCATGAATTAAACGAAGATTCATTACGAATTATAATATACTAGCTGACCCGGCATACTTCGTAGTGCCTCAATCGCTAAATAAAAGACCTAAACTTTTGTATAAAATAAACTTAAAACAAACAAAACGAATCCGTCCGACGGGGGGACACATCAAAGGAAAAATAAAATTCTTTGTCTATATCTATACTTAATATTATAAAGAGGAAAGATTTGTTTGTTTGTTTGTTTCGAATAGGCTCCGAAACTACTGGACCGATTTGAAAAATTCTTTTTCCATTAGAAGCCGACATTGTCCCCGATGAACATAGGCTACCTTTTTTGAATTTTTTTTTATTTTGTTTTTTTGGTTTCATGTGCGTTTTAATGTTTCCGAAGCGAAGCGAGGGCGGGTCGCTAGTTTTTAATAATTCCGAGCATTTTCATATTTTTTCACCTTTTAAACCTTCTCTGGACTTTCACGAATAATTCAAGACCAAAATTAGCCAAATCGGTTCAGCCGTTCTCGAGTTTTAGCGAGACTAAGGAACAGCATTTCATTTTTATATACCTATATAAAATATAGATACTCGTAGAAGATTTGACTAGTAAAATAAATGTTTCAATGGAATTGTTAACAATGTTAGCGCGTCGGATGTTAGTGATTACATTGTCTATAGACATAATATTTACGAGAACAATTTTACTGTTATTACACGATGCTATTCTTTCATCGTGGAAGTAATTCGCGTGAACGTGAGTTAAGTGCGTATGTCATTAGAAAAATTATTTCCTGCCTGTGGAATTTGAACATGATATCGATGTGTCGCATCGCGCGATACCTATACCTCAGATTTCTCATCATTTAGGTCACGAAGACATCTTTTTTTATTAAATTGTAATCACGATCCGTAATTGGTAAATGGAGTGAAAATATCTCGCCTATCTTGAGTCGAAGCAACTGTGCCATACTGTGAGTGAGGAAATGCGAGATTTCCTTTCAGTTCGCTATAACGAATATATTCAGTTTTGTTGATGACTTTTTTCAGACGAGCATACGGCCCACTTGATTACCGTTAGTGTTAGAGTGCAATGCCAGGAGTAGAGCCAAGACACTGCCTACCTAACATATTGTCTTACATATCAATGATTAGCTTAGGCATCTCTCGCCTAGAAGTTGTATGTAATCGACATAAGAAAAACAATAAGCTTAGCAAATTTATTTTCTCATTCTGTCAGGGAAAATAAAATTCTCGTTGAGTACGTATTTCATTAGCAAAATTGGGACCCACCTGGGATTCGAACACCGTTGCATCGCCAGATACGACGAATTCACCGGACGTCTTATCCTTTAGGCCACGACGACTTCAAGCAATATACCTAGATAGTAGCAGAATGTCCCGGAGCAGCCAAAAATCTATAAAGCGATTTTGGCAGTTTTGACATTTAACAAAAAGCATGACCCTGGAAATCGAATGACGATAATCAGCACGCGTCATCGCGAAGGGCGAACGTTTCGAACAATGACAAAAAAGAAAAAACAACGAAACAAAATAAAAAAATTCCGAAATCTTTCAGTTGGGGGCATTTCAAGAATAATATTTACAGGATTCAAAGAAAAAGAAATTCTTTTAGTATCATTAGCAATTCATCAGACATTACAGTTTCCGAGTGCCAAGTAACGGCAGATCGGCTCGCAGGGCGCTGTCGCAGCTAGAGATTTTATCGGTATAGACGAGCAGAACATCTCACGACTCACCTGACTTTGAACTATTACTATGAGTAACTAAGTAACGAACTAAGTCGTCGTGGCCTAAAGGATAAAGACGTCCGGTGCATTCGTGTTGAGCGATGCACCAGTGTTTGAATCCCAGGCGGGTACCAATTTTTCTAATGAAATACGTACTCAACAAATGTTCACGATTGACTTTCATGGTGAAGGAATAACATCGTGTAATAAAAATCAAACCAGCAACATTATAATTTGTGTAATTACTGGTGGTAGGACCTCTTGTGAGTCCGCGCGGGTAGGTACCATCGTCCTGCCTATTTCTGCCGTGAGGCAGTAATGTGTTTCGGGTTGAAGGATAGGGCAGCCGTTGTAAGTATACTAAGATCTTAGAACTTATATCTCAAGGTGGGTGGCGCATTTACGTTGTAGATATCTATGGGGTCCGTCCACGCATGAACACAATAAAAAATAAAAAATAAAACCTACCATTTCACAGGACTACGACTGTCCTTCAAGTTTCGGTAGAAATAGGTTTTGTAATGCTGCCCCTTGTCCTTTGTACATGGAGCAATCGTGGGATTCTATCAATCACATAAGGTACAAAACACGCAATTTCGTCATAGCCCGTTTGTTTCCAAATTTTTTGTTCCACAACATCTAAATCTACGTTAGAGAAAAGCCTGTAGCGGTCTCAAGAATATTCTGGAAACTCCAGCTAAAGCATCTCGTTTATACTTTTGGCTTACAATTTATATTATGGAAGCCCGCTAACTTCCAACCGCAACAAACACGTAGTACGGGCCGCAACGTTCCACTAAATCCAACTAAGAAACAACTGAACTGCGCACCTCAAACAACTTAATACACGTGCATACTTGAAACTAAATCGAGAGCATTTATGATTACGAGCGTACGACTTCCCACCTAATTGGTTCCTAAGTTTGTAATGACTTGGGTAGTATGCAAGAGTGCGTTGATCTAAAATATCACTAGCTGTATATTTTTCGTTTTTCAACTGTTATTTCTTACGTTAGCGAATGAAAGAGCTCAAGCCCAGTTTATGAGAGCGATTATGGGAGTCTATAGACATCACAACGCCTTTTTTTTTGTCCTACCTAAGCTGATAGCCTTGAGAGGCTATTTCAGCGGAACTTTAACTAGTAGGTGAGCTCACGGGTCTCAAACCTAACGACGTTGCTAACACGAACCCTAGTAAGAGCCGTGCTTCGCAGAATCTATCACCGGATCGGAAACGCGACCCACTGAGAAGATCCGGCGAGAAACTCAGTGGGCTGTGTCTGAGGGTTAATTTACTCGTCGAGCCCTTCGTCGCAAGCGACAGGTTCGACGAGAACGGTGACCGGTGCTTGAGGTACCTAAAAGCACCGTTAGTGGATCGGGAGGATCCGAAATGACGTGTTTGGGGCGACGTCGACTGCTTTCCATTCTTTCCGCATGATCGGGAATGTCACAACGCCAATACCATCACAGATTTTGAGACATAATGTCGAAGTCTATCTGTGTGGTTTCGACCTAGAATTGCACAACAGCATGTGCACCAGTGGACTGTAATCGCCATCCGCCATTTACTGGTCGTATCCTTCTTCCTCCTTGCGTCATTCTTCTCATTACAGAGGGTCGTGACTCTGCAGCTGCATCAATAACTGGTTGTATTGTACTATAACTATACGCGGGGAAGTTTCATGATTCTGCCTATTTCCTATATCCCACCTTTTTTTTTATTGCTTAGATGGGTGGACGAGCTCACAGCT
Organism: Bombyx mandarina; assembly: GCF_003987935.1. The sequence continues at coordinate 4,813,610 of NW_021011485.1, read as the reverse complement.
CACCTGGTGTTAAGTGGTTGCTGGAGCCCATAGACATTTATAACGCAAAAGCGCCACCAAATTTGAGATATAAGTTCTAAGGTCTCAAGTAACGGCTGCCCCACCTTTTAAACCGAAACGCATTACTGCTTCACAGCAGAAATAGGCGGGGTGGTGGTACCTACCCGCGCGGACTCACAAGAGGTCCTACCACCAGTAAGCCTTTCAAATTAGAACCCATGCCTGCTATGATTACATTTTAGTATTGGCTTACGAAACATCAGCAAGTCGCCAGTACATCAACAAGACCACGATATTTCTAAATGAATACGCTATAAGAGAAAAAAAAGCTAAAAAAGAAACGAGAATAGCCAAGGTTCATTAACAATTCTCATTGTTCCCGGGTTGCCATAAAAGAAATAATTAATTTACTTGACCTAAAAACAGAAAAGTTTGATTGGGCAGTGATCTGTTGTAACCAAAATAAGACGTTGGAATATGGCCAGTCAATCTTCAGAAATCGCCCGAGTAACGCCATTAGAATTTTCAATAGATTTTTGTGTACTGAAAACCAAAAGTGCCTTTTTAATAAGCTTTTATTAGCTTCAGACGTATGTATGTTTGTAACGGAATCTTGGAACATGATTTTGACCCCTTCTAAAACGTCGGATTAACTCGAAATTTGGTATACTTATTAAGGTCCGATGACAAATCAATATTTAAAAAAAAAGAAAAAAAAATTTGAAAAGATATAAATTCAACTAAAACATGAAAAATAAATAATAGTTTAAAAAAACTAACAAAATACGCTTTTATAGAAAATCCAACTAAACACACTACAATAAAATCATTTTTTCTTACACTATTTTTAATTCAGATTTATTAAAATTTCTTTCTATTTTTGGAGTTTACTCCTTTAGAATCGATTTACATATATAGGCCCGGGGTATGAAAATTATGGGGACCAAAATCGTACTAGCATGTCACACGAAATGCGTTATGCGCCTGCGCCGGCAGTCCGCCACAAAGCCTCGTACTGATCGCGCGTTTCTCTCATTATTGTATTTTCATATATTTGTTAGTCGTTTGTTTTGTNCTCGTACTGATCGCGCGTTTCTCTCATTATTGTATTTTCATATATTTGTTAGTCGTTTGTTTTGTGTCTCGTTAATTTGTTAATAATCTGTAGTGTATCGTGTTGTCGTAATATAGAACTATTTCTCGTATTGTTTCGTTTAATTTTTTATATCCAGTAAACTCCAGTCGTGCGTCGGAGCGGACACACACACTTTTTTTTTAGTTGGAGTTTCTATAAAAGCGTATTTTGTTAGTTTTTTTAAACTAAAATATTATTTATTACAATTCCGTCGACTAGTAAATAAGCTCATAGCAGTCTAGTAACTAAAGCTCACAGAACAAACTGACAATGCCAAACGTCGAATAAATCTGACATGCCAAAGCTAAGCAAGCTCTTTGAAAAATCTTTCTAGCGGATAAGCTAATGCTATTGGCACTGTTTTTACTACCTTCATGGATAGACGAACACACAGCTCACCTGATGGTTACTGTTACTTGTGGACATCAGCGATCCTAAGCTCACAGCCAAGCTACCACTTACCTCTCAGGAACCTTCAAGCCCCATATAAGTGAATAACTAATATAAAATATAATATAAACGTGATGTTTGTTTTTTTACCACTAGTGGCCACGCAGTAGTCGAGATTTGACTATAATTAATTGAAATTGAATTTAAACATTATTACGGTTCTATTGTCAAACATTATTATATTATAATTCGATAATATAATCACAGTATTCGCCAAAACTGCATTATAGATCAATAATATTAATGACAAACAATATTAATCTATTTTCAATTCGACCACAGATTTTAAAAAATAACAAAAGTTTCCCAATTAAAGACAAAACAGTAAACAAAGAGTATATTTTTATGTATGTGTTGTGTCAAATATTGTGCGAATTTTTTTCTTTATTGATTTAATGTATATTTTATGCATTATTTAAAAAAAAATTAGCATTGTGCACTTCTTCTCTATATTCTCTATAAGTGTGGAAAATTTCATACTCCTCGTATTTTTCGTAAAAAGGGATACAAAGTTTTTGCTTCACGTATTAATACATAAATATGTATCATCATCATCATCATCATCATCATGATCATCATCATCTTAGGCCTTACAGCCCAGGGTGGGCCTTAACCTGGTCCAGTATGTCTCTCCAGACTGTTCTGTTCAGGGCTTTCTCCTTCCAGTTCTTGACGCCGATATTTTTGAGGTCGCGCTCCACGCCATCCAACCATCGGAGTTTGGGTCTGCCACGACTTCTGCGGCCCTTTGGTTTGCCATAGAGCACATTCGAACCACATGTCCTGCCCATCGTAGGCCTCCAATTTTTATAGTTGTTATGATATTAGGATATTTGTAAATATCATACAACTCGTGGTTATAAATATGTATGCACAATAACAAATCAAAATTGTTACAATGATTGTCTATATAGACCAATAACTTAATTCTTAATGCGACGCCGTTATTTGCGATCAAATTGTTAAAATAAATACCCACAACTAAAACGATATTGTTAACGGAAAAAAGAGAAGAAAAATAATTTAACGCTAAATGAAGCGAGCAAGAGAGGCCCGCTAAGAAACTCAGAATTTAAGTAAAGTATATTTTTCATAAATCAAAACCGACGGAGGCGCGAGGATCGACGCAAGGCAAACAGAGAAAAAAAAAACTTTTCCCATTAAAAACTCAATTTAACGGGCGAATTTTCAAAAGAGGCACCTCGGAAAACAAAAGAGGATTCTGTTACCAATCAAACGTTTGACAATTGAATAAGAATCCGATCGGAGTTTCGTTTATAAGGATTTTAAAGTAAATTGAAAATTTGGATGTTGAATTTGAAAAACGTTCATCATTGTAATAATATCATTCAAAATGTAATTTTGAGTATTGCTCACTAACAAGTCAGGACATGTAACATTATGTCTATAGTTTTTTTTAACGCGATACAACATTTTCGGCTCACTCGATGGTGCAGTAGATAACGCTCCTGACTATTGCGCCGAGGGTCGTGGGTCCGATTCTCATATCGGGCAAACATTCGTGTGATAAAACATGTTTGTTCACTCTTTGTCTGGATGTTTATTATCTATATAATGTTTATTATCTATATATGTCGGCGCAACATCACTATTTAAACTAAAAATAGTTAAAGTTAACTGTTTCCTTAATGTTGCGCATGTCAACAACTATTTAAGACGGTATTCAAGAGAATTCATGACTAAGCTACCCCCACTTTCTACTATAAATACAAGTGACTATTGTCGGTCAAAGCAAAAAAAAAAATATAACTAGTCAGGTCATAAGTATTGTCACCAATGAAGTAGGAAACCTATGGAAATGAAACGTCAATCAAAATTTCGTGCCACTGTGACGTCATCTGGCCACAAAACATGGCGGCTTTAGTGCTGTACAAAAGATTTCAATTTTATCAGGTTTTATCGATAAACGTTCTTGGCTCATTTTATTTTAAATATTGTTGAGTATTATTTATTTGTAGAATTTATAGTTTAATGGGAAGTAAGTAGGTATATTGTTATGTGCAAATATGATATGATTTAGATGGGTGAAATCTAAGACAAGTTCGTTCTTCGAATTTGCCAAGTAAACGATATGATGATTTTTAAAAGTTGCTACACTGATTTTATAAAGTTGTCGTTTGTCGCAAAACATAAAGATATGGCGTAGTTCAAAGCCATCAGCCCATTTCTAGCATGCTAAATGTTATCGTATTTTGAGTACGTGTTTTTCTTAGACTATTACAATCTATTTTAATTGTTTTGCTGACTCTAAAGTCCGTAACATACTACCGCAGCGCACCCCAAGGAAGGTGCGCCGCACCATTTGAATCACTTTCGCTTGAGAGTGATTCAAATTTTAAACTTATCAAGGGACCGCGTGAAAAAAAAAACACCTACAGAACATTTATTCATTAATTACAAACGTCATTCCTTGTGACTTCCTCTCTAAAATCACTTAATTATTAAATATTTAACAAATTTACAATAGTGTTTTACTCACTGCGGAATAAAACTATTTTATTTAAATAGTTCCGAAGAGATTTTGTCGGTAGCCTTTTTCCCGAAATATCTAAACAGAATGTCTAAATATGTTTTGATGACATATTTTAAAGTGGTATTTATGATTAGTGTCATGATCAATAGATTCCGACCGAAAAATGGATTTTTCGGATGAGGGCTCCATAATGAATTTAAATACATATAGATAATAGTTTTAGGGCATCGACTTTCTTGAGATCCTATAAAATACGTTTTAATTATTATTTTTGTATGTTTTAAGCATGATAAATTATGAAATTTTATATAATCAATCATATTAAATCGATATCAAAGTCAATAAATAATGTACAACCCAAAACAGACGGCCGAACTGACGTGACAATGACATTTGGCGCGCTAAACATGGCGGATTTTCGGCCTCATTAGACGGAGACGGAGATATTTACGTATATTCATGTTTCATTTTATGTACGCACTGAAATACTGTTATATTGTTTTCCTGCGAGTTAAAGTGCTGAGTAAGAACGAGATAGATATATGTTTATGTATGTGCCTTCAAAATGGGTGCTATTTATATAAGCAATTGTACGTATAGAACAATATGTCGTGTCCCTACTATATAGGTCTATGATTGTCACACAGTAAAAACTTTTCTATTAGAATACTGGCCACAAAAAAGTTTATTGAATTCGGATTTCGAATTGTTCATGAAAATAAAAATGTATACTTTTAGAATTTTACTCATTTTTAAATATGGAGTGGACGCTTAAAGAAGACCGTGTTGCAGTTATTGCGTTGCATCATTGCGGTTACGCGCCAATTAAAATTTTTAACATACCGGAAAATTTTAATATAACCAAAAGATTCGTTTATTGTACCATCAAACGATACAATGAAGACTCTAGTGTAGATGACAGGTCAAGAAGCGGTCTGTTAGGACTCCAGCAGTGATAAAAGCTGTGAAGGCGCGAATTCAAAGAAATCCCAAACGTAAGCAGAAACTGTTGGTCCTTCAGATGGTCATTTTCCATCCTCGCTCGTGGTATGGTTGGGAGTTTCTTATTGGGGCTTAACAGAGGTACATTTTTGTGAGAAAGGTGTAAAAACGAACGCAGTTATGTATCAAAATACAGTCCTGACGAACCTTGTGGAACCTGTTTCTCATACCATGTTCAATAACAGGCACTGGGTATTCCAACAAGATTCGGCGCCAGCTCATATAGCGAAGAGCACACAAGACTGGCTGGCGGCGCGTGAAATCGACTTCATCCGGCACGAAGACTGGCCCTCCTCCAGACCAGATTTGAATCCGTTAGATTACAAGATATGGCAACACTTGGAGGAAAAGGCGTGCTCAAAGCCTCATCCCAATTTGGAGTCACTCAAGACATCCTTGATTAAGGCAGCTGCCGATATTGACATGGACCTCGTTCGTGCTGCGGTAGACGACTGGCCGCGCAGATTGAAGGCCTGTATTCAAAATCACGGAGGTCATTTTGAATAAAATTTAGTGTCATAAGAATCTATGTTTTGTTAAGTTCATTTTGGTATATGAATGGTTACATAATGAATAAACTTGTTTCAATTACTTTACATTAAACATGTGACAGAATTTATGACCTGACTAGGTATATTGAAGTAAGAAGCGGCCGCCCCGAAGAAGACAGAAGATTGAAGAGAAGAGACGAAGAAAGAAGAAAGAAGTTGATCCCACCTATCAACCTCAAGCCTGCCTGATACACCATCCAGCAGCACATCACCCCTGCCTCGTTAGGCAGGGAGTTACATGCCGGGCAGAGGGGTTTCCCCGAGGCCCGCTCCGCGCCCCCACAAGGGGACGCGACGACCCCACGATGGCGATGGTCAAAGCATTCCGACTCGAGCAGCCAACTGAGGCGGAGCTCTCTGCTGTTATCGCTGTACACTTGAAGTGTTATGCAGAGCCCTGAAACTGCGATACTTCAAGATAAATATTTTTTTGTATGGAAACTAGCGATATCTTGCACCGGATAGGATACCCCTAAACTTGTATGTTGTTAAAGTAAAGGCATTTAATTGTTGTATAACTAAACACAGAAAATAAAAATATAAAAAATCATACAAGTCTTTATTTGCTATAGATAAAATTGATTAAATGTGTGGTTTCTGAAAATTTACAAAGTCCTTCATTAAAAATGAACTAAAGGATAGGTACCTAGTTAATTTGTTACTGCCATCTATCTACAGGAGCAATGAGAAACTAATCGAAGCGAAGACATCTAGTGGCCGACGCCCGTAAACATCTTTGTTGAGTGTTTGAGTTGTTTATCTATAGCTAATTTATGTGTACTATCTATGATGTTATAAATGGCATTGGAATAGTGAGTCTTAATTACTGTCACTATGGTAGGCAACGATAATGATGAAGCAACACTGACCTCATCATTTTAAAAACACCATGAAACCAGTCCTTTCCGTCATATATATTTAAATGTATATAAGTATATACTCAGTCTCTATCTATACCTATACCTATAATATAACACAGGGAATCCTAATTTGGGGCCGGGTGACCGTGCGTGATTTGTTCCCAGCTATTTAATAATATTATTACTTTTACTGCGTAAATGGGCAGTCCAGTTTACGGCTACATGACATTAAGTTGTTATCTAAGCTCATAGATGTCATAATGCCGCCCACTTCGGCGGTCGAACGTGAACGTGAGGTCGATTTCTAAATTGTGTCGCATTACAACTGCCCCACCCTTCAAACTGGAATGCCTGACTGCTTCCCGCCAAAAATAGGCAGGATGCCGGTACCTACCCGTGCCGATTAACAATAAGCCTTAGCTCTAATAAAGCCAGGTGGTGATCGCAGTAAGCTGGTAAAATACCGCGCTGGATCTTATCAGTGGGTCCCGATTCAGATCCTATGGTAGTTTCGGTGAAGCCTTGTTTTCACTAAGGCAGATATTAGCAAATTCTCTCAGGCTGAGCTCTATGAGCTCGCCGACTGGTCACGGGGAAGTCAGATTAGCCTCTTGAAGCTTTTGGCATATTGTAGGTAGATCAAGAAACAGACACCCAAGGTATAACATGAAATTATGCCAAACTAGGCTTACACCTTCATAAGGAATCTTTTAAGGAAGCTCAGTGTCACGCAGCGACTTATGGAGAGGGCTATGCTTGGTATTTCTCTACGAAACCGAATCAAAAATAAGGAGATCCGTAGAAGAACCAAAGTTGTTTATATAGCCCGTAGGATTAGCATGCTGAAGTAACAGCGGGCCGGCCACATAGCGCAAAGATCGGACGGCCGATGGGCAGAAGGATCCTCGAGTGGAGACCACGTACTGGCAAGCGCAGAGTGGGACGGCCACCAACGAGATGGACCGACGACCTGGTAAGAATCGCTAGGTCATGTTGGATGCAGGTGGCAACAGACCAGCCACACTGGAGATCAGTTGGAGAAGTCTATGTTCAGCAGTGGACAGTGGACAGGCTGAGATAATAGGCTTACACCCGAAGCATTTAATATTAGTCGCTGTCTTTGTAGCTATTAACTCAGTTACTGCCAGTATTAAATGAAATGTATTTCAAAAACAAAGTATCAATGTAAAGTGGTCCTTATGGGAGCTACACGTAATCCGCAGACGCTCTATCCCAACTAAATTACTAGATTACGCGCGAAATCGTAGCCGGAAGTGCGTAATGATTGCGTAATTAGATGTAGAGCCGCACTAATGGATTAGTTTTTCCTTTGTTATTTCCCCTTTTATTAATTATCTTACAATTCTTTTTGTAAACAAATTAAATGCGATAAATTTATGTTGCGTTATTAATATTTTTGGGCTTTGTTATCTTGCGACCATTATTTGGAGAGGCGTATGTTGAACAGTGGACAGGCTGTATTCATACTTGAAACTCATATCTGACGGTAGACTGATCATCATTTTCGGTCATTAGTATGAACTCCGGTAACCACTTAGCACCACATAGACGGTAAGTACGTTCATTCTAACTGTTACTGTTACTATTGCAAGAACTGTTAACACTATCGCAATAAAAAATCCTGGTAAGTTACTTCGAATCAAAATCAAACCAGACTATTCGGAAATTGTAAAAATATTTTTTTTTATTTTTTTTTTCTTTGGATGGGTTCACGAGCTCATTTTTATTACACGATGCTATTCCTTTACCGTGGAAGTCAATCGTGAACATTTGTTGAGTACGTATTTCATTAGAAAAATTGGTACCCGCCTGAGATTCGAACACCGGTGCATCGTTTCAACACGAATGCACCGGATGTCTTATCGCTTAGGCCACGACGACTTCTTAAAAGTCTACTTATTATATAGCAATACGCATTTCAAATGAGAGCTGGTTTTTCATTATTCGCTGATATGGGCAGCAGAACTTAGTAGGCTCAACTAGTGAGATGCGACAAAGAATATCCCACCTTATTCAAATGACCTATAGTAATCTAATGGTTTATTTTCGGAAGGATCCTTTCACGCTATAATTTGTAGCACAGTGACGCCATCTCTTGACAGCGTACCTACAACTCAAAACTTTTAACTTCAAGCCGATAAATATTATTTGTATCAACACAGTCATTATTAGCCACACGCAAATAATTGTATGAGAATACAAAAAAAAATAATCTCTTCCATAGCTCTTCTCGATACTGGCTCTTGAATTCGACGGCTGATTTCGAATCTGTACATTACATTCCATTTCAATGTAGTGCAGTGTATTCATCAGCTTCGATGATTTCAATCGTTTATCCATCATCGATATTCAATACATAATGATTATTAGCCTCTTCATTTTATTATCATTAGTGTTGACTATTACTCTTCGTCTGCTTTGGTTTTCAGAAGAAGCATTGCGGTGAGCTTCCAAACAATTATAAAAAAGAAGGAATGTAAAATCACTTCCGTTTTTATTCGAATTCGGTGGAACATCTCATTCACACATGAATTCCGTTTCCCCTAATATTTTCTGTCAAATTCTCGCACATGCGCTCCGAATCGTCGCGCGTTAAAAGACGTGTTTGTACTCACTAGACGTACCACAACACTCGTATTATTAAGCATTATTACAATATAACGTAATAAATATTCTAAATGTTATTTCATTCTTTACATCGTTGGATATTTTAAATTAAATAGTAGTAATAGTTCAGTCACATCAAGCTAGACAAATTAATCTAAAAATTACATCATGATGTGTTCATGGTAATAGTGGGTATGTTTGCAGAAACATTGTTATTCTTTAACGTTCGGAATTACATAAATAAAGCAGTATATTTAGAAAAAGCACATGTAGAAAATCTATTTAACATACATGCATAAGTTAGTTAGATTAGTCGTTTATTTACGCTGTACAGGGAATCCTAGTTTGAGGCTGTAGGTGACTTATTCCCGGCTATTTTTAGAATTATCTATTTGTATGTTTCGTTGTTTGTATCAAAATTATAATATTTTGATACAAACGCCCCAACCAATGAAGGCCCCTAGCACACGGGGTATTTAAAACGCGCAGATGAGGTGTCGCACGTCGTCTGCGCCGTAGACGCCGATTTTTGTGTTTGTATAAATTCAAACTCGCGTCAAATCCGATACAAACGCGTGATTGAAGCACTTACGAATGGGCGGCGGAGGAGTTTCTCACCAAAGCTACGAGCGACTACAACGCGTCTGTACCGCTGTACTTGCGCGTGTACGCTCAGTAAACGAGCGCTTCACGATCACCGCGTGTGCTTAGGGTTAGAAGGTTAGTTTGAACCTCGTTCGAAGAAGAAGCCTAAGAATTGCTATTACTAACAGCATGCTTTAATCTTACTTTTTCTGCTAGTCGGGTAAAAACGCGAAGTATATTATGGTAATACGAAGAATCCCATCAATCTATCACTATCTTCGCAACGAACGAAGTCTCGAATTGCATGAGACATACGTATATTTTTAAATACAAACTCTGGTGCTTCGATAAAAAAAAACAAAATGTGTGCAATTCACACGTGGTAGAAGTGAAACCTTCCAAAATTAAAATACAATTATCCTAAACGTCTTAAGTATATGTAAAATTTTGTCATTAGTAAATAATTGTAAGGTAGCGCCCTCTGTGAATTGATATTTTAATTTCACGTATAATCCTAAATTAAAATTCACTACAAGAGCTTTCATACANAATTGTAAGGTAGCGCCCTCTGTGAATTGATATTTTAATTTCACGTATAATCCTAAATTAAAATTCACTACAAGAGCTTTCATACACACGTTAGTATTAAAAAATCTCACAGATGGCGCTGTATTAAATAGTATGTATATTTCTGTCTCATTCTTTGCTGGCTTCATCCTACACATTTTTGTATTTGTATCTCTTACCTGTCGTTTTTTCCGTTGCATCCGGTTTGAAATCACAACGATTCTAAAGAAGTTTTCACTTCAAAAACGCAACGCCAGTGAGTATCATATGTGGCCGGTCGCCACCGTCCGTACGGGTACTTCGTGGAATCCTCGGACACCGGCGTACCGCGGATAGTTGACGGAAATATTTGCCCGACGCGACTACCGAACGACGATTGCCGCATTACTGCGATTTGAGTTGGAAATAAAAACGTTTTTTTATTGCTTAGATGGGTGGACTAGCTCACAGTCCACCTGGTGTTAAGTGGTTACTGGAGCCCATAGACATCTACAACGTAAATGCCGCCACCCACCTTGAGATATGAATTCTAAGGTCTCAGTATAGTTACAACGGCTGCCCCACCCTTCAAACCGAAACGCATTACTACTTCACAGCAGAAATAGGCGGGGTTTGATTTTTACTACACGATGTTATTCCTTCACCGTGGAAGTCAATCGTGAACATTTGTTAAGGTACGTATTTCATAAACAAAAATTGGTACCCGCCGGATTCGAACAACGTTGCATCGCTAGATACGAAAAAGTGATTTTCGGAGACTTACTATGAAAAACCCTAACGAAATTCCTCACAGTACTTCTCGTGTACCATTTATCATATACCATACAAAACCATAGAGGTTTCAATGGATCCCATGACCCATCTGATATTGAGAGGCTACCGGAACACATAGACCTGCACCCGCCTTGAAACGCCAGATCTCATTATCAGTTGTATAGCTGTCTACTCTAAAAACAGGCAAGGTTATAAGACCTACCTGTGTTGGCATAAATATGCCCCGTCCCACCAGTTATACGACCTGAGACTAAAGGAAACAGTACCAAGAGATTCTTCTCCTAAGTACTAAGGCTTTTTTTTTAATTGTCTTTGTAGGCAGACGAGCATACGGCCCACCTGATGGTAATTCATGGTAAGTGGTCACCGTCGCTCATGGACGTCAGCAATGCCAGGGGCAGAGCCAAGCCGCTGCTTATTGTATTTGTATTTGAGCCTGGACTAAAACTCTTCCGAACTTATAACGGCTCACATACTTAATTCCTACACAAGCAATAATATTATTACCGAAACATTAGCTAAACAATAATATTCCTCAAAGCAATTTGCTTTGCTATTACATATTGGTTAGAAGCAAGAATAATATTTACGGCAAGTTCCAAACGCATTAATAATAATAATATGATATTGGAGACGATTTGTTTTTGTTATTATATTTAGTTATTTGCACATAAATAAATGGATATGATATTGTTAATTGGCATGTATATTATGGTCTGGGCTCTGAAGATCTGTACCTACTATTGGCTAATTGTATGAATTTCACTTCTTAGTGTTTCCTGGGCGCTGTTTTTCTTCACACGAGGTTTGCAGAGAGCACACAGGGGTAGGCGGTGGCTTGACAATGCCCTTGGCATTGTTGATGTCCATGGGCGGCGATAATCACTCACCATCAGGGGGGCCGTAAGCTCGTCTGCCTAAAAGTCGTCGTGGCCTAAAGACGTCGATAAGACGTCCGGTGCATTCGTATTGAGCGATGCACCGGTGTTCGAATCCCAAGCGGGTACCAATTTTACTAATGAAATACGTACTTAACAAATGTTCACGATTGACTTCCACGGTAAAGAAATAACATCGTGTATTAAAAATCAAACTCGCAAGATTATAATTTGCGTAATTACTGGTGGTAGGACCTCTTGTCAGTCCGCGCGGGTAGGTGCGTTTGGGTTTTAATGGTGGGGCAGCCGTTGCAACTATACTTGAGACCTTAGAACTTATATCTCAAGGTGGGTGGCGTATTTACGTTGTAGATTCTATGGGCTCCAGTAACCACTTAACACCAGGTGGGCTGTGAGCTCGTCCACATATCTAAGCAATAAAAAAAAAGATTACTGAACAGTTTTTTGTAAATACCACGAAAACTTCTTCTATTCTTTATTCTTTATTTGTACACACTGTTAATATAATACAGTAATTGCGATAAGATTTTTAAAAAAAATGGCCAGCTTAACTCAACAATTGAGTTATCTACCAGCTAACCGTTAACAGCTAAGCTTCTATATACCTAAACAACTCTATTTTAGTTTTCCTAGAGGCAGATAAGAAATTACCCGATTTCACTTGAAAATATTCACAGTTTCTCATTACAAAATTGCTTCAGTGCTAGTACTGCCGTGTCCTAGAGTATACGTAGTGTCAATCCAAACAGTTCGTTAGCCTCACGATAACACGGAGCTCATGTTGATACACTCTTGACTGCCGACGTTCAGTTTCATATTATATCGCCCTACGTTGTACAAGTAACCTGATAATTATACCGAGCAAGTGTGTTGAAATTATACCGAAAAGGATGATGTAACATTAATTTAATTAACATAATATATGGTATTATCTTTCATGTCTATACAAAAAAGAAAATAGCATTAACAAATTTTTTACTGTTTAAATTTTTTACTGTTTTAAATTTTAAATTTTTTACTGTTTTAAATTTAATTATTTTACTCATGCTGTAGGTTCCGATAGACCCGCTGTGACCGATTCCACACCAAATCTATTATTATAACTAGCTGACCCGGCGGACTTCGTACCTAGTGCCTCAATCGATAAATAAAAGACTTAAACTTTTGTATAAAATAAAAAGTGAATCCGTCTGACACATCAAAGGAAAAACAAAATTGTTATTATATTTTTATTTAATTCCGACCATTTTCATATTTATCTACCTTTTAAATCTTCTATGGACTTCCACAAATAATTTAAGACCAAAATTAGGCAAATGGGTCCAGCCGTTCTCGAGTTTTAGCGAGACTAACGAACAGCAATTTATTTCTATTTTGCGACTAGCTGACCCGGCAGACTTTGTAGTGCCTCAATCGATAAATAAAAGAGCTAAACTTTTGTATAAAGTAAACTTAAAACAAACAAAAGGAATCCGTCCGACGGGGAAATATCAAAGGGAAAACAAAATTGTTATTATTGTTTAATTCGGAGCATTTTCATATTTATTTACTTTTTAAACCTCCTCTGGACTTCCACAAATAATTCAAGACCAAAGTTAGGCAAATCTGCCCAGCCGTTCTCGAGTTTTAGCGAGACTAACGAACAGCAATTCATTTTTATTAGATAGATTAAAACTTATAATTTTCTATATAAATATACAGAACTCGATGTGTATGTGTGCATGATACCTTCAAAACGATTGGAAAGATTTCGATAAAAACATAAAAAGAAATTAGATTATTATTTATTTAGAACTTAAAAATACATTAAAGCAAAAGAAGTACTAGACCACTAGGTAACTCCATGGCCTTTAAAAGCCAAGTAGACTTCAGCTGATCATAACAATGTTTTAACAAAATAATTCATTGGAATGTTTATTTGGCTTCGCTAAATTATGAAAAGTTTGCAGAAATTGGAGTTAAAATTAAGTGTAGTCAGGCAATAACATAACTATATATAAAATTAGTCAATGGCCCATAAGCCCCGTGCTATTTACCACTCCACTCCATAAGCAATTCAGCTCCGGGCGAACAGTTTCAATTCAGCAGAAGCAGCATAAAGATACTTATCTCATGCTCAACAGTAATTAGTCTGATTTATTTAATTACTTTAATTCGTCCTGAAAGGGGATGAGATTAGACCTACGTATTTAAAGGGTTGGAAGCCATTTTCGGCTTAACTCTGTCAGAGAGAGGGTATATTGTGCCTTTGCGACCATAAAAATTAAGCCAGTGCAAAGTTGCTCACTCCTTTGTGATGAACGCGTGAACTGGTTTGTAAAAACAGCCTTGATGAAAAGCTTATTTAGGTGATACGGAAACCGTCGGACAACTTAAAAGTCGTCCAGTATTTTGGCCGAAAAATAAAACTTCACATCTGGTCCCATTTTAGGTAACAATCTTATGGCCTTATTTAAGCCTTTGCAATCGTAGGGCATAGTCATAAAATCTTTTAAAAATTAATTCGATGCCAAAGGGTTAAAGCGGTACATGTAGTAAGGCACACCTTGAGATAATAGATGCAGGGATGCATCTGCTTTAAGTTATGTTCACCGGTGCTAGAACAGTTTTTTTTATTGCTTAGAAGGGTGGACGAGCTCACAGCCCACCTGGTGTTAAGTGGTCACTGAAGCCCATAGACATCTGGACATTTACTGATGGTAGAACCTCTTGTGAGTCCGCGCAGGTAGGTACCACCACCCTACCTACTTCTGCCGTGAAGCAGTAATGCGTTTCGGCTTGAAGGGTGGGGCAGCCGCTGTAACTATACTTGAGACCTTCGAACTTATATCTCAAGGTGAGTGGCGCATTTACGTCGTAGATGTCTATGTCCTCCAGTAACCACTTAACACCAGGTGGGCTTTGAGCTCGCCCACCCATCTAAGTAATAAAAAAAAAAGAATCTATAACGTAAATGCGCCACCCACCTTGAGATATAAGTTCTAAGGTCTCAAGTATAGTTACAACGGCTGCCCCACCCTTCAAACCGAAACGCATTACTGCTTCACGGCAATTAGTCAAGCACGACTCCTAGCTGAACCTGTGCTCTCTCTCCCGTCCTGGTGCAACTGGAAACGCCTTCGGTCTACAAACAATCCTTAAATACCATACAAATATCCCATTAGATTTGAATCTCAAAGCTCTTCGAACCAGACCACTCATTTGCTTTGTTGGAGAAATGGACATGACAGTGGCAACCATTTTGCAGTCTCATATGTCTTCCACCAATACTCTAAATAGGATTAAGATCTAAATAGAGAAGACAAATAATGATAAAGCAACTTCAGGAGGCCATGATCAAATAAATATATTGAAGTAACTTCTGAACGTTTATCATCAGTGTTGAAGTGGTTCGCTTGTGAATAACACATTATCTTTTTTTTATTGCCCTCGTAGACGAGCATACAGCCATCTTATGGTGAGTGATTACCGCCGCTCATGGATGTCAGCAATGTCAGCAAGGGGCAGAGCCAAGCCGTTGTCTACAGCTTAATACTATCTAGGTATTTCCAAAAAAACCCCAAAGACCAATACAAAAAAGCCATTTTTAACACACAATAAATCATTATCCCATTATTAAAAAGAAACATTACCGGAAAATGTAAAAAAAGCCATGAATAAAAAAACAGAGTCACGCCCACTCAGGATTATCGTGTATCAAAGGGAAGTGTTCAGAGGACATGATAATTTATAAGTCGCCCTACGGCCCTATAAAAATATAACACGCCCTTAGAGTCTATTCATCATTCGAAGGTCGACTTTTCGACGTCCAAACCCTACCGTGAAAGTTAATTTTGTTCTATTATTCCATAGCGGAAACTGAGGTTTACATCTAATCTTGGAAATTTTATTCTCAGCATGATCATATAGACCTATTGCATGCGCCTTATTTCAGATGTATCCAATTTATCTTTGGGTATTTCTAAGTCATCATCATCATCAGCGTTTATCTGCCCACTGCTGGACATAGGCCTTTCCCAATGCCTTCCACAGAATGCGGTCCTCCGCCTTCCGCATCCAACGACTTCCCGCCATGCGCACGTAAGTCGTCGGTCCTAAGTGCTCGCTAGTATTTCTGGATTCGTTGTTAGTGAACCTGGCTCTTCTATCATGGATCTTGATTCTCAAATTTCGATTAACCAGTTCCATAGTAGTAGTAGTAGTACCTAGAATGTTATTTGGTATTCAAGCTTTAGTAGAGTTTATTTTTTTTTACAATTTTATACATGTGTAAGATTAGAAGCAAATACGACCCGTTTACCTAATAGGTGCAAATAATAAATAGTATACAATTTGGACTCTACGTTTCATTAGAATCGCTCGACGCCTATCTAACATGCCGTGACCAAAGTGGCTCTGCTATATTGATCGATAGCTTTACTTTCAGAGGAAGCAAACATGAGCATTTACTTCAAGAACATTATAATGAGCTCTTTATATCCTTCTCGAAACGAAGCTTGTGGAAAGTACTTAACGGTAGGCAGCGGCTTAGCTCTGCCTCTGGCATTATTGAAGTCCATGGGCGACGGTAATCACTCACTATCAGGTGGACCGTATGCTCGTCTGCCTACATGGGCAATACATTTTTTTAAAAAAAAGTGTATTTCGTTGAGTCGTAGGTCTAATTCAAACTACTTATTACTTCCAAGTCATCGGTGACCGCGAAAACTTCAAGTATTGGAAATTTCGGGAATTATAATAATATATTGACAATAAAAAACATTAAATTAAAGTATTTTTAATCAATTTTAATCCTTTCCTGAGATTAATATGATTTTGAATTTGTCTGGGTCTTTAAGTTACTTACTTGTAGGTACTATCGTTTATTTATTCTTTATCTACTAAAAGAAACTTTTATTAAATTGGTGGTCACTGGAAAGGTCGAGGCCAAGCGACCAAGAGGCAGGAACCCGACCCGTTGGACGGACCAGATTCGTGCAGCCCTGGATACCACAGTGCACGATGCTCTGCACTCAGCTGCAGATAGGAACAGATGGCGATGCACTATAAAAAACAAATTGTTTCAAGGCCATGACCACGACCCTCAGTAATGAGGAAACCGACGCAAGGAGGAGGAGGAGACTAAAAGAAACATTAATCTTGTTCCAATTTCTATGAAATTAGGCTATGGAATGAGCTCCCCTCCACGGTGTTTCCCGAGCGCTATGACATGTCCTTCTTCAAACGAGGCTTATGGAGAGTATTAAGCGGTAGGCAGCGGCTTGGCTCTGCCCCTGGCATTGCTGAAGTCCATGGGCGACGGTAACCACTCACCATCAGGTGGGCCGTATGCCCGTCTGCCTACAAAGGCAATAAAAAAANTGAAACCAAAAAAAAAAAAAAAAAAAAAAAAAATATTTTTTTAATAGTCGTATCCGGGCCATTGAGAACTTATAAAGTAAACTTATCATAAAGGTCCAATAATGTCAATATAGTCAGCTTATTTTTTATTTATTTATTTATAACATTAATAAACCAAACGACTCGTATAAACACGCATCAATACAGATCGACCTGTGTCGTACTGGCCACAAAACAATAAAAATATATCCGATACTCTAATAAAAACAAAAAAACAAAAAAAAAAATTCGTGTACCCTCGCATGAAACCTCAAACAAATCAAGCATTCCGAAACTTTTCCTTTTCCGAGAGCACGGAGTTACATACACAATTACTGGATGAGATTATTTGAATCAAACAAGTTTTTAAACAGAGACGAACTAAACATGTACATTTGTGCTCTTCTAACTGTCCTTTCCAGATTTTATTAATATATACTCTATGTCTGGAAGTTATTTTGACAAAACAAGACTTAACTTTGCCGGTAAATCCGCTCCGTCAGATGTGTGTCGTAAAATAACATTGAATTTACCTATTTTGTTGTTTTTGACGACAACACGGAAAAACTTCGTTAGCTTTGTTGTCTTCGTATCTAGTTTCAAATATTCCTAAGACAATAATTACAGTTCAGAAAGAAAACGAAAACATTTATCTAAAAAAATCTATATATAACTATATATATATATATGAATTGCTATTCGTTAGTCTCGCTAAAACTCGAGAACGGCTGAACCGATTTTGCTAATTTTGATCTTGAATTATTTGTGGAAGTTCAGGGAAGGTTTAAAAGGTAGATAAATATGAAAATGCTCGGAATTGAATAAAAATAACAATTTTATTTTCCCTTGGACGTGTCCTCCGTCGGACGGATTCCTATTGTTTGCTTAAAGTTTATTTTATACAAAAGTTCAGGTCTTTTATTTATCGATTGAGGCACTACGAAGTCTGCCGGGTCAGCTAGTATATAATATATTTTAACTCGCTTTAGGACTAGACAAATGAAATCACACTGTAACTGTTTTCAGTGACGACCCGTGCCCCTAAGCAACACATTCAGTACGTACAGTAAAAAATTGCCAAAGATTACAATTTCATCTCGTTCTCACAATAATTGCGTAGCAAAGTTCATCGATCTCTCTCCAACTTATAAAATACACCTTCTGAAATAATTACCATAGACTTAAAAAGTTATTTCAGTTTTATACTTACCATATACAGTCAAACCTGGGTAAGTGAGAACTGGATAAGTGAGAAAACTCTATAAGTGAGAGTAATAGCCAGGACCCGTCATTTTAAGCTCCCAAAACCTCTATTAGCGAGAAACAGAAACCTCTGTAAGCGAGAGTCGTTTTTCCCTCATGGACCTCCGTAAGTGAGATTGCTACGTATCTATACCTCTATAAGCGACAGTCGAACTTTATTTATTTATATTATTTAGGAGGAACAAATGACAAAACAAATTACAAATTTAACATCTGCAATTTTATGACTCATTCTTAACTTTCGTGGAACTTCCTACCATTGTTTTTGTATTGTTTTCTCGTCAATATTGAAACTATTCTATTTAATGGAACTAAATAACGTTGTTATTTTACCGCATTCTTTTCGAATGGACACGTGTGCCTGTGTACCGTCCTGTTTGTCGGACTTACTCCATTTATCGTTAATTAATTGCGAAGGAAAGGTCTGTTCTACATCATGTCAAAACGGAAAATCAAAGTACTGTCATTAAGTGATAAACTTAAAATAGTGAATACGTTTGAATCCGGAAAATCGCGAAATGAAAATCAGAGGGTGCATTAGTGAGAAACTCGGGTTAGTGAGAAACCTCTATAAGCGAGAATGAGATAGTGCTCCCTTGAACTCTCGCTTATCCAGGTTTGACTGTATATGCAACCCACGAAATTATAATTTTCGAAATTACCGGTGGTAGGACC
This sequence comes from Bombyx mandarina, assembly GCF_003987935.1. Next base: position 4,794,348 of record NW_021011485.1, on the reverse strand, counting down.
ACTTGTGAGCCGCACGGGTAGATACCACCACCCTGCCTATTTCTGCCATGAAACAATAATGCGTTTCGGTTTGAAGGGTAGGGTAGCCGTTGTAACTATACTGAGATCTTAGAATTTATATCTCAAGGTATAGATAGTTCTAAGGTCTCGGTATAGTTACAACGGCTGCCCCACCCTTCAAACCGAAACGCATGACTGCTTCACGGCAGAAACAGGCAGGGTGGTGGTACCTACCCGTGCGGACTCACAAGAGGTCCTACCACCAGTAATTACGCAAACTAAAAAAAAAACTACTTTAACTGGCCACAGCAGTCCTCGGAACAGCCAAGCACGAGCAAAGTCTCGAGGCTAACCACTTAACACCAGAAAGATAATGAAGGCGTGAGCACACTGAAACGCAATAAATAAAATTAAAAAAGCACATTTACTTCAGCTAATAACAATGTGTGCTTCACAAAATTTCTAAGATCGGCTGTTAGTCAAAGTTATGTCTACGTAGTTATTCTAGGAAACTTTGAAACGTTCTCATAATAGGTTCTCATTAGGTAAACAGTAACAAGCAGTGCTAATATGGCAAATTCAACAGAGCGTTCAAACTTTACGTGTCAATATAGTGCAGTACTTCTGAGAACCCACTACCCTCCTGGCTGAGCCTTTGCTCGCCCACCTGTCCTGGTGAAACTGGAAAGGCCTCCAGCCAAGGCCACCAGTAATACAAAAAAATAGAACCCAATTGAAATTTCAGCCTCATGTCGTGTTTATGGGCTTCTTAAGTCACTTTAGTGCAGATGAGCTTTAAGCTCGTTCATTCAAACAAAATACCAACCTAGCCACGACACGTTCGAAGCGCAGTATATCGCTCGTTTTACACACACATACAAACACAAACCCACACGTCCTCACGGAGCTTGTTACGTTAATTTATTGAGGCCATTAATTGCCTGCTTGAAGCTAAGTCGACGTTTGTTAACCAAGTTCAAGTAAATTGTTTTGCGCCAAATACTCAAGCGTATTTGTTCATTGCATTCGTAGGGCCGACGAATAAGGGTACGAGATTATTGACACTAGGACGTGAATTCCGCACCTACATGTACTATAAATAGGGGCGGAATTCCTATACTACAAGGCGGAAGCTTCTTTGGATGCTCCGCGGCACTACTGCCACTGCAAACTCACAATAAACTCAACTGCCAGTTGAGTTCTTTTGCCACTGCGACCCGCTACAAGTACTTCCCACCCATGAACATCAGCAATGCCAGGGTCACCCTAAACCTATACGGTAGTCAGCGGCTTGCCATTGCTGAAGTCCATGGGCGACGGTAACCACTCACTATCAGGTGGGCCATATTCTCGTCTGCCTACAAGGGCAATAAAAGAAAACCACTGCTGCCTAAATATTGAGTTCAATTTAGCACTTAAGACGCTAAATTTATCTACACACAAAAAAAACACATACTTGTATTTCAGCATAGTATAGTGGTGACTCTAAGATATGCCTTGTGTAGCATGGCATGCGCTTGAAAGCTCTATGCTAATTATCGCTACGTCATAGCGCTTTGTCTCTAAAGCTAATACGATCTGTTCTCATTCGCAATTGCATTGTACTTTTAAGCTTTATATAATTTTAACACACAATGTACGCTTAAGAAAATAAATTAAGATTCGTATGAAATTTCGATAGACCTAAAATAATCGCAAATGCTGAATTAACAATCGAATTTAAGTTAAACTAGGTCTCGACTTTCTCCTTTGCCACTGCAGACGTCCAATTCAGATTTGCAAATATTCCAGTATCTAATTCCGAGGATGGTTTTTAGAAGAGTTACTTACTCGCATATGTGTACGAGCTAGGAGAAATAGTTGAACCATTTAAGAGATAAGTTAATGTTTGCATCATTGGAGGGTGATTTGCTTCACATAACGAAGTCGTCGTGGCCTAAAGGATAAGACGTCCGGTGCATTCGTATGTAGCGATGCACCGGTGTTCGAATCTCGCAGGCGAGTACCAATTTTTCTAATGAAATATGTATTCAACAAATGTTCACAATTGACTTCCACGGTGAAGGAATAACATCGTGTAATAAAAATCAAACCCGCAAAAATTATAATTTGCGTAATTACTGGTGGTAGGACCTTTTGAAAGTCCGCGCGGGTAGGTACCACCACCCTGCTTATTTCTGCCGTGAAGTAGTAATGCGTTTCGGTTTGAAGGGTGGGGCAGCCGTTGTAACTATATCTGAGACCTTAGAACGTTTTTTTTATTGCTTGGATTGGTGGACGAGCTCACAGCCCACCTGGTGTTAAGTGGTTACTGGAGCCCATAAACATTCACAACGTAAATACGCCACCCACCTTGAGATATAAGTTCAAAGGTCTCAAGTTTATGTCCACTAACGGTGCTTTTAGGTACCCCAAGCACCGGACATCGTTCTCGTCAAACCCATCGTTTGCGACGAAGGGCTCGGCGAGTAAATTAAGACGCAGCCCACTGAGTTTCTCGCCGGATCTTCTCAGTGGGTCGCGTTTCCGATCCGGTGGTAGATTCTGCGAAGCACGGCTCTTGTTAGGGTTCGTGTTAGCAACATCATCAGGTTTGAGCCCCGTGAGCTCACCTACTAGTTAAGGTTACGCTGATATGATCTCTCTAGAACAACAGCCTAGGTAGGAAAAAAGAAGGCCATAGTCATCGTAACGTGAGTTTCAAAATTGAGATGATTTAAAGCTCAAAAATGGCATTACTGCAACGACTGTTTCATTCATAAAATACAAGTTTGCCATTCGACAGAAGTTAAGATGAATGTGCCCATTCGTGGCAATTTATAACTGTAACATAACGTGCGAAAGTGACAGTAAAAATGAAAAAGACAAAAAAGCGAACAACCGTCTTGATCTCCAAGTCAACTGACAAGAGATGACGTCGATTAAATTCATCTGTTACTAAGCAACGGGAGTACTGACAACAACGAATTTAATTTCACAGAAACAATCATAAGACACACACAGTGAGCTTACCGTTTTCTTTTTGGCATATCCCATCCACAAATTCAGTCAGAACGGAATACAAGGAAAAGGTTTTAATAGGCGACGCCTTCACGATTCCTCGAAGGCAGGCAAAACGAATTTCGCTGAGAACTTTTTCCCTTTCACTAAAAACGCTTTTTGCTAGTGACGGTGACGCGGACATCAAAGAACTTCGGTACAGTCGAGAACAAACGGATCTTAATCGGAAAATATTTTACTACTTCTAACTTTTTAACGATGTTTCTGAAATCACAATTTTGTTACAATTTTTTTATCTTCATTTGTTTTTTCTTTTAAGTAATTAAAAAAATACGCTTTTCCCTGTATAACAAAGCTTTAAATAAATTTTTTCACAATTCTTTTCAATAATGCAATAAAACACGCATCTTAATTTTTTTGTATTGCCAATATGACAACAAGACAACAAGAGCAACACAGATAGCAGCTACGCAGCTTTAGAAAAAGCTAATGGCCATATGTATGTATACATATTTATCTCTCCCATTGCCATTCAAACTAGACGAGCATATTAACTATCATATAACACTCATGAGTTTTGCAGAATAATTGTTATGACACCGTCACAAAACTCCTTCAAGAACAAAGCAATAAAATATCTAATCTGTAGGAAAAAGCATAAAGAATTTCTTATTAAGAAAAAAAAATGAAAATGGGTTATTTTAATTTTCACGTTTCACCAAACATTTTGTACGCAAGTGTTCTCTTAGTTCCTTGCTCTGCACTTTGATGTCTGCCGCCTGTATTGTTGCGGCTCGCTACTTATGTGTGTGACTTTTCCTCATTCGTGATTACCGTATCACTGACGTGTCTCAAAACAGGACTAAATAAAGGCTTATTTTGTCTGTAACTTGATTTATTTGGCTTAGTATTCATACGCGCATTGGCCCCAACCATTGTGACCAAATGTTTGCCAAATATCAGGAATGTATACCGAGCTGCTATTAGCATCTTGTCTATTTATGACACGAAGCAATTAAACGTCCCAAACAGTTTACAAGTTTACAGCCTAATTGAAGACGATTACAGTAATTATCACAATTGTCTTTACGAATATAGATACTTAGGGAGTGCTCTGAGGAATTGTTCGAGATGATACCGGCATCTCGTTTTTACCATCGCACCGCCCGCCACCGGAGTAGAGTTAGTTCATCCATACTACCTGGAGCCACTGCGGTCATCCACAGTGCGTTTCCAGAGGTCTTTTTTGCCACGTACTATCCGGCTATGGAATGAGCTCCCCTCCATGGTGTTTTCCGAGCGCTATGACATGCCCTTCTTCAAACGAGGCTTGTGGAGAATATTAAGCGGTAGGCAGCGGCTTGGCTCTGCCCCTGGCATTGCTGAAGTCCATGGGCGAAGGTAACCACTCACCATCAGCCGTATGCTCGTCTGCCTACAAGGGCAATAAAAAAAAACTTAGTTATTTTGTGGGTCTGTACCGATTTTTTTGGTTTTTATGCTTCAGTCCAGGGCTGCTTAGATTCCGACTGAAGGTAGTTTTTTTTTATTTAAATCCGCGTCACTATTCCGCCAAACTGCCGCGACACGATCGGACCACATTTTGTTTATTACATCCGTAAGTTAGCTACAATATTCGCAATCAGTTAAGTATACAAGAGTTACGTCCACGTTTGACCCCCGGGGCAGTGTGGTGCAAGCGCTTGGAGAACGGCCAGTAAAAATATACATGTTTGGTCCAAGTTATAAAACAAAAACAAATTATCTAAGTATCTAACTCCAATAAAGTGTATCTCGCTATTAATCAGAAGACACAAATTACGATCAGTGTATTTTATACAATACGATATGTATTTATTTAGTATTGGCGCTGAAATTTATAAAAAAATATGGATTAACGATCCTAAGTCACACAGATTTGAATTTTGTTTAAGAAATACTCATATAGTACATATACAGTAGAGACATTTAACTTGTAAATGAAAATATAAATTAAAAATGAACTAGAGGTCCCGCAGTAGTCGAAATTCGACTATAATTAATTGGAATTGTAAGTTTATACACTATTATGATTGTATTTTATACTTCTATAATCACAAATTTCGCCAAGACTACACTATAAAGAATATTAACAAAGACAAATAATATTTAATCTATTCTCAATTTGACAACAGGCGTCAAGAACGAAAGTTTGACAATAAATTGTATGCATGCCTGTGTGCGTCAAATACATGGTATGTAGTGTGTGTAATGTTTTCTTTATTGATTTAATGTATCTTTTATGCATTATTTTAAAAAAATATTAGCATTGTGCACTTCTTCTCTATATTCTCTATAAGTGTGGAAAATTTCATACTCCTTCATCCGCGCAATTTTCGTAAAAAGGGATACAAAGTTTTTGCTTCACGTATTAATACATAGATTATACACTCCTTCGATCGTTCGTAAATTTGTAGTCGAAATTTTCAGCTATTTCACAATTTACCAATAGCCACCAGTAACCACTTAACACCAGGTGGACTGTAAGCTCGTTCACACATCTAAGCAAAATTACATTTCGGCGAAGATCTGATATCATATACTAGGCTGCACTAAAAGTATCGGGAATGGAATATTTCCACTGTTCCTGTGATATTAAAATATTTTTAATTGAAAACTCCTTGGTTTTAAAAATCGAATACCATTTATTTATTTAAAAAAAGATTCTAAGTCTTGTCACGAGGTTTTGTCAAACTTGTTTAGTCGTTGAGAAAATGGAATTAACTCGAGAAAATTCAAGAGCAATGATTTATTATGACTTTCGAAGTGGTTTAACACAAAAACAGTGTGTTGACCGGATGATTTCTGCATTAAAATTTGGTGATGAAGCCCCATCCAAAACCACAATTTATCGCTGGTTTGCTGAGTTTCAACGTGGACGTGTCAAGCTGTGATGATCCCCGTCAAGGTCGTCCAAAAACTGCAGTCACCCAAGAAAACGTTGATACTGTGCGTAAGCTGATTGAGGAAGATCGACATGTAACATACCGCGAAATTCAGGCAACTTTAGACATTGGCATGAGTCAAATACAAATAATCTTACATGAACAATTAGGTGTAAAAAAGTTGTTTTCCCGGTGGATACTGCATTCGCTCTGTGAAGAGCAAAAAGCGGCTCGCGTTACATGGTGCGTCAGAACTCTCGAAAGATTCCACGCAGGATCCTCAAATGCTGTATACAACATTGTATCAGGTGACGAATCCTGGATATACGCGTACGAACCCGAAACAAAAAACCAGTCACGAGTTTGGGTGTTCGAAAATGAGTTAAAGCCATAAAAAAGTGTTCGTTCACGGAGTGTTGCAAAAAAATGGTGGCCACGTTTGTCTCCAAAACCGGCCATGTTACGACTATTCCTCTTGAGGGACAAAGAACGGTTAATGCAGAATGGTATGCTAGCATTTGTTTGCCACAGGTCGTTTCTGAACTCCGTAAAGAGAACTGCAACCGCCGCATCATCCTCCATCACGACAATGCGAGTTCTNGTGTTCGTTCACGGAGTGTTGCAAAAAAATGGTGGCCACGTTTGTCTCCAAAACCGGCCATGTTACGACTATTCCTCTTGAGGGACAAAGAACGGTTAATGCAGAATGGTATGCTAGCATTTGTTTGCCACAGGTCGTTTCTGAACTCCGTAAAGAGAACTGCAACCGCCGCATCATCCTCCATCACGACAATGCGAGTTCTCACATCGCGTACAGAACAAAAGAGTTTTTAGAGCAAGAAAACATAGAATTATTAGACCATCCACCGTACAGCCCCGACCTAAGCCCTAATGATTTCTATACTTTCCCTAAAATAAAGAATAAATTGCGTGGACAGAGATTTTCATCACCTGAAGAAGCTGTGGACGCCTACAAAACGGCCATTTTGGAGACCCCCACTTCCGAATGGAATGGTTGCTTCAATGATTGGTTCCATCGTATGGAAAAATGTATCAAATTTCGCGGAGAATACTTCGAAAAGCAATAAATACATTTTTAAATAGTAATGTTGTGTCACTTCGTTAATTCCCGAAATTTTTAGTGCCGCCCTCGTATCGGGGCAGACAAATTACGACTGACCGAAATCGCTGTCTCTTGTGACGAACACCAAACACGTCCGTTGATTAGATTGGCGTGGACTACGTGCCCTCGGACGTAACCGATCTTATTGTCTCTAGAAGCAGTAAGGTTTCTCAAATCGAATATGCTCTTCAATTGTGCTCTGTTAAGGTTTTTATATCGATTTCACTTCGCTTAATCTGATAAGTGTGAACGTTTTGTCTGGTTCATTGCACCTTGAAAAGTTTAGCTAGATCATTTTTTAGGTTTTTTTTTATTGCTTTTGTAGGCAGACCATACGGTCCGCCTGATGGTGAGTGGTTACCGTCGCCCATGGACTTCAGCAATGCCACGGGCAGAGCCAAGCCGCTGCCTACCGGTAGATAATATAGTTTGCAATTCGAATTGCCAATGCTATTGACTTAATGGACTATCGATTTCACGGCCTGCTTGATTTTAAGTTTTTAACGGAGTGACCATACACCTCATTACGTGAAAGCCTAAACTCAACTAGACCTAGATGAAGTCAAAGATTCAATTATATTGAATAACTACTGGTCCATCCTTCAAACTGAAATGACTGCTTCATGGCTTCTATATATTTTTTTTTATTGCCGTTGTAGGCAGACGAGCATACGGCCCACCTAATGGTGAGTGGTTACCGTCACCCATGGACTTCAGCAATGCCAGGGGCAGAGCCAAGCCACTGCCTACCGAATACTGGATTTAATATACTGGATTTGCAATTGAACCTTGCCGTGCGCTCTTACAAATTCTATCAAGTCAAAGCGTGTTATTGTCATGTAGTTCAAAATCTCGTGAATAAAATTTCAATCTATGTATGAAGTTGCAGTAACAGTAACAAATAATCGGGAAAACAAATCACACACAATACTGTACTATGGGAACAGGGAACAAGTGACTAATATATAAAATTAAATAATATGTCGCATTTTTCCCCACGTATGCTGATAGCCTTAGGAGGCTATTTCAGCTTCACCCTGACATGTAGGTGAGATGCCATTTTACATTTACCAACCAGCCTTGCTAAAGAGCGGTGCCTCCGTCCTAAGAACTGTCATTCGTTTTCATTGCTAACATCAAGAGAAGACTTCGCCCCTATGATGTCTGACGATGGTGTTAATAATGCGGTTTCTACGACATATATATTATGTTTGAACACATACATAGATATTAAACACCCAATCAAGCAAATTCTCTTAACTCGATCATACTATTCGCCCCTATGATGTTTCATGATGGTGTTAATAATGCGGTTTCTCCGACGTATATATTACGTTCGAACACATACATAGATATTAGATCAAACAAGCAAACAAACCTGTTCATCTCACGAATGTCCCCTATAGTAAAATTCTTGGAAACCAAAAGTCTTCTGGCAATCAAAATCGATCCTTATACATACCCACAAGCGATAACTCTAAATACTGTAAGCATTAACTTTCTCCCGATATCCCGGGGCGTCGTCCCGTGGTTTCGACTCGGGAATTTAACTTTCCTTATTCTCCGTGGAGATTTACACAATGACTTTTAATAGAAAAGATGTAGATAGGTACTATACAAATATTGAAAGGTAAAGTGCTTTAGGATATGGTATACCATCAAAAGATCCATTTGAAACAAAATATTATAACAATAATAGGGTACTAAACAGTGGCTAATTTGTCACGCATACTTCTTCATTAACGGTGACGTCATTTGGGGCAAAAAGTTTACGGCAGACAAACCGTGTGTTATATACAAAACGATTAGAAACAAAGTTACATTGATAAATACAAACATATCTAAGTAATACAATTAATAATACAATAATAATAAAAAATAAAACACCATTATTTTTAAATAAATGAGCTTTTTAATTTAAGAAAATTCGTATGTTAAAGCTACAGAATAAATTAAATGTATTTTAATTCTCATGAATAGTGTTAGTGTTGAATGATTTTTTTTTTCATACCTATCCTGATAGCCTTGAGAGGCTATTTCAGCTTCACCCTAATGTGTATAAGTGAGCTCACGGGGCTCAAACCGGAGTGTTGCTAACACTGACCCTAGCAAGTGCATTGCTTCGCAGAATCTATCACCGGATCGGAAACGCGACCCACTGAGAAGATCCGGCGAGAAACTCAGTGGGCTGTGTCTATTAATAAATGGAACATAAAACTTACAACTAAGTACATAGTTGTTCACTTATAAAAAGATGTATAGTAAATTAGAGTTTATTCTTTTATTGTTTTGTTTCTCTTTGTAGGAGAAGAAATTCGTACTTATTTAAATTACACAGAATGTCAGACTTATTACTCTTTGGAACTGTGGTATTGAGTTGTAAAACTTTCAAAACAATATTATGGCTTCGTATCTCACTGCGGAATACCTTACAAAGAAAAATCAGGGACGTATTGAGATATACATGGTAAGTTCGTTCCCCACTGTGAGTTTTTTTTTTATTGCTTAGATTGCTAGAAGAGCTCACAGCCCACCTGGTGTTAAGTGGTTACTGGAGCCTATGGACATCTACAACGTAAATGCGCCACACACCTTGAGATATAAGTTCTAAGATCTCAGTATAGTTACAACGGCTGCCCCACCCTTCAAACCGAAACGCATTACTGCTTCACGGCAGAAATAGGCAGGGTGGTGGTACCTACCCGCGCGGACTCACAAGAGATCCTACCACCAGTAATAGTTACGGTGGTTATTTGGTAATTACGACCGATAAAGACTGATCGTTGTGGCGAGGCTTGCAGCTTATATCCGGTAGGTGAAGTCTGTGGACTGAAAGACAGATAGATATGTAGTAAAGTCATAACGATTTGAAATATTTTCTATAATTTCGCGCATCAAAAATATCCTTGCAAAGAAAATATCCTTAAAACCGAACCCTTTCTTTAGATCAATAAACTTACCAGTTACTCTTTTGCTTAAATGAATACGGCCCTGCAAACTCGGAATGTGATCTGAATTAACGCGTGTTGCAGAGAACAACGTGAATTAACGTGATTAACTACTCAATTAGTTTAGTGGGCTTTGACTTTACATATAATACAATTACATTTACGAAAGTTTTTTTTTTTAAAGCAATATACAACCTTATTGGTATTGTGTTTTAAAAGTATAGCCATTGACAAAAAGAATGTATTAATTTTTAGACTAAGTATCAATAACAAGTGAACCGGGAGTGGACCGGTATTGCCTCCGTCGAACAGCTGTACCGGCTGGCTGCTGATAGAAATGAATACAGGAAGCTAACGGCCAACCTTCAGGATTGAAGAGGCACTGGAAGAAGAAGAAGAACAACAACAATGTAAGTAATGGCAGGATGGTGAGTCACCGTACTGCGGAGACCAGCATCGGTGGTTGTCGACGATCGCTCAAAACAGTCGGCATCCTTAGAGGCGGTGCTTGCTTGTAGTGTTGACTCCTTAAACTTCCTATTCTTCCCAAGCTCTGACCCCAGATGAAGATCCGATTTCAAATGAGGGAGTGCAAGGAGAGTCGTTTGGTAGGGCCCCAAAAACATCCTTGGGCCCAGAGTCTGCTCCCAACATCTGCGGATCTGAAAAAGAAAAAAAATTACATAGTAGTAAGATTCCCCGAACATTGGATTGTATTAGTTCTTCACGAATCTCCGATGTTGAAGATTTAAGATGAATATAATTATAAACTCACATTCCAAGACCTAAAACTAGAATTGTCTCTTTTTACTGGTTGTAGGACCTCTTGTGAGTCCGCACGGGTAGGTACCACTGCCCCGCCTATTTCTGCCGTGAAGCAATAATGCGTTTCGGTTTGAAGGGTGGGGCAGCCGTTGTAACTATACTGAGATCTTAGAACTTATATCTCAAGGTGTGTGGCGCATTTACGCTACAGCGTAGTGGTTACTGGAGATGTCTATGGGCTCCAGTAACCACTTAACACCAGGTGGGCTGTGAGCTCGTCCACACATCTAAGCAATAAAAAAAAAGAAAAAAAAATTGCCGATTACATATACATATAAACCAGTACAACTAGTGTGCCGTCTTCGCGGCAAATTTTAAATGTGCCATTTTACAACGCCAATTGATCTCCACGTTCGGATCCATCAAATGACAGAGCGAAGCTACATCGCATGCACAGCACATCGATTGCAAACGGGAGCCGAGCAACGTGCAACCAAATCTAAAAGATTTCAACATAACCGAACGGTGAAATTTAATTATAATTAACAAAAGGCCTAGTGAACCTAGAACAGTGCACGCGTCCAAGAGCTCAGTGTGGCAGTCCCAGGTGCGTATGTCCAATTACTCATTTGTTGAATCCTAGACATACATCGAGGACCCAGGATATCTTGCTGAGCAAGTTTCATATCCATCCCTGACCAGGGATCGATTGGTTATCCAGACCCCGGTGTTTGTGTCACAAAGATAACTAGCTGAAACAGAACTACCAAGCCGGGAACCAACGCCTCACATACACCTAGGTTTAGACCAGATTTAAATCCTAAGTTACTAAAAGATATAGGAATTACAAAGGGAATCCAAACCCCCGTCCACCCTTAGACACGAGTTTAAAGTTTCAAATATATTCAAATGCCTATCTGATCTTTCAAATCAGACGCCTGGCTGAATCGTCCTAGAAATACATTTTAAATAAAAAATTATTACAAATCTCTTATCAAGTTCTATTAAACTGTGGTTTCAAATACAAATGATATTTGATGAATTGCTCAAATTCCACTGAGTTACAGACGAATCTAAGCTCTGCGTCTCAAATAATAACGTCACGATTGAAAGCTTAAGGTATCGGCTGTAGCGGTTTATAGAAAACGGTTCATTGAACCAATGAAGTGCTTGACGAATGTGTAATTGTCATTCAATACATAACATACCTAATAAGTAATATTAAAAACATGGGTGTATCTGGGGAGGCTGAACGACAAAGGGAAGATCTTCCACTGAGCGGGTGATATTTGCTCGGTAGACCGACGGTCCGAACGTTGTTATTCGGAACTTGTATATATGCGCTTTTATCTTGAAAATGTCGTAAGCGAGATTCATGCAGATGCCCTGTCAATTATCTTGCGTTGTATGATGGCTACCTGCCACAGTGTACAAAGAAGATAATTCGTCTCCGGTGTATGGCTTTATAGCCTTCGGGATTTGAATAATTATACGACATGCAACCAATAAATTTCAAACTTTTACTAGGTTGTGATTGTTGATTTTAAATATCATGGGACAGTCAAATTAATATCTGGTATTAGAAGTAAGTATATATCGGTCTCTTTCTGATTAATTATGGCATTACTAACATCTAAGCAATTAGCTTAATCTTAAGCTCTTAAGTTTGAAAAAAAATGTATGTTTAGAAGGCTGAACTATTTTATTTCATGGCTCACTTATTATTGCAACGTTACTGGAGCCCATAGACATCAGCTACGTAAATACAACTACCCACCGAGGTGGGTAGTTGTATTTAGTTGTAGTTGTAGTAGACATCAGATCTAAGCCTTTAAGTTCTAAGTAAGTTTGCTATTAAAAATCTGACCCTAGCTTATTTAATAGTGGACAACAAGACTTCAGGATAATTCGATTCATACAAATGTTTCTTTTTGCCCAACTAAATAGTTTATTATTAAATAAGAGACTCTTTTGAATACTCTACAGTTTTCGTGATCGCCACGTCCGCGACCACGTAAAATTTGTTTTAATAACGCTTTATTACTTCAAAACCTGGATACTAATAAAATCGCTGATCTGTAATAACTTGCACCATCTGTACTCAAGCCCCAGGTGAAATTTTACTAATAAAGTTTGGGAGTCAATAAAAGAAACGCGATTGACGACGAGAATTTGAGCTCTCTGTTTTAAGGTGTCACTGACACACGACCACCAAGGATTAAAAACATTGCTTCACTATGGAATGTAAATTGCGAGAGAGACATTAGTTGGTCAAGTTGTTGGGCGGTTGATGAAATGTCTGGCTGATGTATGGTATTATGGCGATCGAATGAAATATTGGAATTTAAAATACACAAGCCTCCACGAAAATAGTAAAAATTGTTTAAGTTTAATAAATAAATATAAATGTTGTTTTAATGGTAAAATATTTATTCTAAATTCCAAACCCTTTTCTGAAATTACGCCAAAAGCAGTACACGGTTTTTTTTTAAGGCAGACGAGCATACAGCCCCCCTGATGTTGAGTGGTTACCGTCACTCTTAGACGTAGGCAATGCCATACACAAGGGGCATAGCCAAGTCGCTGCCTATTTCTTTGAGTATAGAAACCGGTTGGTAAAATTGTTGACATTGATTATTACCACGGAATGCAAGTTTGATTCCTGATCGAAGCTATCTTCGTGAAAGTTACTGTCCGGGGTAAGCACGTACTTACATTTCTGACACACATAACACAAGTTTTTCTAACTTGGGGCCGACGAATGTTCTTTGAAAGGAAAATGTCTTTTTTAGCAAGCCGTTGTCTAATCTCAAAGCCCATACGTCACGACTCTTAAGCTTCTGCTTAACTTTTTCAATAAAATCGAAGTGAAATGAAATTTGGAATTTAGAAGAAGAAACGGAGGTGAAAGTAATCGAAGGTGGCACGGCACTACCGATGCTAATTTCAAAAAATTTCTCCCTCAAGGACAAATTTAATTAAATTTTACTTACGGCTCTCCACATAGGAAATCTTTGCACTGCCTTCTGTTGGCTTGGATAGAGCTACGCAAATACATGTCGTTTTGCGTTTATTTTATTATTACCAACGTTTCGAATATATCACATTTTTTTATTGCTTAATTAGGTGGACGAGCTCAGGGCTCGCCTGGTGTTAAATGGTTACTGGAGCCCATAGACATCTACAACGTAAATGCCACTATAAATAAGTTGTAAGGTCTCAGTTTTAACAGTACAACGGCTGCTCCGGCCTTCAAAGGAGGCAGGGTGGTGGTACCTACCCGTGCGTCGTCCTACCACCAGTAATGATGATTTTGTGATCACGGATGACTGGAAAGAGTAGTGGTCGGCGACCCGTGGCTCGTTGTCTTCTCAGATACAGCTTTTCTACAAAAAGTTTAATGTGGGCACGGAATGTTACTTAATATCTTTTACCTTGTAAGATAAAAACATATGTTGAAAATGTTTTTTTTATTTATTTATTTTTTATTGCCTTTGTAGGCAGACGGGCATACGGCCCACCTGATGGTGAGTGGTAACCGTCGCCCATGGACTTCAGCAATGCCAGGAGCAGAGCCAAGCCGCTGCCTACCGCTTAATACTCTCCATAAGCCTCGTTTGAAGAAGGACATGTCATAGCGCTTGGGAAACACCGTGGAGGGGAGCTCATTCCATAGCCGGATGGTACGTGGCAAAAAAGATCTCTGGAAACGCACTGTGGATGACCGCAGTGGCTCCAGGTAGTATGGATGAACTCTACTCCGGTGGCGGGCGGTGCGATGGTAAAAACGANGCTCCCGCCTGACTGCACACTGTGTGAAGCAGATATCCGGCAGGGAGCTATCACACCGGGGGATGTTCGGTGGTGTGGCACCCCCGTCGTCCACAGTCGAGTTCGAGGCGAAGAGTTTGACCAGAAGGTCAGCCTTCTCTTTCGCGCTGTGGGCCAGATTGTCATCGGACTTGCGCAGTGGTGGGAGACTAGACCTGCAGAAGTTTCCCTCTGCAGCTTTGGCGAGCGACCAAAAAGCACGGCTCCCGGAGGGATAGCTCTTCAATCGCTCGACAACAAATGTATCTTTGAATAAATTTCAATTGCGTGTTATCCATATCTGGATCTTTTGGTTGACAAGGTTGCCGATCACTGGACTAGAGTGTTATTAGTCGATATTTGAATATTGGATTAAGCAGTTACGAATTGCGGAAACTAAATAAAATACCATTCTTACTTTAATTTTGGTTCGTTCACTCGAGTTAGATTATATTTTGCTTTGTGTCTTATGCCTTGGAATATAGAACAATGAAAACTTAATTCATAGATTCTCTCTCTCTTTCTCTTCCTAGCTATTTATCCCACGTGGTGGTGGGGTCAGCTTTCCTCACTTTACTCCTCCACTATGCTTTCTCTTCGAAAACTGAATTCAAAGATGATCAGAAAAAAAAATACCAATAGGAAAAACCTAAAGTAGTGTAAGAAACATAATATTTTGACCGACTATGATGCTTTACGCTTACGATTTTGATGTGCCTGTTGGGCCAGACTTAAGAAACCACATAAAGACTTAGATTCTTGTCTCAAGTAATAAATCACCATCAGGAGTGGACCTTAAAAAGCTTTATCGCCAACAAAAAATTCTTAATCGTTTCAGGTAGCCAATATGTTTGACCAAACATCATTCTACAATCTTCCAGCACTGTGGACCAAAGTTCGTTCGCCAATACTTACAAACCTTGGACAAAACATCTCAGGCCAATACTCCAAAACGCTAGACAGGCCTTCAGGCCGAAATCGGCGTTAGAACCTATCACATGTCGTATACAAACTTACAAGTTGCTGTTATGCCCTGACACGGACAAGACTACGTAGGTACGTGACGACTCCTATCTAACCGAATTATACCTTCACAACATTACATAAATCATAAATACAACCTTCTCTTATTAAGATAGAGTTCAAATTTCAATAGCACCGTATCGATAATTTAGTTGTTCACTCTTGACTTGCAAGAGAAAATGCTGTTACGGACCTTATGTTTAGAGAGGAATTTCCTTTGATATATTGTAGGTGGAAATAATTTTATAGGTGTCGTAAAGCTGATATTGCTGTATAGTACTAGCCTGATCTAAAAGCCTGTTTATAGTAGATGTTAGAAACTTCAAAAGTGGAAAGCGAATGAGTGCTGTGTCGTATTTTCTTGAGAGTTTTTTCGATTTTTTTATTGTGCTATGTAGCTAATAGCTCAACCTACAGCTGATACAGGCAGTTTTTGTACGACAGTAAAACGTGACACTTATAAAGAAGTAAATTGTAGCTTTAGGTCCGACTTGCTTGTTGTTTGCTTGTTTAGGCTTTATCCATACTGTTAATTTATCATGTTTTTTTTTATTGCTTAGATGGGTGGACGAGCTCACAGCCCACCTTGGTAGGCAGCAGCTTGGCTCTGGCCCTGGCATTGCTGAAGTCCATGGGCGACGGTAACAACTTATATACCATAAGGTAAGGCCGTATGCTCGTCTGCCTATAAGTGCAATAAAAAAAATAAAAAAATAAGTGGTTACTGGAGCCCATATACATCTACAACGTAAATGCGCCACCCACCTTTTTTTATTTATTTTTTTATTGCCTTTGTAGGCAGACGAGCGTACGGCCCACATGATGGTAAGTGGTTACCGTCGCCCATGGACTTCAGCAATGCCAGGAGCAGAGTCAAGCCGCTGCCTACTGCTTAATACTCTCCACCATGAGATATAAGTTCCAAGGTCTCAACTATAGTTACAACGGCTAAAACATAAAATCATATTTAAATAAAATAATTCATTGTTCACTCAAGACTTTAGTCCAAAGTCATTTTGTACTAAATTACGTTCTACTTTACATGCCCGTACATTTGCGAGTGAATTTTAACAACGAATTTAAGTTAGGTGCTCTGACAAAGAGCCTAGACCAAAATTGTATTAAACTTGAGGGAACCGTTTTGAATTAAAGGCTTTCGTCAAAGTAGTCGTCGTGTTTTAGGACTGTGACAAATTTTCAATTCAAACTTAACCGACTTTGAACTTATAAAAGCGAAAAAGTGAAGTAGGTTTTTTTTTTAAAAGATATTCAAGAAGGTATGATATTTCAGTCGTGAATGGGTTTCGCTTTGAAGGCTGAATAAGCCGTTGTAACTATACTGAGACCTTAGAACTTATCTCAAGGTGGGTGGCGCCTTTACGTTGCAGATATCTATGGGATCCAGTAACCACTTAACACCGGGTGGGCTGTGAGCTTGTCCATTCATCTAAGCAATAAATAAATAAAAAATCGATATAGGCATTTACGTTTTTTATGGCATATACACATTGAGACAAGAGTTCTAAGGTCTCGGTTTTACAATACCACGACTGCCCCACCCTTCAAACCGAAACGCATTACTGCTTCACAACAGTAATAACTTGAGACATGGATTTGAAGTCTCTCTCTAATACTGCGTCTGGTAACAAGCGGGACTGCACTTAAGATTAACATATTTATCTTCTCTCAAACTAGACAATGCCTCTCATACAGAAAAGTTCTATAGAAAATATTGAAGTCGTCGTGGCCTAAGAGATAAGACGTCCGGTGCATTCGTGTTGAGCGATGCACCTGTGTTCGAATCCCAGGCGGGTACCAATTTTTCTAATGAATTACGTACTCAACAAATGTTCACGATTGACTTCCACGGTGAAGGAATAACATCGTGTAATAAAAGTGAAACCCGCAAAATTATAATTTGCGTAATTAGTGGTGCCACCGCCCTGCCTATTTCTGCCGTGAAGCAGTAATGCGTTTCGGTTTGAAGGGTGGGGCAGCCGTTGTAACTATACTGAGATCTTAGAACTTGTATCTCAAGGTGGGTGGCGCATTTACGTTGTAGATGTCCACTCCAGTAACCACTTAACACCGGATGAGCTGTGAGCTCGTTCACCCATCTAAGAAATAAAAAAAAGAAAATATATCCATAGACAAGATAAATATGAACTATATTAGTAGAGCTTATTTGTATAATTAAGCTCGTGTTCATGTTAACGCTTGTAAATAGAATAACTCAAACCAAATGACACATCGGTTTATACAAAAAAGATGTTTCGAAGTTTTTCGCAAGCCGTATCGGATTGTTCAGGGCGGACGATACGTGAGCACAGGGTTGCACTCAAATTATTTCCAAAGATATAAATAAATAAATAAATAATTATGCTATATTATTATCTATACAAATAAATAAAATGGGAGTGTCTGTTTGTAATAATAAAATGATGAATTACTAAATGCGTAAGTATGTATATACCACAGTACATATACCCGAATATTTTTGAATATTTTTGTATGACAGATTTTATTTCTGCTACAAATTCAAAATCATTTATTTCAACTTAGATGTTAGTATAACACACTTGTTAAATGTTAAAATATAAGTAACAATGTTAACTCTACCACCAAAAAAGCCACAGTCCTGAGAAGAACCGGCAAAACAAACTCAGCGGGCTTTTTTTTTGTTTTTTCACAAATATTTTCTTTTTTTTTAAATAAGTAAAAATATTTGCAATAAACAAAAAAACAAGTCAAAAAATACAATTAAAAAAAAAACTAAAAAAGAAATGAAAAATGAAAAGGCCAGGAGCGAACGCCTCATTCCCACGTAGTGCCATCTAGTAAATAATCCTTAACTTTATAATATGCCTTGTTGTACAAACGTTCCTTAACAGTTTTCTTAAATATATGAACAGGTAGTAATTGAACGTTTTGTGAGATCTTGTTGAAAAGTTGCACACCCAGCCCCCTGAAAGAGTTGCTTATTTTCTTAATTCGAGCCGCCGGCAACGCAAGCCTATGTTTGTTCCCAGTGTTCACATTATACAAGAGATCATAGTTCAAAATCATAAAACCATTTTGTGCTTTCTAAATAAATTAAAGTTTGATGACGTGTCTCACGTGTTTGCGTAGGTTTTTCAAATAGAAAATAATCAGATTTCGCTTTAATATGATAGATTATACGTATTAACGAACAAATTTCGGTTTAATTCTGCTAACTATTAGCTATTGAGGGGCAGTCTCCCTTCTGTTGCCTTATTACGGACCCTTGACGAACACAGCGGGGTCACTTTTTGCATGACAATGTGTTTTCTTTTTGATATCGAATCATTCAAGTTTCCTCTGTACAAAAGTTCTTTAACTTAGTATTTTCCTAACAAATTTGGCTTTTGACAACTTCTGAATTTGTGTACAGCAGAAAGATTTAAGACCAGATCGTTTATTATTGTATTGATGAAGATCAATACGGTACGATTACGATTGATAATATAATTGTATAAAAGTCTTTCTTTCACTGTAGCGCTATAATGTAGAGTCGAGACAAATTTAATCTTAGGTGCACAGTATATGTAGTTACTAGAGCCATTACATGTCACAATGTAAATACAACACTTCGAGATGTATGCTCAGGCTATTAATTGCATTAATTTACGTAATTACTGGTGGTAGGAAGTCGTCGTGGCCTAGAAGATAAAACGTCCGGTGCATTCGTATGTAGCGATGCACCGGTGTCCGAATCCCGCAGGTGGGTACCATTTTTTCTAATGAAATACGTACTCAACAAATTTTCACGATTGACTTCCATGGTGAAGGAATAACATCGTGTAATAAAAATCAAACACGCAAAATTATAATTTGCGTAATCACTGGTGGTAGGACCTCTTGGGAGTCCGCACGGGTAGGTACCACCACTCCGCCTATTTCGGCCGTGAAGCAGTAATGCGTTTCGGTTCAAAGGGTGGGGTAGCCGTTGTAACTATTCTGAGACCTCAGAACTTATATCTCAAGGTGGGTGGCGCGTTTACGTTGTAGATGTGTATGGGCTCCAGTAACCACTTAACATTAGGTGGGCTGTGAGCTCATTCATCCATCTAAGCAATAAAAAAAAGACGTCTTGTGAGTTCGCACGGGTAGCTACCACCAACCAGCCTGCTTATTTCTGCTGTGAAGCAGTAATGCGTTTCGGTTTGAAGGACGGGGCAGCCGTTGTAATCATACTGAGACCTTGCAACTCATATCTCAGGGTAGGTGGCGGTATTTACGTTGCAGATGTCTATGGGCTCCGGTAACCACTTAACGCCGGGTGACCCGTGAGCTCGTCCACCCACCTAAGCACGCACGTAGAATCGAACTTTTTCATACATAACGTCTTCGTTAAAAATATTGACCTACTAATCTGTCATTTTATGCTAATAAAAGCAATTAAACTAAAACAAAAAGTTGGTTAATTTACATAACAAAATTTAACAATTTTAAAGCCACTTAAACAGCCAAACCATAATGATTATGGTTTGGCTGATTATCCTCCTTCGGTTTTAGAGTCGATAGGTAAAATGTTAATCAGTTAATATGCTAACTACGCTACATCAATTACATTACAATAATTTCATTCATTACCATATACAATGTTGCTTTAGCGCGTAATTCCAACTATCATTAAATTACAAGCAAGCTTAGTCTACTCTATCTGCGTAGCGTAGTATCGACGATGAAGCTTTGCCTACGGCGTAGCAGATAACCATCGTAGCAATCGATCCTGCTCTAACAGTGATAGGGTAATTTTCAAGACTAGAGGTCCCGCAGCAGTCGAAATTCGACTATAATTAATTGGAATTGTAAGTTTGTACACTATTATGATTGTATTTTATACTTCTATAATCACAAATTTCGCCAAGGCTACACTATAAAAAATATTAACAAAGACAAACAATATTTAATCTATTCTCAATTTGACAACAGACGTCAAGAACGAAAGTTTGACAATAAATAGTATGCATGCGTGTGTGCGTCAAATACATGGTATGTAGTGTGTGTAATGTTTTCTTTATTGATTTAAGGTATCTTTTATGCATTATTTAAAAAAAAAATTAGCATTACGCTCTTCTTCTCTATATTCTCTATAAGCGTGGAAAATTTCATACTCCTCCGTCCTCGCAATTTTCGTAAAAAGGGATACAAAGTTTTTGCTTCACGTATTAATATATCGATTAAATGAAGTCAGGTGTTTTCATTTCAAAGCATTTTCCATTTCTATACTTTTCGTATAGAGGTTTTTCAATGATTTTTTTAATTTTTCACATCGATTACCGCTGGAAATTATAAAGAAAGTGGTTTTTGAAATACTCAATTTAAAATTTAACTTTTTTGACATCTATATAATTTTACTTATGCCTCTAATTTAATTTAGAAGGCAATTTATTGGGTACACATGACTAACACAAACACCTAATTTTTTTAAATTAGCAAATAAATATTGTGAACGGCTAAAAATGGGTATATTTAGTACATTTGTAGGCAGGGACTTGGCTTTGCCCTTGGCATTCCTGACGTCCATGGGTGACGGTAGCCATTGACCATCAGGTGGGCCGTAATAATCAGGTCTTCCTTCAAGGGTAATAAAAAAAAATTAAAGTAAAAACATAAGTTATGTGTAGTTGAATTAGAAATTTAAGTGAAAAGAAAAGTCAATGTAGCCGCGTGTACTTTTTTTTTTCAAAAAATTCTTACTGAAAATACATGAATTGATATTCAGAAATACAAAAAAGATTTAATCACAAGAAACTCAAATCTCATGCCATTATAATCCAGTAATAACATGAAATTAAAAAAGTTGGCACAGAAAACGTATAACTTTCACTATAATTTCAATTATGTGAATCCATTGTCTTTAGAAATTATAATAATATTATGCTCTTTGCTAACAAAGACTTGAAGTATGTACAAAATATGTTGATTGTTCAATCAGTTGCACACACGAGTACAGATCTTATTCATAATAATAATTAAGGCTAGTTAGAAAAAATATATATTTTTTTTTTTATCGCTTCGATGGGTGGACGAGCTCACAGTCCACTTGATGTTAAGTGGTTACTGAAGCCCATAATCTACAACGTAAATGCACCACCCACCTTAAGACATAAGTTCTAAGGTCTCAGGTATAGTTACAACGTCTGCCCCATCCTTCAAACCGAAACGCATTACCGCTTCACGGCAGAAATAAGCAGGGTGGTGGTACCTACCCGCACGGACTCTCAAGAGGTCCTACCACCAGTAAATATTCCAATATTCTCGTTTTTACCATCGCACCGCCCGCCACCGGAGTAGAGTTCATCTATACTACCTGGAGCCACTGCGGTCATCGACAGTGCGTTTCCAGAGGTCTTTTTTGCCACGTACCATCCGGCTATGGAATGAGCTCCCCTCCACGGTGTTTCCCGAGAGCTATGACATGTCCTTCTTCAAACGAGGCTTGTGGAGAGTATTAAGCGGTAGGCAGCGGCATGGCTCTGCCCCTGGCATTGCTGAAGTCCATGGGCGACGGTAACCACTCACCATCAGGTGGGCCGTATGCTCGTTTGCCTACAAGGGCAATAAAAAAAAAGATACTAACTTCAATGCGCAATCTTAAAAGTCAAGTACCAAAAGTCGCTTCACGAAGTTGACGGCTGTATGAAGCCAGCAGTAAATACGAAAAGTCTTGACTTCTGATTGCTCAGTGCGACGCCAAAATCAAGTTTCCAAACTTCGCATGTTTATTTATTTACGAGAAAAACTCCCTACACGCCTATTCTGATACTTTTACGAAGTATGCATAAGCTTTTTTTTTTTTTGTAACATAGCAAACTATTTCTACTGACGTATGACTTTCGATCTAGGTTAGTAAGTCATTTATAGGCAGTTTTCTTTTCTTTTCCTACGTATTGAAATTAGTTTATTATATTATTTTATTATATAGTATATATTAGTATATATTAGTTTATTATATTAAATCTCACGTTTATTATATTCATAATATTATTATGTTATTTTCGATTATTTTTACTGTTATTATTTATAAACTTTTGAATATTGTGAATATTGTGCTTTATAAACGCAATATTAACCTTAATAAAGTATAGTTTTAATTGAATTTACTATTTGCCGCAATTAAAATGTAGAAAATACTAGACATAAATATTATGTACTATACCTATTACAACTGAATCAATGAATGAAGTCGTCGTGGACTAAAGGATAAGATGTCCGGTGCATTTGTGTTGAGCGATGCACCGGTGTCCGAATCCCAGGCGGATACCAATTTTTCTAATGAAATACGTACTCAAGAAATGCTCACGGTTGACTTCCACGGTGAAGGAATAACATCGTGTAATAAAAATCAAACCGGCAAAATTATAATTTGTGTAATCACTGGAGTAGGACCTCTAGTGAGTCCGCACATGTAGGTATTACCACCACCCTGATTATTTCCGCCGTGAAGCAGTAATGCGTTTCGGTTTGAAGGGTGGGGCAGCCTTTGTAACTATACTGAGACCTTAGAACTTGTATCTCAAGGTAGGTGGCGCATTTACGTTGTAGATGTCTATGGGCTCCAGTAACCACCTAACATCAGGTGGGCTGTGAGCTCTTCCACCCTACTGAACAATAAATAAAAATAAATAAAAACTGCGACTATTTTTAAATGTTTTATCTAGTATGACATGCACAAATTCATTATATCATAAAACATAGTTTAGATTTGTTAAAATAAAGTGTATTTTGTATTTTTTGCCAATGCCATAATTGTCAGTATTAACAATCATCTAATATACCTTACAACATTCTTTTTGTAATGTAAAATCATATCAGATCTACATTCTGAAAACAATATTTTATTGACGAATAACACAAATTATTTAAGTGCTGTGTCTAATTTAAAGGCTATTTCTATCAAAATAATATAAAACATAAGTGTTTTGAGTTCAAAGCACTTTGTAGACGAAAACAATTGAAACGAAAAAAATAAAACAAGAAACAATTGTTTTTCCCTTTTACCCTCAAACAAACAGCTGCACATTCCGCTCAGGCGTACCCTTCATCCTCTTAAATTCCCGTTTATCCCGCGCGGTTATCGGCCTGCAACAGATGTGTCCAGTATCTTCACAGGGAAATAAAGAACCGGCCACTGTATCCCATTTAATATCATCTGACGTTTTATTACCTTATTCCGGGGGTAAACAAAAATATGTTCCCGATATAAAAAGAGGCGAATATTCGAAGTACCTGCCGGCGCTGGCCACTAATGAAATACCATTTATCATTCTGACTGCCAAATAAGAGCTCCAAGTCATAGGTTTAAGAGAACGGAGTGAGCGTTTAGATGATTACGCCTACAATGAAGAACCGAAGCCAGTTGACGGACGCGCTCGAAGATAAGAACAGTTAGCTAAACATTTACCCCTTTCTTTCGTTCGCAGCGAAGAATCTTCTGGTCCCATTTATCTTGGAACTATATTTCACGATTTTTTGGCCACGATTACAATTAGATTTTACCTATTTCTACCGCGTCTGTTCATGATGCATTATTACAATACAATTATTACTTCAACCTCAAAATGAAAGACAAAAATTTTGACAAAAAAAAAGAGGGAGAAATATTTCATCTAATTACGATGTAGTAATCATAATTAAAGAGTATTTCAGAACAAAATCTGTTAAAGTTGCATATTTAAAATGGATCTTTTGAAATAAAATTTTAAAAATTTTTTTTTTTTTTTTTTTGTATTTTACAGAATTTCTGTAAATTAAACGGTTGTCTGGAAGAGATCGCTTTTATCGATAAGACCGCCTATTGTACATATGTGCTTTTTGGCTGTTTTTTTTTAATGTAAATTGTGTTGGTGTGCAATAAAGTGTATTCTCTCTCTCTCTCTCTCTCTCTAAATAAAGGAGAAAAAAAATCATAATCGAAAAACATTCATAAAACTATTGAAGTATTGTTGTAATGCGTTCTTACGCCGCTCTTGAATTGAACCGGATTGAGAATTCAAAATGGCCGTTATAACTTTAATTAGAACTTGGCGAAAAGAAAACAAACATCAGTAGTGAGTGAACCGTTGAAAAATAAATTGATTCTTCTTGAATTCTCTAGAACAAACAATGAGCAAACGAGTAGTTAAATGAGTAATGTACTCACTCAGTAAACAATAATAATTAATTTTAATAGTAAGAGATACTCAGTAAACAATAATAATTAATTTTAATAGTAAGAGTTTCGCTTGTTCCAAATACTAGCACACGCAGTATTAATTAAAATATATTCAGTTGTATAATATACTAGCGACCCGCCCTCGATTCGCTTCGGAAACATTAAATTTTATTATTGATGAGTCCCGCGATGTAGCCCGCAGTTATTGTCGTACCGCGGGTGACGCCGCGGGGCAAAGCTAGTCGAAAAAAAGTAGCCTAAGTTATTCCTTATATCATCAGCTACCTATCAGTGAAAGTCTCGTCAAAATCGGTCCAGCCATTCCAGAGATTAGCCGGAACAAACAGACAGACAAAAATTGTAAAAAATGTTATTTTGGTGTATGTACCGTATATACTTATATATTCATATGCATGTAGTAAAAAGCGGTTATTTCAATATTACAAACAGACACTCCAATTTTATTTATATGTATAGATTACGTATTGGGATGCTCATACTTTGTGAAGGAGTAACTTATATCATCAGCTACCTGTCAGTGAAAGTCTCGTCAAAATCGATCCAGCCGTTCCAGATATTAGCCGAAACAAACAGACAGACAGACAGACAAAAATAGTAAAAAATGTTATTTTGGTGTATGTACCGTTTATAGATTCATATGCATGTAGTGAAAAGCGGTTATTTCATTATTACAAACAGATACTCCAATTTTATTTATATAAAATTAATAAATAAATAAATATTTACTAACAATCACGCCACGTTAACTGGTCCCGTGATAAGTTCGTAAAGAACTTGTGTTACATGTACCAGATAACGGATATAAATGTAAGATTTTTATTATACACATACATATATTTGATAGACATCCATAACCCTGGAAAAGACGTTTATATTTATCATACAAATATCTTCCCTTGGCGGGATTCGAACCCGCGACCCCCTTGTGTAGTGACCATGTCACTTACCACTACACCAGATGGCCGTTAAATATGTATAGATTATATGTATAGATTTCTCATCCGACACCACATCTTACCGATGCCTATCTAACATTTAATGTGAGTACAAATGAACCTTTAACTATCCATATAACTGGAAGTATCAAAAGTATAAAAGTCCAATTACCTAATATCATCCAAGACCACGTTTTTTTTTTTTAATATTTTACAATTCCCCATATTTCAAACGCTTTACGCCTTTTTTTGGTTTCGTCGGTAAATCATCAACATGAGTCTACAATACGATTGAGACTTAATATATATCACGCAGCGCTGTGAACATGGCTAATTTAATAAAAGATATCGATGTCATGGAATTACTGTTAGATGTTGAGTGAAAACCTGTCAATGGTTAGAACCACCACCACCACCCTGCCTATTTCTGCCGTGAAGCAGTAATGCGTTTCGGTTTGAAGGGTGGGGCAGCCGTTGTAACTATACTTGAGACCTTAGAACTTGTATCTCAAGGTGGGTGGCGCATTTACGTTGTGGATGTCTATGGGCTCCAGTAACCACTTAACACCAGGTGGGCTGTGAGCTCGTCCACGCATCTAAGCAATAAAAAAAAAAAAAAACATGACGATTAGGCTCGAACGAGCTTGGGCATTGTAGCTGCAAGTAGTTGCAACCAGATCCCGTGTGCAGGGTGGCGGAACCGCCTCTATACATCGACACGAGTATCAAGTTAAAACCATTGATCCATTGATGTCGATGGATTATTTCACATTAATATTTACTGGTTATGGGTTTATTAGGTTTCTTTAGATGTAAGTTTGACATATTCTAGCTATATACTCGTATATGTTCATGATATATACGTGATATTAAGCCAATTCCATGAAAGCTTAATCGAAGTATACTACTTTTAAATGTCAAGGAAGAAAATATACGAACATCTTTACAATTGGTTAAATGACGATAAAATAATTTCGATAATATGTATTTATGAGTCAGATACTACATATTATATTGAGTCAATCAAGTGGTATATTAAGAAAGAAACTTTTAATTACAATTTATTTGCCTTTAAACTTTTTAATTTACACCAAACACGAATAATTTGACTGGTGGTAGGACCTCTTGTGAGTCCGCGCGGGTAGGTACCACCACCCTGCCTATTTCTGCCGTGAAGCAGTAATGCGTTTCGGTTTGAAGGGTGGGGCAGCCGTTGTAACTATACTTGAGACCTTAGAACTTGTATCTCAAGGTGGGTGGCGCATTTACGTTGTGGATGTCTATGGGCTCCAGTAACCACTTAACACCAGGTGGGCTGTGAGCTCGTCCACGCATCTAAGCAATAAAAAAATAAAAAAAGTATTATAATTTATTAGGTGTAGGTACATTAATATCTATTGTATTTTCTGTAAGTTTACTTAAGAAAAATATATATAGATACATATATATACTCATGGTTTAAGGTATCTTGTGACATTCACTGTGTAATGTTTATGACAACCGGGCACTCATCTAGTCTATTGAAATTAAAAGTGAAAATACAAAATATGCGAGAGTAAAACCTCTAGTCTCTCAGGATTTCAAACTAACTAGCATTGCTTTAATTAAATAAATTATTTTTAGGATAAATCTTTAGGTTTTTTTATCAAAAAAAAAAAAACAGGGAGATCCTTTAGATTGATTAACTCTCATTGAAGTCACACTAATCCTAATCTCACAAAGTAATAGTATTCTCGATCTTAGAGTTCATTGACCGTATTACAGTTAGATGTTTCTCGAAATTTCATCGGGAGAAAATAT
This sequence comes from Bombyx mandarina, assembly GCF_003987935.1. The sequence goes on along the minus strand of NW_021011485.1, from coordinate 4,766,818 downwards.
TTTTTCACCCTCGTTACACGACTATTGGCAGTTCCAATAAGCGGGTAGTCACGTGTACCGCAGCCGGCGCCTATCGCGTGACCCAACCGGGAATCGAACCTGAAAAATTACAGTGAATTATTTAAGCGTAACAGCTGACTTTTTATTGCTCTGTATAAGTAGACGGCTCCCGTGATATTAAGTTTATCATCGAAATCACAACGCGAACGCTTCGCTTTAAGAAATAAACTTGAAAACACAATTGTATTGATTATCCATACCCTTCCATACCTATCATATATGCCTATCATATCCATACCTATCCAAGAGAACACTGACCTGGAAAGTGTCTGGCAAAAGGAAGAGTTGTCATCCCAGAACAACATGGCGTCGCTCAGTAGAGTAGGATTTTTTTTTATTGCTTTGATTGGTGGACGAGCTCACAGCCCACCTGGTGTAAAGTGGTTACTGGAGCCCATAGACATCTACAACGTAAATGCGCCACCCACCTTGAGATATAAGTTCTAAGATTTCAGTATAGTTACAGCGGCTGCCCCACCCTTCAAATCGAAACGCATTACTGCTTCATGGCAGAAATGGGTGGTGGTACCTACTCGCGCGGACTCACAAGAGGTCCTACCACCAGCACCACCTACCACCAGGAACTGGGCATCTTGGGTATGACGTGGGTGAAGATAGAACAGACTGGCCAAGACCGATGCAAATGGAAGAATTTGATTCGAGCCCTACACCCCAGCAGAGGATAACAGGAAAGCAAGAAGAACCATATCCTTCAGACGTCAAAAAGTAAGCACAATGCTCGTGCTTACGCATGCGAGGTCATAGTATTAAAATCACTTGAAATTCAAGTCTAGTTTTAAGCAAAAACCTTGTCGATATACTTTCTATTAATTGTGGGGTAGATTTATTTTTGTTCCAACCTATGTTGTGATAGCCTTGAGAGGCTATTTCAGCTTCATCCTGGCGTGTAGGTAAGCTCTTGGTCTTGCTAAGCCTTAGCAAGAGCAGTGCTTCGCAGAATCTACCACCGGATCGGAAACGCGACCCACTGAGAAGATCCGGTGAGAAACTCATTGGGCTGTGTCTATGGGTTAGTTATTTCTATATGATCGAGATTTATATGATTGAAAAAATGTAATCTAATTAAAGATTCGACTAACAGAGATCTTCCGTCGCCCATTTGAAATTACTCAGTAGATCAACAGTCCGAATATTACTGTTCGTAAGTAGTACAATATGTATGTAGTTATAATAATAAACAACTAGGAACAAATCACGCATGATCGTCCGTCTCCAAATTAGAATTCCCTGCGTTATGGGTACCAAAGACTGCCATACATAATTTTATATATTTATGTAACCGAATGTTGCACATTTTTTAAAAGAAGAATCTTACAGGTTTCATTTTAAAAAAGTTTCACTCAAAAATCGCAAACCATGAAGGTTCTATGTCAATTCGAAGTACCTATTACAATAAAACGGCAATTTCATACTTTAATCCCTAATACATACATTAATAATGAATATCCAGACGAAGAGCAAACAAACCTATTCATAGCACGAATGTTTGCCCGATGTGACTATACTGAGACCTTAGAACTTATAGCTCGAGGTGGGTGGTGCATTTACGTTGGAGATGTCTATGGGCTCCAGTAACCACTTAACACCAGGTGGGCTGTGAGCTCGTCCATCCATCTAAGCAATAAAAAAAATAAAAAAAAAAGTGAGAATCGAACCCACGACCCTCGGCACAAGAGTCAAGAGGGCTAACTATTGCACCACCAAGTCAGTTCGTTTATGTATTATATACATCTGTCAAATATACTCTGTTCTATGATAGCTATTGCTACTAAATTCGGAGAACTTAAATTGACAGATCCATAACAAGTTTTTCTTAAACAAAAAGCATTCCCAGCCAACTGTGTTATAAAACGGTCCAGCGCATCGTAATAAGCTGTGTGTCATTGACTTTGTGCTCGTCATCCTTCATAAAGCTCGAAAGTCTAGCGAAAGCTTATTAAGTCTATTACACAAAAATCAGTAAACTTTCAAAGAATCCGAAAGAGCTTTCGTGTACATTAGTGTCGAAGTACTTACGCTAGCTAAACTATGAAAATCCAATTAAGGCTAGACGCTGGATATATTTTATTTCGTAAAAAAACATACTGATGTAATATATTTAATTATATTCTTATTTTTATTTGAATTGATCATGATCTATCTGTCTATTGGATTATGTTTTGACGTAGATGAGCTATCAAATGTCTTTGCTGTTGAAAGCAGACTTACAACGTTACTGTACGCTTCGATTGATAACGCACACTGCACAGGACTTTTTGCACACTAAGTTCAAAAGAGGATATTAACCTTGGGTAACCTTGAAAGAATTCGTTTTAAGACTAGAGTCTAAGCAACTGTGCCTAGTAACGTATTCTAGAGAATCGAAATGGCTTCAGATAGTAAAGATGGACTCTGTGATGTTGATAAAGAAAATACAATGAGATTGTTTGAAACAAATCAAGATCTGCGATCAGAACGATATTTGTGTTCAAATTGAGAGTTCGGTCAATGTTTTTATGTGAACCGGCAAAGGTAAGAATCGTGGCAAAATTCATATCTAAGTACGCATCGCATTTAGATCTGTTTTAGGTTTATTTATTAAATTTATATAGGTATATTATATAATTTAAATGCTCATTTCATAAATATAGAATATTGTCTAACTAACGTCATATTTTTTTCTTTAATTTATCAACTAATGTACCTCCTTTTATTTCCTACCTAAACTGAAGGTCTAGAGAGACCATATCAGCGTAACCTTAACTAGTAGGTGAACTCACGGGGCTCAAACCTGACGATGTTGCTAACACGAACCCTAGCAAGAGTCGTGCTTCGCAGGACCTATCACCGGATCGGAAACGCGACCCACTGAGAAGATCTTGCGAGAAACTCAGTGGGCTGTGTTTTTGGGTTAATTTACTCGCCGAACCATTCGTAGCAAGCGACGGGTTCGACGGGAACGATAACCGGTGTACCTGGTATGTTCTTTTATACAGCACCCTTGTTTGACTGGCAGGAAGTTTCTTCAGCATTAAGATCGCTAATGTAATGTAAAGTGCATGAGGTATAATGAACAAGTAAATAAACAATCTCATAGAGCACTATAGCCACTCCATAGTTTATGGAGTAGAGTGGACGGAATTGGTACTCCAGATCTCCGGCCCATACCTGAAAGCAGCACCGAACCGCTCATGACAACTAAAATAATATAACTGAAATAACCATAGACAATTCAAATCCATATATGACAGACATATACTCCACCCGGCTTTGGAATGAGCTCCCCTCCACGGTGTTTCCCGAGCACTATGACATGTCCTTCTGGAAACGAGGCTTATGGAGAGTACTTAACGATAGGCAGCGGCTTGGCTCTCCCCCGGCATTGCTGACATCCATGGGCGTCGGTAAGCATTCACCATCATGTGGGCCGTATGCTATTCTGCATAAAAGGGCAATAAAAAAAATACATATAAAAAAACATGATTAATATTATTAGTTTTAAAATTTCGTGATGACAAAAATTGTAGAGCAAATAATTGAGGCATCACAAAGAGTATGACGAAAATCGCGGGACAAAAGCAAGATATAACCTCATTATTGTTGTGTTCACAACTCGTCTCAGAGCCTTCAAAGAAAAGAATATTAATTTAGACACACACTCGATCATTCCATCAGTATACGAAAAAAAAAAACATTAATAAATAACAATAATGACAACAGATATAAAACCGAGATAGCTGGAGGGGGCAAACGAAGAATGAGTAAACAATAGTGGCCGTATAAAAATAAATGACCGGCCACTTCCTTAGAATAAGTTTTTGTGAGTTCATCGGAAGATCTTTAGAATGAGTTTTGGTACCGGGAACGTCAGCAGAAACATTTCAAAAAAATAATTATTAATAATTTACATTTTGTGAATTCCTGTCAAATAGCCATGCTTTCAACTTGTCCAATTAAACCAGTGTAATATTAACAAACTGCATTGTAATTTTCAATGCTACAATTTTTGGGATGGAATTTATTTGAGATAAAAAAATGATTTTTTTATTGCACTAATTGGATCAACGAGATCTCGTGACCCTCGATAAGTGGTCATTGAAACCTACACCACTAAAAATAAGACCTACACTACTAAAAACTAGACTACTAAAAATAAGAGCTGGTGGTAGGACCTCTTGTGAGTCCGCGCGGGTACGTACCATCACCCTCCCTATTTCTCCCGTGAAGCAGTAATGCGTTACGGTTTGAAGGGCGGGGTAGCTGTTGTAACTATACTGAGACTTTAGAACTTATATCTTAAGGTGGGTGGCCCATTTGCATCGTAGATGCCTACGGGCTCCAATAACCACTTAACACCAGGTGCGCTGTGAGCTCGTCTATCTCTCTAAGCAATAAAAAAGACTAGAGCATTAGCAATCTCGCGTAATGTTTGAAGGTCTAAGCGTCGGTCAATTATTTATTCAACCTCTCGATTATTAGATGTTTAAATTCGGTTCACTTTTAGTGTCATTTCTGCAATCGGTACACGAGTCTCCGCCCGTGGAGAGGGGCGGTTGAAAGCGAACTCCAGATATCCGCCGAGGCGCCGCCGCGACGCCCGCTCTCTTCATAACTTTTACTGTCAACTCAATTACACCGTTACATCGCCACCCTGATGTACCGAAAAACAAGATACACGGTTGGCTTGTTAAAACATTCGGTTTTTCCTTTGTTCCTAAATTGTGGGTGTGTGTTCAAAACAAATTCACTAAACATTGTCCAGGCTTTACCTAGTTTCTATTAAGCAATATAGTTTTTTTACGGCTTTATCCATAGATCCGATATAAGTGTCAACTTCTGGCCTAAAACAATTAGATAATAACCCTATTAGAATACCTTTTTTTATTCCTTAAGTGGGTGGACGATCTCACGGTCCACGTGGTGTTAAGTGATTACCGGAGCCTATAGACATATACAACGTAAAATGCCTCCACCTACCTTGAAATATAAGTTCTAAGGTCCCAATGTAGTTACAACGGCTGCCCCACCCTTCAAAACGAAACGCATTACTGCTTCACGGCAGAAATAGACAGAGCGGTGTTACCTACCCGTGCGGACTCACAAGAGGTCCTACCACCAGTAAGAGTACAATTGGAAATCTGTAATATTTTGAAGTCGTCGTGGCCTAAAGCATAAGATGCCCATTCGTATAGATCGATGCGACTCTATCCGAATCCCGCAGACAGGAAGGTACCAATTTTTCTCTCGAAATCTATATTTAGAAAATGTTTACGAATGACTTCCACTGTGAAGAAATAAAATCGTGAAAGAGAAATCGCACCTCAATGAACCGCACGGATGACTATTCTGCCTATTTCTGCCGTGAAGAAAGAAGTAATGCGTTTCAGTTTAATGGGTAGGGCAGCCGTTGTACTACAAAACCAGGGACTCATATCACAAGGTGGGTGGGCATTAACACGGTTGATGTCTCCGGATTCAGCGACTACATAGCACCAGGTGGGCCGTGAGCTCACCCATCTATTGCAGCATTAAAAAAATTATAAAAACTTTGACATCATGTCTTAAAACAGCATTTGAATGTTACTACAATGACATGATGACCGAGCTTTGCTCGTTTTGTTTTTTTGACAACGCCATCTTGTTGTGTCTTTAAAGCGGCTAGTTGCCCTCAATTAAGAAAAATAGTATTATTATTCGCCAATAAATATCGGGAAGAGTTGATTATTGAAAACACGAATAAAACAACTTTTTCTGAAAATAAATCGTAACTAGATTGATTTATCGCCCCCGAAATCCCCTGTATACTAAATTTTATAACAAATCGTTGGAGCCGTTTCCGAGATTCAGATTATATATACTTAAGTATATTAATATATAATATATAATTAAGTATATTAATAGACAAGAATTGCTCGTTTAAAGGTATAAGATAATGTAATGCGGACAGAGTTTTGGTAACCACTTCACATTAGGTGGTCCGAAAGCATGTTGCCCCGTCCAATGCTATGAATAAGGTTTTTCTGCGGCCAACCTGTCTCAATTTTTTTTTCAGATTTAAAAAAAAATTAAAATGAATTCGAGTTAACTTAAACATTCACGCCAGCAATGAAGTGAGAAGATTTTCAAGGTACCCTTTGGATACAAACACGGCCTTCCTCATTCTTCTTCTTTTTCTTCTTCTTCGTTCTCGCGTTTCCCAGGTCTAGTGCCAGGGTCGGCGTTTCTACTTAAGCTCCTCCACTTTCCCCGGTCTTCAGCATCTTTGTCTGCGAAGTTATTCTCCTCATTGCCAACAAAAACAAAATATCAGATTACATATTTTCTCTCTTTTGTTTTTTCTACTTGACCGAATTCAATTTGTGACATTCAGTTTGCTAGGCTAAGCGGGTATATTAGATCGATTTATTTCTATTTACGAACGAAATAGAATATTCTAAATACCGTTTTAGCTCAGACGTCAGACGTATTGACATCTGATATTTAGTAGACGTAATATGACGTGTTAAGAATCTAGGAGAGTATAGGTTTAGGATTTTATACATACAATCAAAACTTCACGTTGTCCTTGGGCTCTGATTAACACTTACCACCAGGTGGGCCGTCAGCTCGTACTCTTTACGAAACATTTTCAATATTCTCGTTTTTGTAGAGCATATCTAATTAAACTTCTCATGTCAACTTAGCCAACTTAATGCCTCGCCTGGCATAAGACCTAACTTAGAGCAGAACTTTCAAAGTTTTGTCCTACGGGACTTCAAACCGCAGTGTCCGAACAATATCCTAGAGAAAGTCCTAATAGAAAATACGAAAGTTATCCGGACGGAACAAAAACTAAGGGATTACATAAATACATACTAGTATTTATTATAAATAGGAAAGTTACTCTGTCTGTTTGTTATGTTGCCGCTAAACCGATTTTCACCAAATTTTGTACGTGAACAGTTTGCACTCTGTATAAATACGGGTATCCGCCAACGCGATATAATATAGCGTCTACACAAGCGAAGTATTCGTCGGAAAAATAGTATTCAATAATATAAGTTGTTAGCTTCTAAATACTTTTTGAGGTTTTTAGCTACCACGATAATTTACAAAGACAAAATAAAATTAGGCTGTTTAAAAACAAAAAAAATACGCTTAAATACCAAACAGAACTAATCATTTATTCGATTAATTTTCAATTAATTAATCTTTTTTTATCTCTGATTTTTATTGGTGTGGATATTAGAGCAAAGTTTGAAGTTAATGGAAGATCTTGAAGTCAGCGAATATGATGTTAAAAAATTCGTTACACACAAACAAACATAGACACCAAGCTAACATAAGCATATCGTTAATTTGGTGTAAAATATCCTAAACTTAGGCCAACCAGACGAGATAATAAACGTAAACAAGCGGACCATTACTGAGTTACATTGCGATAGCGAGGGATTATTATCTCTGTCCTTATCACTCGTACGCGCAGTTATGGCGTCAGTTGGTCGACAACAGCTGTCGTTGTGTGTTTCGTGGTACAGGAAAGCACTGAGTACCGCAGTTGTCAACATTTGGTCCGCCATTTTGTGCACAAGTTCATTCCTGTTTGAATTGCGTTCGAAGTGATACATATTTTTTCGTTTCCGTATTTACTTTTGATTTTTGCTGTTATTGTGAGTACTTGGTTGTTGATTTTAATTATGGAATCAAAGCCTGGCGGCTCTAAAATGAATTCACCACGCAAAAAGCGTCAAAAGGTAAGTTAATTTATTAATTCATTTGTACTTGAACCACTACCATAATTTTGATTTTTAAAGTTCCGTACCAAAAAAGATTCTTTTTTATATAATAAGTAATAAGAAAATAGTCTAAAATTTACCATTCCTCACCATTTTTATTTTATTTACAGCGGACGTATTTTACATCGAATGAAAAAGGAATGGTCGTTAATGTGCACAAATACGTGAAGCAAACTTGGCCTACAGATGAATATCGAAATAAATAAATAAATAAATTCGAACTTTGTAATAATTTATTTAAATAAAAATGTTTTTTACTCCTGAAACTTTGTTTACATTTTTTATCTCGTCTGGTTGGCCTTACTTTAGTCAGAATCTAAATATGTAGTTTTAACGTTAATTTTTCAATACCCTTCTTGAAAGAGTCAGTCGTAAGGAAACAAACAAACTCATCAACGCCATTCTGTATTGCCACTCGGGTATTGAATTTTTTCCTGCCAAGAAGCTTTGAAAAATAGAAGTATGTGTCTGTGAGTGCGGTGGATGACGCAAAACTTCCCATTCTAGCTCTTATAACTTAGAGACCGTCTGTTGTGCCACACGAGGTTGTGCCTACAGCACGTCAGTATTGTTTATGTTATTCTAATAAAAGGAAGTGTCCACAGAGCACTATCACTTGTTTAATTAACAATACTCGCTCACCATATTTGGACGGCTACACAAACATAACCATATACAGCACAAGGTCAAGCGTTGTTGCCTACAAGAATCGGAGACTTTGGCCTCTTTTTCTAGGTCTAGGTAAGTAACCAAGACTAGCCGGAGATTCACAAGCTTCTCCATCATTGTGTAAAGTCCAGCGCAGTACACATCCACAGCAAAACTGATGCCATTTGGTAAGAAACTGTGATTAATTATACCGGCAGTAAGTAGACCGGCATATTGACCATGACTTTTACCTAGACAATGCTGCAAACAAAAACTTACCCCTGAAGTTTTTGTTTGCAGCATTGTCTAGGTACTGGATCAGGGTCAACGAACGTAGTAGGTTTTACTGGTGGTAGGACCTCTTGTGAGTCTGCGCGGGTAGGTATCACCACCCTGCCCATTTCTGTCGTGAAGCAGTAATGCGTTTCGGTTTGAAGGGTGGGGTAGCCGTTGTGACAATATTGAGACCTTAAAACTATATCTCAAGGTGTGTGGCGCATTTACGTTATAGATGTCTTTGGGCTCCAGTGACCACTTAACACCAGGTGGGCTGTGAGCTCGTCCACCCATCTAAGCAAAATAGTGATCACTTACGTCCAAAATTCCTTAGTTTCTGTATGTGTTAAGCAACGTAAGCCATACCGCGTTCGTCGCGCTGGCGAGCTTTCAGTTCGTGCGACACCCACTTATCAAGTTTTTTTTACCTTGACACTTTCACGCAAATCGACCAGTATTGTTTCGATGCTAACTTTGAAAGCTGCTGCTAGCTCAGCAGTACATTGAGTGTCGTCAGCTTCCACTGGCGCCTTTGATTCGTTATTGTTGACTTTAGTTTTCGGGCGACCACGGGGTTCATTTTCTAAATCAAAATTTCCATATCGGAAGCGCTCAATTCTATAATACTTCGGGATACTTGGGGTCGATATTTCGAGCGATGTCCAATTTCGGAGTCATTTGGAACGCAAAGCCAAGTTGACGTCCAAAATTTTGGAGTCCTCAACAGAGCGAAGCGGTATTTCACGCCTGGACAAAGACTTTTGTTTTATAAAGCACAAGTCCGGCCTCGCGTGGAGTACTGCTCCCATCTCTAGGCCGGGGCTCCCAAATACCAGGTTCTTCCATTTGACTCCATACAGAAGAGGGCCGTTCGGGTTGTTGACAGTCCCATTCTCACGGATCGCTTGGAACCTCTGGGTCTGCGGAGGGACTTCGGTTCCCTCTGTATTTTGTACCGTATGTTCCATGGGGAGTGCTCTGAGGAATTGTTCGAGATGATACCGACATCTCGTTTTTACCATCGCACCGCTCGCCACCGTAGTAGAGTTTATACATACTACCTGGAGCCACTGCGGTCATCCACTGTGCGTTTCCAGAGGTCTTTTTTGCCACGTACCATCCGGCTATGGAATGAGCTCCCCTCCACGGTGTTTCCCGAGCGCTATGACATGTCCTGCTTCAAGCGAGGCTTGTGGAGATTATTAAGCGGTAGACAGCGGCTTGGCTCTGCCCCTGGCATTGCTGAAGTCCATGGGCGACGGTAACCACTCACCATCAGGTGGGCGGTATGCTCGACTGACTACAAGGGCAATAAAAGAAAAAAAGAGGCCTGGGGTTTCGTTTGTTTTGTTATCTCCGTACACTACATTCAGGTTGTGAGTTGTTTGAGCGACCTTGCTACCGCAACAGAACCCGTGCTCCACAATTACTTGTATCCTTATCGTGTCCATATTGATGAAATACTTACAAATTTAGTGAAAAGAAAAACGTTAATTAATAAATTAAATATGAAAATAGAATTCAATATATCTAAAATAAAATTCATTTGAATTTAGTATTTATTGCCATTAATTACGTTTCATTGTAAAACGGTAGAGCTTCATAAGTAAATAAATACCTTTGTTGGCGTCCTACCCTTCATTTTACACCAATCCATTACTGTCCATTTTAGAGGCGGCTACATTCACTACGTTTCATTATAGCTCGACAACCGAAAATTACGTTGAAACACTGAGAATAGAGCTATGAAACAGGCGATTTAATAAATTCCATATTGACATTTTAAATTTTTTAATCTTATGATTTTTTGTTTATTGCTTAGATGGGTGGACGAGCTCACAGCCCACCTGATGTTAAGGGGTTACCGGAGCCCATAGACATCTACAACGTAAATGCCGCCACCCACCTTGAGATATTAGTTCTAAAGGTCTCGGTATAGTTACAACGGCTGCCCTGTCCCTCAAACCGAAACGCATTACTGCTTCACGGCAGAAATAGGCAGGGTAGTGGTACCTACACTCGTGTACTCTTACCCAGTTACAAGAGGTCCTACCACCAATATGACCTCTTGAATCTGAGTTAGTTAAAATAGTCTTAAAGGCGTCGGTTGGTTAATTCAGTACATGCGTGGTAGGTAATAGCCCGGCATGAATCTATGTCGTACCTTGGCAGTTATATTCACTCACAGCAGATTCATTTTCACTGTCGATTGAACGAAGAAATTTAAAGTTGCAGGAATGTACTCTGCGGCTAGTGATGCAAAGAAGAGAGAGTGATCTCTGACCTGAAATCTGAGTGACCTGAAATCTCAACACATATGAATAAGTGATTATTCATATGTGTTGAGATTTCAGGTCGAAGTTTCAAGTCACCAATCAATGTCATCAATGAGCATGGACATAAATTGTATATCAACAAATTTAATATGTGGATTTACACAAAAAAATTAATCCTGTTCTTGGGTACACCGTAGCCGCTTGTTCCGTGGCTTCCAACTGAATAATTAAACCGAAAGACTACAATAGTGTTGTAGCCGACGGTTACAACAGTATAATTATATTTAATCTTAAACGTCTTTCTACGACTTTCACCCGCAAACGCAATGTTCTTGAATTATTTATTTATACGAAAAAGTTTTACTGCGCCCTTCTATTTGCTAGTTGGCGTAAGTTAGGAGCTTTTGGAATTTTCAGTTGAAGCAGACTGACTGTTTCAAATGTGGACGGTTCTTGAGAATTTCAGTAGGCATTATTGTCTCGGTCATTGCGTAGTAATGGATCGATGTGATTTGATTCGTGACCAGGATCACTGTCTCTGCAATACCTACAATTATTATGTGGTTCTAGAAGTCGGGTTGTACTAGATAATATATAATATGGTTTGTGCACTTGTGGCTAGCACAGGTTAAAATTGAATTAGTCTATTTGTTATTTACTGTCTATAAATTTGGGTATGTTCAGATGACAGTATGTAACAAATCTTCCAGTAATCTTATCTAAGTATTCCCAATAATCTTAACAAATTACCAAAATCTTACCAAAAATGCCCATTACAGTTTAAAAACCTTGCCGCGTATCTTAACAGTAACACATATTATAATCAGTAATGGTAACGCATATTTGAAGCCTGGTGCAGTTTGGCAAAGATTTTATCACTTCTTCGACCCGTGTTAATTCAAAGCTAAATTTATATAGGTATCTTCTGGCGCAGTCAATTTTTTTCGATCTATTGCCTTTTATTTTATTGGTTATAGGGGTGGACGAGCTCACAGCCCACCTGGTGTTAAGTGGTTACTGGAGCCCATAGACATCCACAACGTAAATGCGCCACCCACCTTGAGATATAAGTTCTAAGGCCTCAGTATAGTTACAACGGCTGCCCCACCCTTCAAACCGAAACGCATTACTGCTTCACGGCAGAAATAGGCAGGGTGGTGGTACCTACCCGTGCAGACTCACGAGAGGTCTTACCACCAGTAAACTGTGCTTTTCGCAACCAGTCCTTACCAGCTATTTTGACCAGGCCGTCGGTCCACATCGAGGACGAGGTCTCCAGTACTTTTGTACACCACCGATTGTCAGTGATATTAGATTTTATAATCGACAAAATATAATCGTTAGAAATTCAACACGCCTCCTGTTTTTTATTGCTTAGGGAGCAATTAAACCATGAGGATGAAGTTTCAACTGTAATTAATGATTGTTTCGCGTCAGAAATGAGCAAGATGGCACAACCTACCGGTTAGGGCTCACAATAATGCCCTACCACGGGCCTTAAAACCACTGACTATTTCCAGCTGACCGAAGAACAGGATGACTGTAATTGCAATTCCGAAACAGTTCAAAATTTTAATTGTAAACATTGTATAATAAATATCACAGAGCGGACAGAAGAGTTTTCGTTTGTCCTGTACTCAAACTACCACCTTATTGATCCAACTGTAACGTATTCAACGGCATCAATAAAAAAAAAAATATTGAACAGTAATACGCTTTATCTTACACCTTGCGGCAAACAAATGTTGGAAGTTTCTCGAACACTTTGCGACGCTCAAGTGCGAATCTGATTTCTTATTGACGAGCTTCTAATGTATGTAATTTGTTTTTCTATTCGTTCGCTGACGCCGTTTCGTCTGTAGCTTCTTTTTATGAATCCTGATTTTCATTATGAATTTCTTTCTTTTGATTTTTGTAAATTATGTTTTTGTGAAAAATAAAAAGTGTAAACCGACAGAGACGAGAGCTCTCTCACTTAAATTATTAAGAAACTTATAATCTCGAAGCTCACTTATTTCGTTTTACCAAAACCGCAAGCTCTTAGGGCTCTTTCCACCAAACAACTCCCCCTCTCCGCCGACGTAAAATCCCCGACCGAAATCAGAACTCGAGCCGAGTAGGAAAGTTTCCACGGTCAACACTGCAATCAGACTTGCGTTGCTACCTCGAGTCAAGACGATAGTCGACGACCAATAACACCGGTTTCTGTGGTACGGTGACCTATCGCAAGGGCAGTGCCGCTGATGTTCCGCGATACCTGCAGCACAGCCTCGACTCCCTTAGGTCGCCCCGTAACCATCACAGGGAGGAGACTGCTTGCTAACAGAGACCAGAGTTGAACGAAAACCCTCCTCCGACCGCTGGCTCGGCGCCGAGAGGCAAGAAGAGCACTCCCTCTCCCATTCCGCCGTCTTCTTCCCCGAGACTGTGGACTCGCAGAAGTGGAGCATCGCCTGCCAGGACTCGTGACTGCCGAGCACCGTAGCCACGATGGTCGAGAGCGGACAGCGCCAGATCCGGTCCTATCTCCGCGGAGCAATAATCAATCGTCGGCTCCGCCGTGTCCTAGGCTCTTAGGAGTCCACCAGGCGGCGAAACCAAACATCGGCACCGCCCGCCAATAATAGAGCATCGGCGCACGAAGTTCTATCGCATCGGGATGAGGCTCCCCCTTGGAGCGGAGATCCACGACGAGTGTTTCCCCTTCCAAGTCCCAGGGAGACATCCCGGAGAACACGCAACACACGTGGACTGGTGGACGCTACTGCTACTAGTAACCTACTAACTTACCCGTGGCTGCTCGCAATACACCGAACTGTCTATACCGCAATATACCTAGTCAGGTCATAAATTCTGTCACATGTTTAATGTAAAATAATTGAAACAAGTTTATTCATTATGTAACCATTCATATACCAAAATGAACTTAACAAAACATAGATTCTTCTGACACTAAAGTTTATTCAAAATGACCTCCGTGATTTTGAATACAGGCCTTCAATCTGCGCGGCCAGTCGTCTATCGCAGCACGAACGAGGTCCATGTCAATATCGGCGGCTGCCTTAATCAAGGATGTCTTGAGTGACTCCAAATTGGGATGAGGCTTTGAGCACGCCTTTTCCTCCAAGTGTTGCCATATCTTGTAATCTAACGGATTCAAATCTGGACTGGAGGAGGGCCAGTCTTCGTGCCGGATGAAGTCGATTTCACGCGCCGCCAGCCAGTCTTGTGTGCTCTTCGCTCTATGAGCTGGCGCCGAATCTTGTTGGAATACCCAGTGCCTGTTATTGAACATGGTATGAGAAACAGGTTCCACAAGGTTCGTCAGGACTGTATTTTGATACACAACTGCATTCGTTTTTACACCTTTCTCACAAAAATGTACCTCTGTTAAGCCCCAATAAGAAACTCCCAACCATACCATGAGCGAGGATGGAAAATGACCTCGTTGGACACGCGGAATACGGTTGCTCGCTTCTTCACTACTGTGTGCGTACACCTTATCATTTTGTTTGTTGTAGCTCTCTTCTACGGTAAAAATTTTTTCATCCGAAAAAAGAATTTCCCGATATTTTTTTCCCGCGTACCGCTTCAACAAAGCGCGGCATCTCTTCAGTCTCAGGTCCATTAGACGAGCATTCAAACGATGTCCTGTTTTTCTTCGATATGCCCGAAGCCCTAAGTCTTCATTTAACACCCTTTTCACCGTGGTTCTGCTTAACCCCATCTGAAGGGCCAACAGTTTCTGCTTACGTTTGGGATTTCTTTGAATTCGCGCCTTCACAGCTTTTATCACTGCTGGAGTCCTAACAGACCGAGGGCGACCACTTCTTGACCTGTCATCTACACTAGAGTCTTCATTGTATCGTTTGATGGTACGATAAACGAATCTTTTGGTTATATTCAAATTTTTCAGTATGTTAAAAATTTGAATTGGCGCGTAACCGCAACGATACAACGCAATAACTGCAACACGGTCTTCTTTAAGCGTCCACTCCATATTTAAAAATGAGTAAAATTCTAAAAGTATACATTTTTATTTTCATGAACAATTCGAAATTCGAATTCAATAAACTTTTTTGTGGCCAGCATTCTAAAAGAAAAGTTTTTACTGTGTGACAATACTTATGACCTGACTAGTTACTATTGAACGAAATTAGTTTTCATATAAATACACATGGATCCAATCAGAATTCTTTATAAAAGCCTATGAATATCATAGAGGGTTGGATTTCACACGCACACTACATATTCATTCCTTCTCGTACACCGTTTGGATTGATTTGACTATTTTATCAAAAACAGAAAAGAGAATTATCAGAATCGGTTCAAGCATTCTCGAGAAATCGATGAAATATCGAATCGTGGTCGAATTGATAGCCTCCTCTTTTGAAGTCGGTTAAAGAGCGTGATTTTGGTATCTTAAAAGCTTTTGCCCGCGACTTGGCTATCAGCTATATAACAATGAAATTTTTTTTCAAATCGGACCAGAGTAGTTCCTGAGATTAGCACGTTCAAACAAACAAACAAACAAACAAACAAACAAACAAACTCTTCAGCTTTATAATATTAGTATAGATATGTTACTTGTCTTCATTACTTTAAATAAGCTCAAAGTCTATTTAACGTTCGATTGTTGCCGAACCCAGCAAAGATCACCAAAATCTCAGTTGTGTTTTGTGGTGGTTGTCCCACCATTGAGATCGATAAGTATGATAGTTTCATGGCTGTGTTAGGCAAGTTTCAAATTAAACTCTAAAATGAGAATGACTTTGGCATAGCTATTGGCATAGATTAACTGACGGTAATACTAAAAAGGATTGATAACTAACAGCAATAGCTAACGGTGAGAGGCAAATGATCTTATAAAGGGTATATACTCTTTATAAGAGCCAGAGTTTTCATTATCGGATCAATACGACTCGTGTTGCTGGTGTGAGGAGATATCTAGTTGAAGCATGAAGGAACTTCTCTGTTGCCGACCAGTTGTGCTGAATCCTGGAAATTACGGGATTCCCCCGCACTCAACGACAACCCCGTAGGCCATTTTGGATCCCCAGAGCTCTTGTCTAGATAAGACTATTAATCCCCGAAATACCCCGATGAGTAGCTGCGTAGCTCTAGGGCCAAGATCATCCTCTCTTTATTAAAACAACACCCGACTATTGGTTAAGAAGTTTGCGTGGCCTATAGCCATAACACACGCTTACTCGTATTGCGCTGGACAACTATGCTCATATTCAAATTCTCGCAGACGTGTTTGCGCACCTTTCTAATGATATTCGTACTGTTACGCGCTGGGGCTCGAGGTAAATAAAAGTCCCACCAAAGTGCAAATTAAAACTGTATTAAACACTTAGAACACTTACAGATCACTTTACAGTTCATAATTCGCTTCTTTCGCTTCGCTTCAGGTGATTCGTTCGCTGTTTCCCATTACTAACTAACTTCGTGACATCCCTGCAACGCTTTTATAGTCGATACGACATCCCTAGAATTATCGAGAACATTCCTGACAGGTCGAGTATTTTCGATATGCATTTCCGCTATTTGACAATAGATGGCGTTGAACTTCTCGAGCGTTCTCGACTTTACTTGTTCCTTTGATATTCGTTACGGTCGTTCAACGATAGATGGCGTTGCTCTTACCGGCGTAACAGTACTGCAGAGATATTCGCGAATTATTTCTACGATGAAATAATAAAATCTAATCTGAAAACATTTTATTTTTCGTAATAACAGCTCGCGTCTATGCAATAAATAATACATAAAAAATTAGAACAGACTGACCTCATGTCAGGTCCACCCTATAACCGTGTAATAAAACGACAGTCCCTAAGCCCTAACATAATTGGCTCGAGGCGGTGTGCCGCGTTCTCTACTTGAAAAACCTCAATCATTACAACATACAAAACACTCGCTTTCATCTTTGTGTACACGTCTTTATAACCGACGATATCTGAAGTACTCGTACTCAATTCGCGTTCGCATATAAAATATTTTTATTTCTTAATGGAAGGGAGAGCGTAAATGAAAGAAAATTTGTTTATGGAATTTTTGATGGAATTTAACAAAATGGCTTCTTTAGATACTGAACGCAAACTCTGAGTTTCTATGTTTATTCAGAAAGTTGGGAGCTTAGTACTGAAAACAATATTTCGTTTAGTTCTTTCGAACACTGTCATTAACAAACTAAGTTACTTATTTAAAGTATCGGGAATGGAATATTTCCACTGTTCCTGTCATATTAAAATCTTTTTAATTAAAAACTCCTTGGTTTTTTGAAATCGAATACCATTTATTTATTTAAAAAAAGATTCTCGGTCTTGTCACGAGGTTTTGTCAAACTTGTTTAGTCGTTAAGAAAATGGAATTGACTCGAGAAAATTCAAGAGCGATGATTTATTATGACTTTCGAAGTGGTTTAACACAAAAACAGTGTGTTGACCGGATGATTTCTGCATTTGGTGATGAAGCCCCATCCAAAACCACAATTTATCGCTGGTTTGCTGAGTTTCAACGTGGACGTGTCAAGCTCAGTGATGATCCCCGTCAAGGTCGTCCAAAAACTGCAGTCACCCAAGAAAACGTTGATGCTGTGCGTAAGCTGATTGAGGAAGATCGACATGTGACATACCGCGAAATTCAGGCAACTTTAGACATTGGCATGAGTCAAATACAAATAATCTTGCATGAACAATTAGGTGTAAAAAAGTTGTTTTCCCGATGGATACCGCATTCGCTCTGTGAAGAGCAAAAAGCGGCTCGCGTTACTTGGTGCGTCAGAACTCTCGAAAGATTCCACGCAGGATCCTCAAATGCTGTATACAACATTGTATCAGGTGACGAATCCTGGATATACGCGTACGAACCCGAAACAAAAAACCAGTCACGAGTTTGGGTGTTCGAAAATGAGTTAAAGCCAACAAAAATTGTTCGTTCACGGAGTGTTGCAAAAAAAATGGTGGCCACGTTTGTCTCCAAAACCAGCCATGTTACGACTATTCCTCTTGAGAGACAAAGAACAATTAATGCAGAATGGTATGCTAGCATTTGTTTGCCACAGGTCGTTTCTGAACTCCGTAAAGAGAACTGCAACCGCCGCATCATCCTCCATCACGACAATGCGAGTTCTCACACCGCGCACAGAACAAAAGAGTTTTTAGAGCAAGAAAACATAGAATTATTAGACCATCCGCCGTACAGCCCCGAGCTAAGCCCTAATGATTTCTATACTTTCCCTAAAATAAAGAATAAATTGCGTGGACAGAGATTTTCATTACCTGAAGAAGCTGTGGACGCCTACAAAACGGCCATTTTGGAGACCCCAACTTCCGAATGGAATGGTTGCTTCAATGATTGGTTCCATCGCATGGAAAAATGTGTCAAATTTCGCGGAGAATACTTCGAAAAGCAATAAATACATTTTTAAATAGTAATGTTATGTCACTTCGTTAATTCCCGAAATTTTCAGTGCCGCCTAGGTATTACAAAATATGGTCGATAGTTGAACTTTGAAATTATGATCCCTGTAGATATCCACTTTTTTTATTAGACTTTATAACTCTATAACGTTAATTTTTTTAAGTAAATTATCGTGTAACCAAAGCCCCTTCCAAAACTGCTTTTAAAAAAAAAACGTGACGCGATTCTAAACTCTAAAACTTGCTTAAATAAAAATTAATTTTAGTTTCCATTAAATTTAAGTCCTCCCAAACTATTTACAACGCAAGCTGCTAATAAACTGTGAGAGGGAATAGTTTCGGAGGCGTCTAAAGGCTTCTACCGTAACCCGGATCCGTGTTGTAAATATGGCTGGCGTTCCGCCCACTAACTATGCGTTTAGTGGTTGACGAACAATTGTTTCTGGAACTTTGTTGTTGTTTATATGATTCCCGAGTGCGGAATTAACGTTATTGTTCGTATATACTTCTTTATTAAGTATTTATAGGATTGGTGGTAGACATTACTTTGTTGAACAGCAAGTAAAACGAAGTCACTTTTGATTCCCGATTTAATCAACAATATGTTATCTTAACAATTCACTTTAACACTTGTCCAACCTTAACCAGTACGTACAACAGTCACTTAATGACACAACGTAACAAGGATATAGGAACTGCACCGGGCAAACGCGGTCGAACGAATGTTTTTTTTTTTTTTTTTTTTTTCGTACCTAAGCTGATAGCCCTAGTGGCTATTTCAGCGTAACCCTAACTTTAGTAGGTGAGCTCACGGGGCTCAAACCTGACGACGATGCTAACACGAACCCTAGCAAGAGCCGTGCTTCGCAGAATCTACCACCGGATCGGAAACGCGACTCACTGAGAAGATCCGGCGAGAAACTCAGTGGGCTGAGAGTTAATTTACTCGTCGAGCCCTTCGTCGCAAGCGACGGGTTCGACGAGAATGGTGACCGGTGCTTGAAGTACCTAAAAGCACCGTTAGTGGATCGGGAGGATCCGAGATGACGTGTTTTGGGCGACGTCGACTGCTTTCCATTCTGTCCGCAGGATCGGGAATGTAGTTACCGGCGGCCACGATGAGAGGGTTCTCGTGTCGTGCCGCTTTATCGAAGTGGCGCATGNCCTTCGTCGCAAGCGACGGGTTCGACGAGAATGGTGACCGGTGCTTGAAGTACCTAAAAGCACCGTTAGTGGATCGGGAGGATCCGAGATGACGTGTTTTGGGCGACGTCGACTGCTTTCCATTCTGTCCGCAGGATCGGGAATGTAGTTACCGGCGGCCACGATGAGAGGGTTCTCGTGTCGTGCCGCTTTATCGAAGTGGCGCATCGACGCCAACTGTAGGTTCTTACTGATGGACTCTAAGTCCAGGTCATCATGGAGGTCGACGTTCCTGACGAACCACGGGGCTCCCACGGCTATCCTGCAAAAACGGGATTGAATAATTTGGAAGGATTTTAAGTGAGTGCGGGCCGCGTGAGCGAACACTACACTTGCATAGGTCATGACGGGGCGTATGCAAGTTTTGTAAAGTGTCACCTTATTTCTTAGGGGTCCATTGCGAGGCACATAACGCCTTTTTATAACGGCCGGGGCACCTGGCTTATCTATGAGTCACTCCTGTTGCACGTGCTGTTTTACGAGTGGAATGACACGGCCGGCGCACCTGGTTTGTGTATGAGTCACTCCTATTGCACGTGCTGTAAGCCTCTGGGTCACCAGTAATCCTTCAATCATAAAAAAAAACGTGCTGTATAACAGAAATATTGTTAACGCCGTCATATTTATTTATTTATTTAGACACACCAACAGCAATACACACAAAACATTCAAGCTTAAAATTAACATGTCATTGTATAAAATTATGTACTGGTATGTAAGCCAGTTACAGGCATGGACAGCAATCTCTTATAAAACACACTATGACGTGTTACAGAAATTTTACAAACAACGGAGAAATAGATTAAATTCAAATGTTAACAGTACGACATAAAAAAAAAGTGCGTGCGTACAAAGTACACATGTTAGAAGTGAAACTTTTTGGGCGAACAAATTTATAAGTCTTGCTTATATTTATACAAATCTATAACTTTAGATTTCCGAGACTTAGAGGAAGGAAAAAGGAAGATATGTTCCCGCCAAAAGTCTGTCAAATGTCAATCTCAAACCTCAGTGTTGACAGTCACATTATGTTTAGATTTCTAAATTGTAAATGACTAATATTTTGCCAATTGAATTGACTAATTTAATTTCATGCTATTTGATTAATGTTCCAAATTATTTTCATTTCATTTCAATTCCTATTAACATTTTTCACAAAAAAATTATTAATATTAGGCTGTATGGTATGATACATTTGCCTTTCCAGTTGGAAAAATACAACAACTACTACTACTGACATTTGACAAGTACTTAATTTCAATAGTAGTTTGATGTCACTTCCGTTGCATACCTGCGTGACGTTCTGTAAAAAATTTACCCTCATGCGCCTAAAGAAATTTCACTTCAAAAATAATTGAAAAGGACATGAAAATACGGGAATACCATTTCGTACATATCTGATATTATTATTTTTATAACAGTCTATTTCTTAGTGAATTGTTGAACAGTGATGCTGTAATTTCCAAGCTCATGAGAAAGCTTATTCAGGACTAAAGCTGCACTACATATATTTATGGTTAATATCAGTGGTTAACACAAAATGTATGCAGAGAACAAACTCCCAAAAAAATGGAATAGCTTTAATTCTAATTACACAATTTATCTTCATCTGCGTATAAGTGTTCGTAAGTTGTTGTTTTGCACGTATTTTTATTATCAAAATTGATACATGCGTTGGGCATTTGGAACACAAAATTATCGATCTGCCATTGGTACGGTTTTATATTAAGCATTTTTATATGTATTCTGTAGGCATGAATTCAAATGTCGCATTTATATGTGTGATATTTCGGAGTTTTTTCTCTCTCTGAAGTCGTCGCGGCCTAAACGATAAGACGTCCGGTGCATTCGTATATAGCGATGGATCGGTGTTCGAATCCCGCCGGTAGGTACCAATTTTTCCAATTGAATACTTACTTATCAAATGTTCATGATTGACTTCCACGGCGAAGGAATAACGTCGTGTAATAAAAAATAAACCCGCAAAAATTATAATTTGCGTAATTACCACCCTCCTGCCTTTTTCTACTGTGAAGCAGTAATGCGTTTCGGTTTGAAGGGTAGGGCAGCCGTTGTACTGTTAAAAGTGAGACCTTACAACTCATGTCTCAAAGTGGGTGGCGACATTTACGTTGTAGATGTATATGGACTCCGGTAACCACTAAACATCAGGTGGGCCGCGAGCTCGTCCACCCATGTATGCAATAAAAAAAAATGTAACAACAAAAATCACCTAGATATACTCGTCATTACTAAATATCCCGTCAAAAGGTCACCTTATATTATTTCCTCCTGTAATTTACCTGTTAACAAAGCCACACACGAGGCTCGAAACGTTTGATATCCCATCAACACCGAAACGCCTGTCAGCAGGGCTCTTGGATACGGGAAATTGTAATTTTACTCAAAGTAAATTACAGGCAAGTATTTTTGCTGTGAATTTCGTAAATGAATATAATAAATAAATAAATAAATAAATAAATAAATAAATAAATAAATAAATAAATATTTACTAACAATCACGCCACATTAACTGGTCCCGTACTAAGTTCGTAAAGAACTTGTATTACAGGTACCAGATAACGGAAATAAATGTAAGATTTTTATTATAAACATACATATATTTAATAAACATCCATAACCCTGGAAAAGACATTTATCATACAAATATCTTCCCTTGGCGGGATTCGAACCCGCGACCCCCTTGTGTAGTGACCATGTCACTTACCACTACACCAGACGGCCGAAATAATTTATTAAAACGCTTTCACGGGTAACGCTCACTGTTTTATTAATATTTAAAATTTATACAATGGATAATACATTTGGAAGATACAATGGTCTTAACACAGAATGATCATCAAATGT
Source organism: Bombyx mandarina (assembly GCF_003987935.1). Next base: position 4,744,288 of record NW_021011485.1, on the reverse strand, counting down.
TAACACTACATTACAATACAGCAGTCATAACTGGGGATGAGTAACTCTTGTGAGTCCGCACGGGTAGGTACCACCACCCTGCCTATATCTGCCTTAAAGCAGTAATGCGTTTCGATTTGAAGGGTGGGGCAGCCGTTGTAACCATACTGAGACCTTAGAACTTATATCTCAAGGTGGGTGGCGCATTTACGTTGTAGATGTCTATGGGCTCGAGTAACCACTTAACACCGGGTGGGCTGTGAGCTCGTCCACCCATTTAAGCAATAAAAAAAATCTTGTGAACGTAATTGTGACCTACCCTCATATTATTATAGGTTGAACCGTTGAAAAGAACAATGGGATCGATTACAAAGATACTACAGCGAGTCGTCACAAGAAAAACACGTTTATTCAAGTGCTTTTTCAGCTACACAACCATGAACAAGTTAGTTTTACTGCATTTGAACATGCTGTTTTGTTTTCATGATGAGCTACTGAACATTTATCTAATAAAAATCCATTAATATTGAAATATACTCAAACTTAGTGGTGGTAGGACCTCTTGTGAGTCCGCACGGGTAGGTACCACCGCTCCGCCTATTTCTGCCGTGAAGCAGTATTGCGTTTCGGTTTGAAGGGTGGGGCAGCCGTTGTGACTATACTGAGACCTTAGAACTATATCTCAAGGTGTGTGGCGCATTTACGTTGTAGATGTCTATGGGCTCCAGTAACCACTTAACACCAGGTGGGCTGTGAGCTCGTTTACACATCTAAGCAATAAAAAAAAAATTAAAAAAAAAATGGAAAATACTTTGAACTAGTTATTTTGAAATTTAAAATCTAGTATTTTTGGAATATTTAATTACACTTCATCTTTCACTGTCAGGTTTTACACTTTAAGACAAATGTAGGTATTAGATTTTGAATTACCAAAACAAAAAAAAAAGAAGAAATAGAACTGGCTTTCTAACTCACACGCGGGAACACAATTGGCGGCGGACTGTAGTTGGAGTAGACAGACAGTCGGAGAAGGTCCTACCGCCGGCTTGAGATGATTTCATTATCTTGTTTTTAACATCGCACCGCCCGCCACCGAAGTAGAGTCCATTCAAACTACCTAGAACCATTGCGTCATTCACATAGCGTTTCCAGAGTTTTTTTCTGCCACTACACCATGTATGATTGTATGCACTACAAGTGCAATATAATATATATGAAAATTTCTCACATATCCTCTATGTTGTGACAGTATACGTGTGCTCAGTGTGTCCTAAGATCGTTTAAAAAAAGATACTATAAGCTGTGATTTGAAAAAAGGAAACTCGTTTCTCTCAAATCCCTTACAACACGTTCTCATTATTATCTTCTTCTTCTATATATACATAAATGAATTGCTGTTCGTTAGTCTCGCTAAAACCCGAGAGCGGCTGGACCAATTTGGCAAATTTTGATCCTGAATTATTTGTGGAAGTCCAGAGAAGGTTTAAAAGGTAGATAAATATGAAAATGCTCGGAATTAAATAAAAATAACAATGTTGGTTTTCCTTTGAGGTGTCCCCCTGTCGGACGGATTCCTTTTGTTTGTTTTAAGTTTATTTTATCCAAAGTTTACTTCTTTTATTTATCGATTGAGGCTCTACGAAGTCTGCCGGGTCAGCTAGTTATTAATAGATAAACAACCCTAAGAGGAACGCGTTATATGGGCTACATCATTATTAAGATCACGTTTCAAAGTATAAATTCTTAATTCGGTTAAATTACTTTTACCCAGCACATCTAACAATCGTTACATCGCTAAATTCAATTCCGACAAAACAGAATCGCACATTCATATAATATCGCCGGAAATTCTACAAGGGAATTCCCGTTCTTTGGGCTCTTTAATGCAATATTATTACTATAGAAAAGGTGTTGAGTGTTCGTTTCCTTTAGACGGTAACAGGAAAAGTGAATTTGTCGCCGAGAGATGGCTTCCGGCTGGCGAAACGTGAAAAACCTTATTCAGAATTATAATGCCGAGCTGTTCAAATGTATAGAGTGAAATCATTGAGGTATCAATACGATAATCGTGAAATTATTGTTACAAGAGGTCCCGCAGTAGAATTTCGACTATAATTAATTGGAATTGTAATTTTGTAAACTATTATGATTGTATTTTATACTTCTATAATCACAAATTTCCCCAAGGATACACTATAAAAAATATTAATAAAGACAAACAATATTTAATCTATTCTCAATTTGACCACAGACGTCAAGAATAAAAGTTTGACAATAAATAATATGCATGCGTGTGTGCGTCAAATACATGGTATGTAGTGTGTGTAATGTTTTCTTTATTGATTTAATGTATCTTTTATGCATTATTTAAAAAAAAAATTAGCATTGTGCACTTCTTCTCTATATTCTGTATAAGTGTAGAAAATTGCATACTCCTCCGTCCGCGCAATTTTCGTAAAAAGGGATACAAAGTTTTTGCTTCACGTATTAATATATAGATATCTTATATTGACTGTACCAACTTATGTATGCTTATTTAGAATTTGAGCTTCCATATAGATAATTAAAACACACATCAGGTAGACTATGGAGTTGCTCTATACTTCTCAATTTCATGTCTCCGTAGAAACAGCAATTAATAGATTTTTTGTAGTAATTACTTTCATGTGAGAGAACGTGAGCTCAGATTTTATTGATCCGCTTATAATAATGTTAAAAATCTTAACGCATTATTTCTGATATAGTCTGTTTATAATTATTAAAAACTATTAAAAACACCTTTAGTTTCAAGCGCTTTTAAATGACAATAAAACAGCGAAGAATCATCTGAGTAAGTATGCAATAAAGATTGTAGTAGGTTTTAAATGAAATTGCTAGATCACTGGAAATACAGCTATTGCTACATCTGCTATAGCTGAGATTAAACTACATTTTAAATGTCTCCGTCTTATCCTACTAGGTGGAGTCGGCACAGCTAATTTTTCTCTTCCGTTATTTTCTATCAGCCGTCATCTCAACACTCACTTCCTCTCTCTCTCATATCGTCATTCACACACTCCATCCATGTCTTCTTCGGTCGACCTCTTTCCCCTCTGCCTTACACTACCATTTCCACACATCTCCTAGTCACATCCATCTCCTCTCTACGCATCAATATCCATACCACGCTAACCGTCCGCTCTTTAATTTGTTGATTACCGGGACTACGTTTTTAGGATTGTAAGAATTGACGAGTGACAAAATGTACAGTAAGTATAAGTATGTATTGCTAATTCCATGCCAAGTTACTCCTGTGTGTAACATTACTGGTGGTAGGACCTCTCGTGAGTCCGCCCGGGTAGGTACCACCACCCTGCCTATTTCTGCCCTGAAGCAGTAATGCGTTTCGGTTTGAAGGGTGGGGCAGCCGTTGTAACTATACTGAGACCTTAGAACTTATATCTCAAGGTGGGTAGCACATTTACGTTGTAGATGTCTATGGGCTCCATTAACCACTTAACAATCAGGTGGGCTAGAAGCTCGTACACCCATCAAAGCAATAAAAAAAAAATCGATTGTCTGTAAAATCGGTTTACTACCCGCCCTCGCTTCGCTTCGGAAACATTAAAACACACATGAAACAAAAATAAAAAATAAAAAATAAAATAAAAAAAGTAGCCTATGTTCATCAGGGACAGTGTCGGCTTCTAATGGAAAAAGAATTTTTCAAATCGGTCCAGTAGTTTCGGAGCCTATTCGAAACAAACAAACAAACAAATCTTTCCTCTTTATAATATTAGTATAGATATAGATAGTTGAACGTGACAACGTCATAAGAAAATACTGATGGAATGGTTTCATTTTTCAAAGGAAAATTTTAACTTTATTTGTTTGATAGATATTTTATATGGACAATTAACACCACATTCACTTTTCACTGAAATTCATACTTGAAGAAAACATGTAAATGTATTATTGTATAGCAGCTGTCCACGCGGATGCATCGCTCACTCAAGTAGGAGAAAGACAGATGTCGAACGCTGCCGAATGCGGAGGCCGATTGTGCCTCTTTGTCGCTCGTTGCGCGCTCTCGTTTGCACTTCAAGCCTTAAATGGAACGCCTCAATGAATCGTTTTTTCGTGCATACAGCCGGCTCCGTCGAATTATAAGACGTTGTCACGTCAAAAAATATCCTTATCATTGATTTGTCTATGGATTTTTTTCCAAACAGAGTGAGCGAAATATATTTGTTACAAAAGTGCTTTAATTATGAAGAAAGTTAAAAACGGGGCTCAGTGGCACAAATTGGAAGCAGCTTATGTCCAGCAGTTAGATAATAGTAAACAGCCGTAGGCTTATGCTGATGACTCATTGTTTTTTATATATTTTCAAACTGCTTTTGTTATTCCTTCGTAGTGGAAGTCATTCGAATAATTTATTAAAAAAAAAAGTATACTTGCCTGCGAGATTCGAACACCTGCACCGTCACATCTCTCGATACGAATGCACCGAGCGTCTTATCTTTTAGGCCACTACGACCAGCGAAAACTTTAATAAATACCTCTGTTAGCATTTTTAGTGAATAAAATTTCTCTGATCTCGACGAAAGCCGATAAAATTCACTTAAAATTAACAAGTTCAAGAAAACAGATATAGCAATAATACGATTCTTTTTCGAATGGTGTCTCCCAATCTACGAATCTAAGTAATAGTGTCTTCAGAAGTACCTACGTTTTGTAGTGAAGATCCCTAATGGAGGAGGTAGCGAGAGTCACGGAGACGCAATTAGATCGAAACGACGGAACCCTTTGGCTGTAATGTCAAGTGGTTAGCGCGAATGTGCCGGGTCATCGAACTCGGACGAGGCTGCCGACGAATTTCTTCCTGTCATTATTAAATACTAGTGATAACGCCATCTTGTTGTGTCTTTAAAGCGGTTAGTTGCTCTCAATTAAGAAAAATAGTATTATTATTCGCCAACAGATGTCGGGAAGAGTTTATTATTGAAAACACGAATAAAACAACATTTTCTGAAAATAAATCGTAGCTAGATCGATTTATGGCCCCCGAAATCCCCTGTATACAAAATTTTATGAAAATCGTTGGAGCCGTTTCCGAGATTCAGATTATTTAAATATATTAATATACAAGAATTGTAGAAATTAAATATATCAATATACAAGGGCAGGATAATGATGATTAATATACAAGAATTGCTCGTTTAAAGGTATAAGATCCACTTTGACTCGTTTCGGAGAATTTAATGTTCTCCAAACAATAATAACACAGTATTGATTGATCGGTTCCTAATGTCGAATCGGTCTTTGCAATTCGAAAACGTACCGCCTCTTTTTCATAGATAGGATTCTTCTAAATATTGAATCAGCATTCTGTAATACTATTGGCAAACGAAGTGAAGGACGCCCTCAGGCTCGGTGGAGTGACAATCTGTGCAGGATGGCTGGCAGGTGCTGGATGAGAGAAGACGAGGATCGTGCTTAGTGGCGAGCAATTGGAGAGGCATATGTCCAGCAGTGGACTGTTATAGGCTGATGATGTGATGTGATTCTGAATCTATACCATGAATCGCGACTATTTGAAAGAACCTTCATTGGGCTATTTATAAGTATGTCGCAATTTTTTACAGATGGTAGGACCTCTTGTGTGTTCGCACGGGTAGGTACCACCGCCCTGCCTATTTCTGCCGTGAAGCAATAATGCGTTTCGGTTTGAAGGGTTGGGCAGCCGTTGTAACTATACTGAGACCTTAAAAACTTATATCTCAAGATGGGTGGCGCATTTACGTTCTAGATGTCTATGGGCTCCAGTAACCACTTAACACCAGGGGGACTATGAGCTCGTCCACCCACGAAAGCAATAAATAAATAAAAATTTGATTCTTAATCTATACTATTAACTATAGCGACTATTTGAAAGAACCTTCATTGCGTTATTTATATGTAAATAAAGTTCTTGATTTGATCAACTTGTATCAACTCTCATACGAGATTATTAATATGACCACTGGTTCGTGTCTCTTCAGTGTATCTGAGAATCAATATGTACACTATTTGTTTACGAAATTTCTTTTGGCTGTGTCATGGCCTGGAATATAACCCCGTGTATATCAATTGTAAGGTGGCACAGAGATCCAACAGTTTATTGAAATTGAATCCGAAGCGGTAAGCAGTGGCTTGACTAGTGATGTCTACGAGCTACCTGAAGGCTGCACAAGACCTGGTATTGTGATGTGATGGTTGCTGATGACGATGATGATGATGATGATGAGCTATGAGGACCTCTCTCTCTCTTCAATCGGTCCCTCATTGCTGAGGATCGTGACTCCGTACGATTCCGTCAACCAGCTGTCTTTTATTTATTTATTTTTATTGCTTAGATGGGTGGACGAGCTCACAACCCACCTGGTGTTAAGTGGTTACTGGAGCCCATCGACATCTACAACGTAAATATAAGTTCACCCACCTTGAGATATAAGTTCTAAGATATCAGTATAGCTACAACGGCTGCCCTACCCTTCACACCAAAACGCATTACTGCTTCACGTCAGAAATAGGCAGGGCGGTGGTACCTACCCGGCGCGAACTCATAATAGGTCCTACCACCAGTAACAACCAGGTCCAACCAGGTCCGACCATCGTTTGGGACCTCTAAACCTACGCCTTTTTCCCTCGATTTTACCGGTCACCACAAGGCGTCCCAAAATGAGGACCTCTAACGATTAGAATTCATTAGATGGACCATACAGTAGTTTTCCTCATAAGAAAATGAAAAAAAAATACCCTAGGTCTCCGACATTTCAGTCTTTTTTTGTTGTTCAAGTGTTAATTTAAAACTTATTCTTGTTTTGAAATTAAAGTAGAGGACTTAATCAGCGGTTCTGTAGCTAGCATCTCTAACTGTTGTGGCGATGGTCGTGGGTTCGATTCCCATATCGGGCAAATTCGCGGGATAAACAGTTTTGTTTGCTCTTTGTCTGGGAGTTTATTGTTTATATAATATATAATTTAAAAAAGTATAAACAATTTATTTATTTATTTCATTTACTTCAGATTTTGCATCCTAATTACATCCATTAACAATAACATATCACATAGAATACCAATATATTATTATGTATAGTATAAGTACATATCGACGCTTGAAAGACAAACATGACTAAGCGACAATAACTGCTTTGTACATAAATGATAGACAATAAACCATATTCGATGCGCAAAAAAAATATATTTCTAGGTCTATTACAATCATTTCAATCCTACAGCTACTAGCTAGATTCTACTACAGCTAGATTCGTTAAAATAAATTTTGCTTTCAGGTATTTCAATTTTAAATTAGTCTACTGTAAAGTTCACGCATTGTCGCTTAGTCACGTTTGCCTTTCAAGCGTCGATATATTATATAAGTATCTATATGAGTCTCTGGTAACCATAACACAGGGAATCCTAAATTAGGGCCCGATGATCGTGCGTGATTTATCCTCAGTTATTTATTTATTATTTACCTCGCTACGGTAACGGAAGATAAGTTATAATCAAACCGAAATTATAAAAACCAAATACAAAGGTAGGTAATAATTTCAAACAATAATTGAATACGGAATGTGACCCCCGAAATCGCTCGCGCTATAAACACAACCAATCACTCTCCGATTCATAATCTAATTAGTATTTAAATGTTTATATGAATATTTAAACTAAAAATATGTAAACTAACTAAGAAGAAATGGATGGATTGCGTGAAAGACGATATGGGTAAGAGGGGAGCGAGCGAAGAAATGGTATATGATAGAAGAAAATGAAGGAGAAAACATGTTGCGCCGACCCCAGGTAGCTGGGAGAAGGGCAGGATAATGATGATGATGATATTTAAGCTATCGACTTTTATATTGGAACGCAATATAACGTAATCATCCGATCTGTTATTCTCATGCAAAATATCGCTCGATACGAATGCACCGGGCGTCCTATCCTTTAGACCACGGCGACTTCAAAAACGTGCATCATCATTATTGGAAAGGTTTCTGGCATAGTGCCACACAGTTTTTTACTGGTGGTAGGACCTCTTGTGAGTCCGCACAGGTAGCTACCACCACCCCGCCTATTTCCGCCGTGAAGCAGTAATGCGTTTCGGTTCGAAGGGTGGGGTAGCCGTTATAACTATACTGAGACCTTAGAACTTATATCTCGAGGTGGGTGGCGTATTTACGTTGTAGATGTCTATGGGCTCCAGTAACCACTTAACACCAGGTGGGCTGTGAGCTCGTCCGTCCATCTAAGCAATAAAAAAAAAAAAAACATACAGAAAAACGCACTGTTTTATTTTATTTATAGGTAGTGTGATCTATACATACATACGTAATGTTAATGGCTTTATAGGTGGATGAGCTCGCGGCCCACCTGGTGTTAAGTGTTTTTTTATTTATTTTTATTGCCCTTGTAGGCAGACGAGCATACGGCCCACCTGATGGTGAGTGGTTACCGTCGCCCATGGACTTCAGCAATGCCAGGGGCAGAGCCAAGCCGCTGCCTACCGAGAGTTGTCAAAGCCCATAGAAAATAACAACGTAAATACCGCCATCCATCTTAAGAAATGAATTTTGAGACTCAGTTTTTACCGTACAACGGCGGCCCTACCCTTCAAACTGAAACGCATTACTGCTTCAGCACAGAAATAGGCAGGGTAAGGGTAGGGTAAGTACCATCTTACACGTGCGGACTCACAAAACGTCCTACCTCCAGTAAGTACTAATAAAATCGTGATTACACTATACAAATACTGCAAATATTATCACGACTCTATGATTAATAGAGTAAATTCCAGTTTCGATACAATGTAGAGTACTCACTCGCCTGCATAGAGTGCGAGTATTGGGGATAAAACTGAGACCTTAGAACTCTTGTCTTAAGGTGAATGGCGGCATTTACATTGCAGACGTCTGTGGGCTCCGGTAATCACTTAAAACCAGATGGGCCGTTAGCTCGTCCGCTCATCTAATGATTTTTTTATCTCGGAATCCTCCGAGCAAGCAAGCCTGCATGGAAAGCTTGTTTGTGTCTGTACCCTAAATCCCCAACACGCGACTGGCTACCCAGTGATTCAAGTCCAAAGAGAATAAAAACTCCATTATGAATTCCCTTACAAAGTAAATTTCCTTACAGATAAAAAAGTATCAGTATATTGTTTCAAACTTCAATACGAATACATGAATGGTACGTTTTGTGAGTGATATAACATTTATCATTCAATAGCACGCGTTACGTTCAATGATCGTAAAGCCTACAGACTCCAGTCAATACGCTAAGAGGCTTATTCTGACACCGCTGAGTTATTGTGTTTTCATTAAAGCCGGCAGCAATGCGTTCGTCTGATATCTACAAAAAACTTTAAGCCGTATGCTGAATTATTACGTAATTAAAATCTGCTCAAAAATTTTAATCATATCAATATCGTGTCAATTAGAGAACGCATATTGTATAGTGACGTCATCGTTCAACGACTCGATACAAATTCAAAAGCATTACTTATTGCCGGATACGAATAGTACAAGATCTAGTGCAGCGAAAGAGGTCGGGGAAGAGTAGATTTATGAGTTTATGGATCCTTCGAGTGTGACTCATAACAGGACAAAGATTCGTTATGAAGTGCAAATAAATATGTACTATATGCCGCAAAAGTCGATGGGTAATTCCAAACCTTAATCGTTCGACGTAATAAGCGGCGCCATATATGTATTCTAGTCCATATAAGTGTACTAGTGGTATTTACTTACTAGATGACGCTGATAAACTTAAACTCATGATAACTAAAGCCAAGACCGGTTGGGATAAATTTTGAACCTTGATAGAAATTCTTCGTGATATACAGCGACTAATTATAGATTATGTCGTTGCCCATATCCATTAGCAATAACAGTTCCGACTAGACAAGTGAGCTGTAGGTTTTTATATTTAGACTAGCTGACCCGGCAAACTTCGTAGTGCCTCAATCGATAAATAAAAGGCCTAAGCTTTTGTATAAAATAAACTTAAAACAAACAAAAGGAATCCGTCCGACGGGGGACACATCAAAGTAAAAACAAAATTGTTATTTTTATTTAGTTCCGCATTTTCTCTAGTTTTAGCGAGACTAACGAACAGCAATTCATTTTTATATATACTTATAGATATAGATGTAGAATAGCCTAAATCGCTACTCTTGACAGAGTGGTCAAGATCAATTAGTATTTCTCATAGACAGGTTTAATTTTATCCAAATGTAAATAAAATAACTTACATATTTTTTCTGTTTGTGAAAACGAAATGAAGTTATTACTAAGAATATTAAATATGAATCTCATGAACGTGAAATTTTAAGCATTGCATAGCTTTTATCGCGGGCCTTGAGCGCGGCGACCGAATCATGAAATTCCGTAACGAAAAAAACCTTACACCCCTCACTCCGCCTACCATGTAGCTCGCGTTCAACACATTCACACGTTGCGCTTGTAGAGTGTTTGTGAATAAGCGCGTGGCGTGACGTCACACTGCATGCGCATCATGAAAAGTCTGCCCATCTCTCTCTCACGCGGTCTAGCTTATGAGTGTGAAGGGGACAGTTAAGGTTTTGCTTTTATTAATGTTTGATATAGCGTGGTCTTGTTTTATTATTGTTTTAATATTAAATTATCATTGTCTAATTATAATTGCATAACTTGATAAAAAATGCTATGCAATAGCTTTACCGCGGCAGTTCCCGAGTGCCACACTTTTTTAATTTAAATTCGCTAACATCTAAATTAATAAAGATCAACAAGCAATAATAGAACGAGACTAGGGAACTGGACGACTGAAAACGAATTCATAAGCCGACTTTAAAACGCCCTGGAAACGCGTGCAAACAAAATTTAATTGGCGAGCCATTTCACGCAAACAAACGTTCGAATCGAAACCAATTAACGTTTTCGCATTCGAATATCGAAAGTTCGTAGCAGGTGCGCGGGACGTTCGCGCTTAAGATAAGAGAACTAGCGAGAACGACTTTGGTAACGTATCCGTTGTAGCTATACTTGAGACCTTAGAACTAATATCTCAAGCTGGGTGGCGCATTTACGTTGTGGATTATCTATGAGCTCCAGTAACCCCTTAACATCAGGTGGGCTGTGAGCTCGTCCAAACACGTAAGCAATAAAAATAAAATAAAAACTTTGGTACGAAGGTTAGTAAAGCTGTAATTGTAATCTAATAGCAACTTCGACCTGATATTTTTATACTGGCATTCAAGTCGCGGCATAGTCTTAGGTGTCACTTCTGTTTTATCCAGCAATTACGAGTTCCCATTTCTTCTGTAGCTAGGAGTCTTTTTTTCCCTACCTTAGCTGATTTTTTTTTTATTGCCTTTGTAGGCAGACGAGCATACGGCCGAACTGATAGTAAGTGGTTACCGTCGCTCATGGACGTCAGCAATGCCAGTGGCAGAACCAAGCCGCTGCCTACCATAAAGTACTCTCCGCAAGCCTCGTTTGAAGAAGGACATGTCATAGCGCTCGGGAAACACCGTGGAGGGGAGTTCATTCCAGAGCCGTATGGTACATGGCAAAAAAGATCTTTGGAAACGCACTGTTGATGAACACAGCGGTTCTAGATAATATGGATGAACTCTGCTCCGCTGGCGGGAGGTGCGATGATAAAAAAGAGATGAGGGGATCATCTCGAATAATTCCTCAGAGCATTCCCCATGGACCATACGGTATAAAAGCCTTGAAAGGCTATTTCAGCCTCAGCCAGAGTTTCTCGTTCTGAGTGGATCGCGTTTCCGATCCGGTGGTAGATTCTGCGAAGCACTGCTCTTGCTAGGGTCAGTGTCAGCATCACTTCGGGGGAAAAAAATCTAATTGCCATGCGAGATGGGAACTCGTAATTGCTGGATAAAACAGAAGTAACACCTAAGACTATGCCACGACTTGAATGCTAATATAAAAACAGCAAGTCAAAATGGCAATTAGATTACAATTACAACTTTCCTAATCTTCTTACCAATCAGCCTGGGAGACACAAGAAGACCACGTGTTTTACGTTTTACACGGTAATGGATGACCACAATCCCTAATCTACGCTTGCTGTGATTAAGTGGGGCATAATGTGTATATTAATTGACGGCAGAGCTTAGGTGGTCTTCGAATAGCCCGCCAATAGATAGACCCAGCTTCCAGTGGGTGCAGACTGATAGGGAGACAAACATACCGCGCGAAATGAGTTATTTTTCTGCGATAAAAAAAATTGCGCTGAAGAAATTTTTGAGTATAATGCTTGGGCATCGACTGTGTGAAAATATTAACTTAAACTTCTTTGTGAATAGCACAGACATTGGAATGAAAATCTCCTTGACGATCCGACTTCTGGAGTGTTCTCCTGTAACTTGTCCCGCATATCGGCCTCGTCGCGGAGACGAATAAATCACGATCGTCCCCGGTGGGGGGTCATTAGTGGGAGACCGCGGCGCCGAGCCGAATTGAATTGTGACCGTGTTCCACGGGATTTGCGTCCGTTTCTATCGCTTGATGTTTCGTTGAATTGTTAATGAAACCTAAAAAAGGATTAGTTTGTCCTTTAAGGGAAAACGACAAAGGGAAGAGGTATTCTATATAAACTATTGCTGTATCACTCCTTTCAGAAACCAGAGGTGGTGTCCCTGAACTTAGTATTGCCGTGCTGAAACCAGCTTAGAAACTATCAGTGCTGATCGAAGTCTTCAGTGTTTCGATACTGAGCATGAATCAATGCATCAGTGAGTAGTCCAGGCTGTACAAAACTACCACACTGGAGAAGTGTGATCCCGGATATTAATGGTACTAATAAGGCTTAACTGATTCCTTGCTGTTATTAATAACTCGTGCGAGACCGGTTCTAATCGACGTTGATCAAGCGCTGATGATGAAAATGTGGTACGGTCACCACTTCACTTGTATATTGATTGGACTACACGGTCTCAAGTACGCACCTGCATTTATCTGTTATTTCATTCTAGACATATACACCTCTATATATTGCAGTCCCTGTGGCCTAACGGATAAAATGCCCGCTGCATTCGTATCGAGTATGTAACTACACCAGTGCTCGAATCCCGCAGACCGGTATCAAATTTTCTAATGAAATACTTACTTAGCAAATGTCACGAACAACTTTCACGGTGAAGAAATAACGTCATGCTATAAAAATCAAACCCGCAATAACTCTCATTTGTAATAATAACTGGGGATAGGGCATCTTGTGTGCCCGCGCGATTAGGTACCACTACCCTACTTATTTATACCGTGAAGCCCTAATTACTTTTGTTGATGTCAATAGGCTTCGGCAACCAGTTAACAGCAGAGGGGCTATGAGCTTTCCGTCCATCTTGGCAATAAAAAACATAAGGAGCTTAGGATATCCTCTTAAGTCAGTCCCTCAAAATCCCCCGCTTGGGATCGATTGTTTAGTCCTAACCTAACATGGAAGCAATCAATTAACAGGCAATATTGAAACATAAACACAAACAATTTATACACGAACGCTATACCGAAATTAGAAAACATCATTGTTTTCGTTTAATACAAAAACCCGTTTATAACATTTCGTCGCTCTCTATATACCAAAGTAGACCAAAACAAACCCTGCTCCAATCGATTTATCGGGAAACACAATATATCTATGACGCCTAAGTACGTCAGATGCTTCAAAACCACACCCTCGCCGCGAACACGGGACGTCTCTAAAGATTAAAATACTGCTCTTCTCTCGTATGTGAGCGCATATGGATATAGACATACGGGACGCATTCAGTTTTCAAAAAGCTTCTAAAGCAAACTGATAAATTGTTCAAGATAGTCCGGTTATCTCGTTTTTACCATTACACCACCCACTACCGGACCAGAGTTCAGAATCAATGCGCTCATCCACGGTGCGTTTCTAGAGATCTACCACGTACCCCTGGCTCTCGGAATGAGCTGCCATCATCGCTGATTTTTTTTTATCGCTTAGATGTGTGGACGAGCTCACAGCCCACCTGGTGTTAAGTGGTTACTGGAGCCCGTAGACATCTACAACGTAAATGCGCCATCCACCCTGAGATATGAGTTCTGAGGTCTCAGTATAGTTACAACGGCTGCCCCACCCTTCAAACCGAAACGCATTACTGCTTCACGGTAGAAATAGGCGGGGCGGTGGTACCTACCCGTGCGGACTCACAAGAGGTCCTACCACCAGTTAAACCACCTGATTCCAGAGAGCCCTATAACATATCCCTCTTGAAACAACGTTGCGTACACAGCACGCCTGCCATTGCTGATGTCCATAAGCTACAGACACCACTCCCTATGAGCTGGGTCGTATGCTCGTCTACTTACAATGGCATTAAGAACAACTTCGTTTCGCTGTACCGCCAACTTAAGCAATGCGTCAGACGTAACTACAATATTGAGGGCCCCAGCAATATATTTTTTAATACTTTCAAACTAGCATGCTTTACTACATTACTCACTGTACCATGTTTCAATTCAATGACCAAGTAATCAGTGATGTATCAAGTTATTAATAAAAATGATTTACGCTCCTCGTGAAAACACCAACAATTTAGGAAAAATATATTTCTCCTAAATTGTGGGTACCAGGAAAAAACTTATTTTTATCGTTATTTTATTGCGTAGATGGCCAGACACGCTTGAGATTTGTTAGAGCATCGAAATCGTTAACCGAAAATAGCTTTAGAACATTACTATTCCCAGTCAATAATCAGATCACGCGGTAAAAATAAGTATCAGATTCATAGTAAACTAAAATAGTAAAAAATTAAAATGCTCAAAAACTTTCATAATTTATTCTTTATAAGAAACGTTTTTTTATCCAATATTGCTTATATTATGCTATTAAGTTAGGTTTTGGAACAAAGTTCCTTATGGGACAATGCGGAGGAGAACCCTAACCGGGAAAAAAGGTCCGTAACGTAAGATTTTTATTATTTATGTATAGTCTTAGTATGATGGCTATACAGTGTCTAATGTATAGTCTACATGATGACGGTTATCATCTTTATCTATATATATAAAAATTAATTGCTATTCGTTAGTCTCGCTAAAACTCGAGAACAGCTGGACCGATTTGGCTAATTTTGGTCTTGAATTATTTGTGGAAGTCCAGAGAAGGTTTAAAAGGTAGATAAATATGAAAATTCTTGGAATTAAATAAAAATAACAATTTTGTTTTAAGTGTATTTTATACAAAAGTTTAGGTCTTTTATTTTTCGATTGAGGCAATAGGAAGTCTGCCGGGTCAGCTAGTTATTCATATAAATAGCCGTTTCTTTGTATTTTAATATTATATACTTTTTATAAATTTTAATCATTGTGAATAAAATAAAGTTGATAACTTTGTAAAGTAGTTTTTTTTATCAATAAAAAAATCATAATAAGAAATATATACCCGAATAATTATTTTTGCTTTATACCTCGAACTTAAAATGTATATTTTTGTAATAAGGAACTTCGTACCTATCCGGTGCCCCACGACGCCACACATTTCATTTATTTTTTTCTTTTCGAATCGATTCAGGTAAATAGCTCATAAAATTGATTGTACTAAAATTTAATAGCTTCATTCACACTTTATCTTTTTTTTTTTTTTATTGCTTATATGGATGGACGAGCTCACAGCCCACCTGGTGTTAAGTGGTTACTGGAGCCCATAGACATCTACAACGTAAATGCGCCACCCACCTCGAGATATAAGTTCTAAGATCTCAGTATAGTTACAACGGCTACCCCACCCTTCGAACCGAAACGCATTACTGCTTCACGGTGGAAATAGGCGGGGTGGTGGTACCTACCCGTGCGGATTCCCAAGAGGTCCTACCACCAGTGATTACGCAAATTATAATTTTTGCGGGTTGATTTTTATTACACGATGTTATTCCTTCACCGTGGAAGTCAATCGTGAACATTTGTTGAGTACGTATTTCAGTAGAAAAATTGGTACCCGCCTGCGGGATTCGAACACCGGTGCATCGCTACATACGAATGCACCAGACGTCTTATCCGTTAGGCCACAACGACTTCTAATTCGATCCTATCACAGTTCGCTTCGTTCTATCAGTTGCCACTGGTCGTATCTATTTGTACTATCTGGAACGATAACATACATAATGCATTTATATAGAGATCGTAATTTGCAAGTTTTGTACACGCGCTATGAAATCGTGTGCTTATCGCAATCAAATTACATAAAACTTTAAACGCCTTTAAACTATGCGGTAGGCAGAGGCTTGGCTCTGCCCCTGGCACTGCTGAAGTCCATGGGCGACAATAACCACACACCATCAGGTGGACCGTATGCTCGTCTGCCTACAAAGGCAATAAAAAAGTGCCGCTCCGGTCTAAGATTGATTCCTGAATATACGATTTACTGAACGAAATTTTGGAGAAAGTTCTGGTAATACCGACAATCATGGACGACGATGAGCACTTAATCTTTGTGGCCATGCTAAAATATATACATCCATATAAAATATACATAAATACAAATATGTACGTCAGAAGAAAACATCAAAATCTCTAAATGCTGGTTCGAAAACGACCATTACTAAATGCGACCCCGAACTTTCTATAAACAACTAAATTGAATTTCACACGATAAAAGCCGTGCAAGTGATTTTATGACGGTATTATATCGTATGTTTTAATGCACGTAGTTTGAAACAATGAGAAAACTTAGAACGGTTTGCTTTAGTCATTCGGAACACGATCGTAAATTATTTTCAGAATTATCAGAGTCAATAAAATGCTTTTTTATTTATTTAGTTTTTATTGCTTAGACGGGTGGACGAGCTCACAGCCCACCCGGTGTTAAGTGGTTACTGGAGCCCAGCGACATCTACAGCTGCTGCTGCTACAACGGCTGCCCCACCTTTCAAACGGAAACGCAGTACTGCTTCACGGCAGAAATAGGCAGGGCGGTGGTACCCACCCGCACGGACTCACAGGATATCCTACCACCAGTAATTACGCAAATTATAATTTTGCGGGTGTTCCGTCCCGTAACAGTTTGTTCTAAAATACATATTTATTTTATTATTATTATTTTTATTGTGAATAATTTCTTTTCTTATTTTTTATTCTCTGAGTACGTAACGCGACACAATTTGGTTTATATGTATTATTCATTTCTTATTTTTCTTGTACCGGGTCTGCGACATATTGTGTGTATCGGAATGCACCATTTCCGTGGGAAATGGTTCTTCGGCGCGACACTAGCGCCACCACCTGCCTGCCAGTTAGGGCGGCAAAACAACAAAAACAGAGTTTTTCGCGCGAAGCCGCTGTAGCCGCATCGGCACGCGCATTATATTTAAATAGTGTGTAAAGTTCCCCCTTTCATATAAAAAACTGGAAAATAGTGACAGTGACCTATGACACTTTACATGTGAAGGATATATGAACTGATTCTGTCGGCAATACTCATCCTCGACCAGGACCTTCGGACGTGGTTGCGGGACGATTCACGGTAAGTCGTCAGACCTAGGCCATAACCTAATCAGCGGGTTTGATTTTTATTACACGATGCCGTGTACACTTCACCGTGGAAATCAATCGTGAATATTGTTTGAGTACGTATTTCATTAGATAAATTGGTATCCGCCTGGGATTCGAACGCCGTTGCATCGATAGATACGAATGCACCGGACGTCTTATCTCTTAGGCCATAACGACTTCCGTCACTTAGACTTAAAAACGCTATAATCAATTGCGAATCATTGATAGCGATTGTGATATCTTACTTTATTAACAACAGATTAGCTTTAAAACCCGTTCTTCCTTATACGGTAAAAAAAAGTAATTTCATATTTATTAATTACTAGCTAACCCGGCAAACTTCGTAGTGCCTCAATCGATAAATAAAAGACCTAAACTTTTGTATAAAATAAACTTAAAACAAACAAAAGGAATCCGTACGAACGGGGGACACATCAAAGGAAAAACAAAATTGTTATTTTTATTTTATTCCGAGAATTTTCATATTTATCTACCTTTGAAACCTTCTCTGGACTTTTACAAATAATTCAAGACCAAAATTAGCCAAATCGGTTCAGCCGTTCTCGAGTTTTAGCAAGACTAACGAATAGCAATTCATTTTTATATATCGACGCTTGAAAGGCAAACGTCACTAAGCGTGAACTTTACAGAAGACTAATTTAAAGTTGAAATTAATCTAAAATATACCTGAAAAAAAAACTGTTTTAACGAATCTAGCTGTAGGATTCAAATGATTTTAATAGACCTAGAAATATATATTTTTTGCGCATCGAATATGATTATTGCCTATCATTTATGTACAAAGCATTTACTGTCGCTTAGTCACGTTTGCCTTTCAAGCGTCGATATATAGATATAGATTTTTTCACAAATTCTCAAATCACCAACCCTAATTATTCCGAAGAACAATTTAGCACAATCCAAATTATCTGTGAACAACTAGAAGAGCGATATTATTCAGATTAAAAGGCGTTCGGGAACTAAATTGAAGAGAGACACATAATTGCCTTGAGCTCGCACTAATCACAGAGACGAGCTAGACCTGACGTCATATCGTATGAGACACGTATCTGGGGACTAATTGTTGACAACGCTTTATCGAGGAGAGATGTGGTAGGAATGATCTGCTCGCTGTAGACTGTTAAATTTAATGTTGTATTTTTTTGCTTACATTTGAGGTTATGGTTTCATATCTGAAAGTGACTAGCGACATTCTTGCTGCGTATAGACACTGGAAGTAATTTAATGCCAGGCAGGCACGCCTCGCCTCTCTGTCAATATATGTATTAAAACAAATGAAAATAGAAAAGAATAGTGATCCATGTCAACTAACCCGTAGCTTTGCATACGTGAACTACACTTTATATAGGAGACCTATGTTTAAGATTGAAATGAAAGATAGCCAATATTCTTAGACAGGATTCAAACTGTTTCTATTCAGTATTTCACCAGAATGGATTCGTTGATATAAACACAGAAAAAACAGAGCTACTTCCGTATACAAAATATTATATATTCGGTATTCCGAGGGTAGACCATTCTAACCGGCGCCATCTAGGCGGGCTTCGGATAGCCTGCCGACCGAGAGGACTGGTGGTCGTGGCGCCGACGACCGCCCGTCCGGCGTCCCGAGGGGGAGGGTGATGGGAGAGATGTGCTCCGCACTAAACGCTTCACTTTCCCCCCTTTGCCTTTTCATGAGTTCTGTCTCATGCGAGGTTTGGATGCTGGTTGTTGAGCGACAGGAGGTTTTAGTCGGTTCAACTCCGACATGCCCCGCCCTCCATCCCCAGTGGAGGGCGGAAGTCCGGTGATTTCCTGCTGACAAAAAAAAAAAAAAAAACAACTGACATATTTGAGCCATATGTGAGTCATAAATTTTAGCGTGGTATGGACATGTGATGCGTAGAGAGAAGATGCATGTGACTAGGAGATGTATGGAAATGGTAGTGCAAGGTAGAGGGAGAAGAGGTCGACCGAAGAAGACATGGATGGAGTGTGTGAATGACGATATGAGAGAGAGAGAGAGAGAGGAATAAGGAAGTGGGATAAGGTACAGAAAAGAAGAAGTGAGTCATAAATTCGACTACCTATCTCCGCACTCATAAAATAATTCCAGAACAGAAACGCAAAACGTCAACTTAAATTCATTCTCGCTCTCAAAGCGCCGACGATAATCACCCTATACCACAATAAACGTTTCGGAACGCTAACTAAAACACAAAAGGCGGTAAACACGATATTAAAATGTTAAACGACCAATTTCGAAGAGAGCCACCGAACGCGACGTCTCGTGCTGAGCTATGAAAGTTTCACGAGAAACCGTTCTGAAACAGGAAACTAAAGTAATGCGTGAACCGCACCGGGTAATGACGGAGCTAAAGGATTATTTATCGTGGCTTCTTAGAAACACGGTGCATGCAAAAACGCTATTATAATACCCCCCTCTTAATCAAAAAAACTTCTAGAAAATAACTAAAAACTATTAAGTAAGTAAGTGTTAGCATGCAACATGCCTATAGTCGTAAATAATTAATTTCCCAATCAACATATGAAATAACTACATTCGGTTTGGCAAAATTCTATCGACAACTCACATATCTATATTAATATAGGTAGAGTTCTAATGACCCGCAACTCGATAGCGAAACGCCCCTTTTGCGTAGCGTGAGAATTATCATTCCTCAATCCTATTCATAACAGATGCGGAATATTAGGAAAAGTAATGCACACATCACATAACCTACTTAAATCAACTCGATATAAATTAGTTAAGAGCTATGAAAAAAGAAAGAGGTGTTTGCAAAAATATTTTTGTTGGTTCTTGCGAGCGATGCATAGACACGCTCCAGTGAAATCCATAGGTCGCTGGTTCATATCCGGCTCGAAGGACCAAAAAAAGTATGTTCGGTTTGTCCAGACAGCCTTGTAGTGTGATAGTGATAACAACCAATTTAACACGGGCTCGGATAGTAGAAAAATGTAGTAAATTATAGAATATATACATTCAAAATAATTATAGCCAACATCAATCATTCCAAAAGCCGAAAACGTCGAACACTCGAAGACGGTTTTGTGAAATTTAATAAACAATAAAACCTCGTCGACAAAAGCCTATAAATTTCGCAGCAAACTCACTAAATTCTTCCCAGAATGTTCGCCCAATATGAATGGCGGAACGGAAGAGCACTCACAATTGGAGACAGGAGCACTGAAAACCGAAACTTGGTTACAATGCGATCGTTTTAAATCAACCAGGAAAAATTACTCGGATCACTTTTGAGTCCGACCAAACTTCGCTCTCAAGCGGAGGCCTCGCTCGCTGCCTCATTATATTGTGTTCACGTTTTGGACGGTTCGTCAATTTAGGGGATCGAGCGATTTTTTATTTCGTAATATTTTCAACAATTATCCATGGTATTTAGGACAGTTGCAAGACAGGGATTTGCGGTATGAGCCTGCGGAATTGCTAATATAGGCGAAGCATTTTCCTATTAATTAAAATATAGCCCTAATGACAAGTCCACATTGTAGTGCACGCAGCTTTCGCTAAAGAGTTATAAAGCTTGTTAAATCGATTTACTTGGCTCTCTTCTCCTACCATGCAGCTACTCATCAAAGAAACGATACGATGTAAGCCTCGGTCATACCTCGCCAGAATAAGGTGAATCAGCTTGACAATCTACAGAGAGCAGTGCTCACATGATTCGACACGTGTACATCACATCATGTAGTAGAATGATATCCCGTCCCGCTTAGCTGCTTACTATGCATTTATAGTAAGGAGCAACATACGTTAGTCAGTCAGTGGTTAACGTGCAGCAATCCACCGTGGTCGCTGACGCGAATAAACATGTAATTATACGCAGTGTTTTATTGACCACTCAAATGTGATTTATGGAGGATAGCACGCAACAAACCACCAACGCACACAGCTCCTCCTTCATCTCCCTACAAACCTCACAATAATATACCGGTATAATTGTGAAAAACTCGTAACTTGGGTCAACAGGAGACAACGCGTTCTAGCGCGCTCAAGGGTAGACTACGCCACGTCCCACGTCCGTCTCAATCTTATTTTTATAGACAACGTCAAAGGAAAACGTCAGGGTTGGATGAGAAACTCGAGAGGATGTGATCAGATGGCAAAAGAAGTTTTTTATGGCTTAAGAATAAAAGAAGCTATTTTTCAATGTTAATTTTTGTTGGATATTCCCATTCTTGTCTCACAGTCAAAGGTGCCGTAATAATTATACCTGTATTATATTTAGCAATGACCTGTAGTACAATCTCACTAATTTAAGTAATTTATTAGGAATCAAGTAATTCGGTTATACTAAGAAAAACCGCTCAACTCCGCCGCTCAACTTAAAATCGTAGCGACTAATTTAAAGTTAAATTACGATATAAATAAGATAGTGAAGAGAAGATTCTATAAGCGAACAAAAAAAAGTAATCGAATCACTATCCCTTATTTCTTTTTTTATTTAAATAAAACTTTAGTCATATATAGTATACCAGGTCACAATATGCATCAATATACTATTGTACATCTGTGTACTTGATCACGATACAAAATATAGCTATCTATCTATCAGCTATCCAGTCTTGTATATAAGCTCCCCCAACCCTCGCCACAACGATCGGTCCTGCCCTGCTTGCATCCAGCGAATCCCCGCGATCCTCAATAGGTTGTCGGTGCACCTTGTGGGAGGCTTACGTAGGCTACATCTTCCGGTACGCGGTCGCCACTCAAAAACTTTTCGCCGCCAGTCATCCGAGATACCAAAACAAGAATAAAAAAGAATGAAAAAAACAGAAAGATACTAAAAAGAAATAAAAATCCGCCCTCTATGCCAATGAGTGGTCGGTCTAGAATAACAGCACCCCATTTCTACCCGAGATGTCTGAAAGTAAATAAAGGAATTTATTGGGGAATGTTTAGCGGCACTCTCTGATACCAGCATACGGCCGTCACCAATCAGCATTTACTGATATCTATTGTCACTACCATATTTCCAATGTCTGCGGCAAAATACTCGTGCATTTTAATTGGAAGGGTGGAACAGCTGATAAACAAGCTAATTGAGACTTTAATCTTATCTTTCGGGTTGTGTGGTGCCAATCACGCCGTAACATCTATGGGCCCTGATAACCTGGTAACCAAAAAACCTTCGTACTTCAAAAAACCTTAAAACCAATATACGAAAAATGTTATGTAACTCATAGACGAGCATCCATCAAAATTAATCAGTACGTAAGTACTTACCGTAAATTGTTATGAAAATTTTGTTGTCAGATAACGTGACAGACACGCAATGTGCTTAAACACGTTTAAACTTCAGGCGAGATAGCGAAGCTGATGTATCGGGTGTGGTTTTGATGTCAGGATCAGCGGACGTACTCCGATGAAGAATGAAGTGAAGTAATATATACGGGTAACCGTCTTATAACACGGTAGACACATTCCTACTAAATCACCTAATGTGCCAAACCGTGTTATATAAATATGAGCCTTATAAGCCAGTACAAAAAGGAGGGTAATTTTTCTGATTTTTTTTTGCTTACATGGGTGGACGAGCTCATAGCCCACCTGGTATTAAGTGGTTACTGGAGCCCATAGACATCTACAACGTAAATGCGCCACCCATCTTGAGACATGAGTTCCAAGGTCTCAGTATAGTTATAACGGCTGCCCTTCTTCAAAGTGAAACTCATTACTGCTTCACGGCAGAAATAGGCGGGGTGGTGGTACCTACCCGCGCGCACTCGCAAGAGGTCTTACCACCAGTAAACATCTCAATTATGCCTGTCTGTATTTTTTTCCTATTATACAGAAAACATAAGCAGAAAAATTTCGGTTATTCTCATGCATTGTGTGTTCATAGTGCATAATCTAATCTTCTAAATAATCTAAACAAAAATCTCGTTTACATTGTTTAACAATAATAATCGGATTAGGGCTACTGGTATAACTATATACATATATTTAAAGTATATATATTAAGACATAATTAAAATTACTTTTAAGGTTTAATCTTGCATTTTTAGAGTCCGTGTTTACGAAAACTGTAATGCATTCGAAACGTGAAACATAATGTGGTGATAATAAAACAATATGAAATTAAGCCTTAAAAATTGCTTCATTAATCAAATTGTATGTGATATGATTAACTTATAAAAACCACATTGAACCATTGATTAGCGCATGAAGAATAATTAATGAAGAGTTAATTTTAGTGTAAGCATGAAGGTTGCAAACAAACTTACGACACACAAACATCCCTCCAAAGCACTAAAGCTATTCGGTTAAGTACAAAAGAATTAAATAAGCGTCGAGATGTTTCGTGTACCGCATAGCGATGTAGCGACATTGTTCCCTTGGGCTCTACCGTACTCTACCAGACTAGTATTCATTATGATAAAGTTTAAAATGCACCAGTTTCTTTACTTTGTAGCGAACCTTTAACTAGAGGCCACAGAGGAATCTGAACGAAAAGGATTTTCTTTGTGAGAAATTTTGTGTAGCGAAAGCTGAAATCGTGAAGTCGATGGAAACTGATTTGTACATTTATTTTATAAACAAAATTGTTGTTTTTAGATCCCTTATGAGAGATACTATGGACATGATTAGGTTTTTTTTTTTCACGCCACGTTAACTAGTCCCGTGATAAGTTCGTTTCTTGTGTTACAGGTACCAGATAACGGAAATAAATGTAAGATTTTTATTATACACATACATATATTTAATATACATCCATAACCCTGGAAAAGACATTTATGTTTATCTTCCCTTGGCGGGATTCGAACCCGCGACCCCCTTATGTAGTGACCATGTCACTTACCACACCTAAAAAACTCGCTCTAAGCGTACTGGTTGCGACTGGATGCGAAAGGTAAAAGACCGAAGGAAATGGAATGCAAGTGAAGAGACCTACACTCAGCATTGGTTGGACGCGGATTGAAGAAGATTATTTACATCTGTCTCGAGTAACGTTCCGATATTCTGTTTTTAATTGTATTTTCTCCGGCTTTCAAGAGTTTTAAAACCACTTTAACAATTAAATCACGCGTTTATTATTGTCAATGTGTTATCTCTGAGGTATACGAATGTCTTAGTTTTCTTCTGGGTTACGGACGTCTGTTTTTTAATTTAATTAAATCGGTATAATTTCACTGGCATCCAGCCCAGAGAATCGTAAGAGTTACAATTTCTTGATTATTTCCAACTAGACTTCATGGATGATTCGTAGAAGATTGTTTTGACGGCCAGCCCTAGTGAATGGCGGATTTTGTACCGAATGACGTAATGAAGAGACTTATATTTTTGTTTTAAAGTATTAAGGATCCATTCTATCAGTATAAAACTACTTTGACGATTTAATCTCGCCTTTAAAATCGTCATTTTATTAATGACGACTTATTAAATTATTATTTTTTACATTTGTATTCATATACAGTCAATGACTGAAGGAAAACAATTTTAAATACAAAAAAAACTAAATACCCCTTGTGAATTACTCTAAGCTTTTTGATGTGAAACATCTATAGCCGCACATAAAACCGATTTCTGGCGTGGCGACGCATGCCGTGGCGACGCGTCGCTATGCGCAATCGACTGTGCGATTCTCTCCCACTCGATTCGGCGTTAAGCCATCTCTCTCGCTACACTGAGCTCGGATACCTATAGTGTATACTCCGTAGTGTATACAGTGTTGTTTACTACAGTACACATAACCTGTGTTTTACTTGAAAACAAATTATTTTTTCGTAATATTTTATTTTATCATTATAACATATTTAGTTCCTATCACGATCTATTCTTTTCTGCATATTACTTTTACAAAATAATGTCGATGTTTCACATCTGCCAAACGTCCCGTGACGGCTCAAATTTTTTTTTTAGAATCATTGAATTTTTTCCGCGTCGCTCACTACCCGAACCGCGGTCGCTTGCGTACTACACCGGCCTAATTCTCGGCTTACAGTATCGTAGGCGAACGATACAGAGGTCGTCAGAACTCCGACGGCTCAAGAAACGTTGCAAACGGCTTAACCATATTTATAATACCAGAATTAATTATAGTGAAGGGATATGTAGATCCACGGGGAGTTACAGCGTCGCGTGAGTGTTAAGACTCCATATTGTGTTTTGTGTGATGAGATAGTCCCAACATCTGGATTGTAATCTTAGGAGAATAGAGATGTTATCGTGTGATAAAACGATTAAATCTATTTTTCTGAAGCGCCCGCCCCCTAATCAATATGAAGCCTCATGTTTCTGTACAAATAAGTATATCTTTAATAGGTATTCTTGTCTATACATCTATACATATACAAGTAAATAAAATTAGAGTGTCTGTTTGTAGTATTGAAATAACCGCTTTTTACTACATCCATATGAATATAATTATATACGGTACATACACCAAAATAACATTTTTTACAATTTTTGTCTGTCTGTCTGGTACAAATAAGTATATCTTTAATAGGTATTCTTGTCTATACATCTATACATATATAAGTAAATAAAATTAGAGTGTCTGTTTGTAATATTGAAATAACCGCTTTTTACTAAATCCATATGAATATAATTATATACGGTACATACACCAAAATAACATTTTTTACAATTTTTGTCTGTCTGTCTGTTTGTTCCGGCCAATCTCTGGAACGGCTGGACCGATTTTGATGAGACTTTCACTAATAGGTAGCTGATGATATAAAGAGTAACTTAGGCTACTTTTTTTAGATTAGCTTCGCCTCGCGTCGTCACCCGCAGTTGTTCTCGTACCGCGCGCAACATGGCGGGACTCGCCTATCAATAATAAAATTTAATGTTTCCGAAGCGAAGCGAAGGCGGGTCGCTAGTCTAAAATATGGAGCGGCATCAACGCAAACACGACAATCAAAATTTTGCTCACAATACAATCCGAAGCGATATAAAGTTATGGCGTACAAGCGAGCGTGAAACAACCTTGTTTTGGAATATCCCGGGCTAAAGCTGAGAGCGGGAACTTCATCGAAGTTGGCCTTACGTTAATTTACATTTTTGTATTAGAATGAGATTAAAACTGGATTACAGGGGATCTTTTCTTCAACAGCGAAACAACCTGAGAGTGAAGAGGTAGCTGCGGAATTCATTGAAATCAAAGAGAACATATTCTAAAGCTTCAATACAAGCATTTTACATCCACACTATTAGATAAAAGCATGGTACACTTCTCACTTCCTCTACTCCCATGACCAAGATGAATATGTATCATGTTATCGCCCTACGAGACGCTCCCTCGCCTATTTTTTTTTCCTACCTATACTGATAGCCTAGAGAGGCTATTTCAGCTTCTCCTTGACGTGTAGGTGAGCCCACGGGGCTCAAACCGGGAGTGTTGCTAACACTGGCTCTAGCAAGAGCAGTGCTTCGCAGAATCTACCACCGGATCGGAAACGCGACCCGCTGAGAAGATCCGGCGAGAAACTCAGTGGGCTCGCCTGTCTAGAGCCAATGTCATTATACTATTCACCGGATTCAAGCATAATCAGTAATTAACTCCATACTATATTTGAGTGAGTCAAGTAATATCTTTTGCAAATATTAGTTTTTATTTTTAGGAATTTTCACAAAATCACTTTTATTTCCTGTTAAATTCGTACAGCACAATACCATTCTGCACGATCTCTTCCATCCGAAACGATTGATTGCTTCGTGTTAACAATAGGCACGATGTGCGTGAAAAAAATATAAAAAGAACTAAAAAATAATATAGGATCCTTTTTTATTTATTTAGGAAATAAACGTTATTTTTTACAACTTAAAACCTTGCCGTATATAATATGCAACAAAAAGCTGTAAAATATTTACGGAAAGATTTTAAGCGTAAACATCCGCATAGATAATTTGGCTTATCAGCTAATCTGGCAGGGTCATTGACGGGTCGAAGGTCATCACCGTATCTTTTGAAAGCTCGCCAGAATAAAACTAACTAGAACTGTCAATCATTCATATTATACCTGAATAGACCATGTGTACCACAAACCAAAAACTGAGAGATTGCCAACTCCAGTCCCTTTAAATCTGAAGCGAATTACTTAAAAACACTTTATTGCTATATTGCCTTTGACAACATTAATAAATAAACAAATAAACAGAAATAATTCATTTTTCTTCCATTAAACAATATTGATAGCCTAGAGCTAGATAATTCTAGAATAACACAATCATGAATAACAATGCTAACATAATTAACATGGGATTTGGGACTAGCAAATACATTAAGTCTGAATTATCAAATGCAATTTACGCTATGCACACACACAAATAAATCTTAATAAAAAAGAGTCAACCTATATGTACAATATTGGATAGTACTAGTGTAATTATAATGTTACGTCGGTAAGAGTAACGCCATCTATCGCCGAATAGTCGAACTAATATCTAAGGATCTAGTAACATCTTGAACGATCGAGAAATACAACGCCAACTATTGTCAGATAGCGGAAACACACAATACTCGACTCGTGTGGAATATACTCGATAATTATAGGGATGTCGTATCGGATATAAAAGCGTTGCAGAGATGGCATACAGTCAGTCAGTAATCGGAACTACTCGAAGCGAAACAGCGAACCTGAATTTTAAAGTGTTCTGTGAGTGTTCTAAGTGATAAATACAGTTTTATTTGTTTATCCCGAACCCCAACGCGTTACAATAATAACACTACAGAAAGGACAACATTCGATAGATTGTTTGTTTATGTTCCAATGAAAATATATTTTATGTAATTGTCAATTACAACTGCAATCGATTAGCTTATTGTAATATCTACCATATCAGAGCCGATGTCCACCTTGAGACATGTGTTCTATATCTCAGTTCTATCGTACAATGGATATTCAGCCTTCCACAGAGATCCCACTACTGCTTCGCGAGAGAAATAGGCAGGGTGCAAATGTAAAATGTTTTTTTTTTTATTTATTGCCCTTGTAGGCAGACGAGCGTACGGCCCACCTGATGGTGTTTGGTTATCGTCGCCCATGGACGTCAGCAATGCCAGGGGCAGAGCCAAACTGCTGCCTATCATTAAGTAATCTCCACAAGCCTCGTTCGAAGAAGGACATGTCATAGCACTCGGGAAACACTGTAATTTTAGGTTCAATAATAGGACAGCTTTTATCATAATACAATTGTGAGCACTACCATCTGTCACGTGAACCGATAACCGATTACGAGTCAAAATTAAAACCAATTCATGGTTTAATCTCACGTTTCTGATTGTCATTATATTATTTTTGACGTTTAGAATACTCCACAGTCCTCTTCAGGACAGTCTCAGAATACACACAGTCCAAGACCATGTTCGCACCGGATTTTCCAGCGACGTATATCTCTGTCCAGTCTTCGGTCGTTTTTCGATCATTAACCCAGAGGGCGGGCCCAGACCAGCAGTAAACTTTAATAACCTCGTCGGTAATTGAGGGTAACTTTACGGTTCCTATCAGGTGTTACTCAACTTAACGACGCGGCTTAAATTCTTCCAAACAGTAAAAGTTCACAAGCAATTTTTTTTTCTTTCGTCCGCGACGTGAAAGAATTTTTTGATGGTACGTTCCGAAGTTTTCGTTTAAGGCCAGAAAAATGCTAATAACATGTTCCTTCGGTTTTGAACGGCCTCAATTTATTACTGAAATTTCACTGTAATTTTAGATCTTAGAATGAAGGAAAAAAATGTTGTTTTAAACTTTCGAGGAAGATCTTCCACTAAGCAGGTGAAATTGCACGACAGACTGTATGTTTTTGTTCGAGGCTTGAATCTATTCAAACTTACTTACCGCTTTGAAAGAATTGAAAATGTTAATACGTTTATTTTTGCTGATGTGCACGCTAACTGATATACAACGATATCTTTTTTTATTGCACTAGATCAGTGGTTCCCAAACTATTTTTGTCCACTGCCCTCTTTGAGAATAAACTATTTTTAGCGCCCCCATTTTTTCACCTACTTCAAAAACCACTATAGCGAGAACTCAGTCGATGTCTTTTTTTTTAATTGCTTTTGTAGGTGGATGAGCTCACAGCCCACCTGGTGTTAAGTGGTTACTGGAGCCCATAGACATCTACAACGTAAATGCGCCACCCACCTTGAGATATAAGTTCTAAGGGTCTCAGTATAGTTACAACGGCTGCCCCACCCTTCAAACCGAAACGCATTATTGCTTCACGGCAGAAATAGGTAGGGTGGTGGTACCTACTCGTGCGGACTTACAAGAGGTCCTACCACCAGTAATTACAAAAATTATAATTTTGCGGGTTCGATTTTAATTACACGATGTTATTCCTTCACCGTGGAAGTCAATCGTGAACATTTGTTGAGTACGTATTTCATTACAAAAATGTACGTATTTCATTACAAAAATCGCTCAACACGAATGCACCGGACGTCTTATCGCTTAGGCCACGACGACTTAAAAGTCTGTCTAAGAGTCCTCCTAGATGAAATTACAAATCGCCTCCCAAGCTTCTACACAACACCTTCATTTTTTTCTGGGTCTCTTACCGCCTCCCTTTAGAACTGCAGCGCCCACAAGGGGACGTTATCGCCCACTTTGGGAAAGGCTGCACTAGATGCTCACTATGCGCTCCACCGCTACTGGTAAAACACTGTTGCCTATCCTTTGGTGAGTCCCTTGTTTTCGCCTTTGTACTGTCTTCTCGAGGTGATATTTAACACGGCAATATTGGCCTCTCCGTTTACACTCATCGAAAAACAGGGCAAAGAAATACTCACACAGATCAGTTATAAAGGGGAACCGAGCTACACGCAAAACTACACGTCCTTATGGAACCATCAGAGCCAATAACCTTTGCATTAGACGCCTTCAGCTCTAAGTAGCGGGCTTAAGGACCCCGGTAACCGTACTCGTCGAACTGGTCAAAGAGGTCGACGTGCAACCTAATCCATGCATCAGCCCACTGAGTTTCTCACCGGATCTTCTCGGCGGGTCGCAATTCGGATCCAGTAGTAGATTCATTCGCGAAGCAGTTGCTCTTGAGTTGTCTTGCAAGCAGCTTTCTGCAAATCCCACCCCTCCTGGCTGAGCCTTTGCTCGCCCACCTGTCTAAGAATCACAAAACAATTTACTTGCAAACGGAAAGAACATTGAGGCCTAGTGAATTCATTTAACAGTCCACGTGGCTAGGAGCTCTGTGTGGCAGTCCCAAATGTGTATGGTCATTTACTAATTCGGCCTTACCGAATTTACCCAGCTGCGAACGAATAGTCATGGCGTAGCGCTTTTCTAACCAAAAAGCATTATTATTGTGTTTAAAACAATAAATAAGTAAACTTTGAACCGCATCATCAACTACAAGCAGTTTCAAAACAAACATAAATTGAACATAATGCCGAAACATAATTAACAAAAACTTACAATCAATCAATTTGTCAAGTCAATTACATTCGAATAGCAAATGAATTACAAAACGAAGCAACGTAATGGAGCTACCGGGTCGCTGTATTCCGAGTTGTCATGTTAATTGATTAAAATATGTTTTCATTATTAGGAATTCATTTTAATAACTGAGTGTATTTGAATTCGAAGCGCGTAATTACCAGATTTTAATGCTTTTTGTATGATTCAAGCATCGCGATGGATTCATAGGATTAGCTAGCTGAAGTGGCAGTGGGCAGGCCACATAGCACGAAGATCGGACGGCCGATGAGGCACAAAGATCCTCGAGTGGAGACCACGTACTGGCAAACGCAGTG
Organism: Bombyx mandarina; assembly: GCF_003987935.1. The sequence goes on along the minus strand of NW_021011485.1, from coordinate 4,713,006 downwards.
TGGGACGGCCACCTACCAGATGAACCGACGACCTGGTGAAAATACTGGATCACGTTAGATGCAGGTGGCAAGGGACCGGCCGCACTGGACATCAGTTGGAAAGGCCTCTGTTCAGCAGTGGACAGTAGACAGGCTGAGATGATGATGATGATGATGATGGATTCAAGATTTAATATCAAACGTTTCTTTTTTGTTTCTTTTAGACTTGAGCCCAGCTGTGTGCTTAGTGTCAGTTTTTTAACGTTCTCCGATAGCGTAAAAGTTAACTCAAATTTGTATGGAGTTGGAACGTTTGCGTGCGTTTACCGCTAGGGGCGCTGTTCCAACTCCATACAAATTTGAGTTAACTTCTACGCTATCGAGAACGTTAAAAAACTCGCATTATGCACACCGGTGTTATGAAAATGGTGGTAATTTTTTTTATTGCCCTTGTAGATAAACGAGCATACAGCCTACCTGATGATGAGTGGTTACCGTCGCCCATGGATTTCAGCAATGCCAGGGGCAGAGCCAAGCCGCTGCCAGCCGCTTAATACTCTCCACAAGCTTCGTTTGAAGAAGGACATGTCATAGCGCTCGGGAAACACCGTGGAGGGGAGCTCATTCCATAGCCGGATGGTACGTGGCAAAAAATACCTCTGGAAACGCACTGTGGATGACCGCAGTGGCTCCAGGTAGTATCGATGAACTCTACTCCGGTGGCGGGCGGTGCGATGGTAAAAACGAGATGCCTGTATCATCTCGAACAATTCCTCAGAGCAGGTAATATGAAATCGAAGTCTTGACGGCATTGAATACATAACGGCTGTCTTCAAACACGAACTCGTGACTGCATCGCGGAAGATACAGACAAAACGTTACCAATCTATGCAGGCCAGTATTCCTTGAGCTCTTCACTAAGACTATCGACATTCAGTATAACCATTTTAATTTACATTTACTCGTAACGAATAATATGGATGCGTTCGAGTTGTGGTGCTGGTGGGGCATATTGCGCATTCCTTGAGCGCCCTTCTGTATGAGCATTTGCATCATCGACGAGCTAAAAGTTGACCAGAGGCTATCCACAAACCTACAAAACGTGTTCTAGTAATCTGGTCATACATCAAGAAAACCCTTTGACAACCAGCGCTCATAGTGACGGGCAAAGATGAAAACCGATCCAGGGGTCGGAGTCAGATGAGATGGAGTGATGAAGTGTCTGATCACCTGGAACCGAGGCTGAGCGACGCCCTTCACCATACCACTAACCGACATAGGTACAGGTAATGTTCACGATTGACTTCCACGGCGAAGGATCGTGTAATAAAAATCAAACGCGCAAAATTATAATTTGCGTAATTACTAATGGTAGGACCTCTTGTGAGTCCGCGCGGGTGGGTACCACCACCCTGCCTTATTCTGCCGTGAAGCAGTAATGCGTTTCAAATGAAGGGTGGGGCAGCCGTTGTAACTATACTTGAGACCTTAGAACTTATATCTCAAAGTGGGTGGCGCATTGTGGATGTGTATGGGCTCCAGTAACCACTTAACTCCAGGTGGGATGTGAGCTCGTCCACCCATCTAAGCAATAAAAAAAAGGTACAGATCACAAGAAAATATCTCAGATGGGCGCATCAGAATTTTCAGCAATGTGCCAATGATCAGAGGAAGAAGAGCAATGAATAAATAAATGTTGGAATTAATTGAAAATGCATACACTTAATGAGAGAATATTTTGCTTTAATTACAACGCTCATTACCCGCGCACCGTGAGCCTTCATTAATAAACAATACATACAATTTCATATCAGTATTCATATCAGATCTTCCAATTTAGCACAGAAAAGAAATCATTACCTTTTGTAAAATAATACAAATATATTTAATACTGTATAAACTATTATATGTATGTATGTGTGTATATATCTATGTATGTATGTATATGTATATGTATATGTGATTTTGTATATATGTAGATATACTTTTTTTTGCATGTATTCGTAACCTAATATAAATTTCATTGCACCTACCACTATTTACTCTACACTACCTTTGGTTGACTGGTAGAGAATGCCTTAGGCATTAAGTCCGCCAATGTAAATTTTACATGAAGTGTAATAAAAAAATAAAAAAATAAAGTTTTAAAACAAAAATAACAAGCGTAATTAGCAAACTGAAATAATAATTAATTTAAATATATTTTATCCTGTTGATACTCGATATTTCAGTGCAGTTATTAAATTAATTGTATGATCATCGATCCTTGAAGCGTGTTATTAATTTTTTCAAGTTAATCGAACGTTTTGAAGTCGGTGAAGATAACGTTAAAAAACTTCGTTGGACACAAACCAAATACATACTTCCGTACTAAGCAAAGAAATGCGTATTAAAAATATTGCATATACGGAAGAGAGAGCTCACTTCCCGACCGATCTTAAGTAGTTTCCAGAGCCCCCTTATCAACTTTCAAATCCAAGTCCTTTAAATCCAATTCCCTTATCAACTTTTAAATTCAAATGCTTAAATAGAGTCGCATAAATAGAGACGGCTGCCCCACCCATCAAGCCGGAAGGCAAATCGCTTCGTAACTTTACGCCATAGTGTAATTATATGATCAGAATGTAATGTACCAGTCTGAAGTTACATTCGAGTCCAATCTGAACCCAATCACAATACAGTCCATCTTTGAATAAAATCAAAATCTCAAATCATCCGATCCCTCCCCTCGAAGAATACTTCGCAGCAGAAATAGGCAGTTCAGTGAAATCTAGCCGTGCAAGTGCGAAAAATACCTCCAGAGAAAGAGCTGACTATAAATAAAAGCCTTATAGAAATACAGTATTAAAGGTCTTGAAGTGTACTTTGAAAATAAAAATACATTTGCAGAAAAAACATCGTTAGTTCCATTGGATCAGAGGTCAAAGTCCCAAAACAATAATAACATTTGAATGAATAATCCGTTACGATCGAAATAAAATATATAAACCTATACGCGTGTAGGCCGTGAGCTAGAAATGTCAATGAAAACAATATTAAACATTAACAATTTTATTAATAAACACGATACATTTCATTCTAGCTTGTTAGCTAACTATAATTTGATATTTCTTCTTCCTCGCGAATCATGGTTAAAGCTTAATTGATTGAAAATTTTCTTATTTGATACATCCGATACGTCAATAAAGTATAAACATTTTGAATGAGCGCTATATTGTTTGGTTATAATTTATGCGTTACCACCCGTCACCCCGATGGAAGTTAAAGACTTGATCAAAGACCTACGTCCTCGCAAGGCTCCCGGTTCCGACGGTATATTCAACCGCGTTATTAAACTTCTGCCCGTCCAACTCATCGTGATGTTGGCATCTATTTTCAATGCCGCTATGGCGAACTGTATCTTTCCCGCGGTGTGGAAAGAAGCGGACGTTATCGGCATACATAAACCCGGTAAACCAAAAAATCATCCGACGAGCTACCGCCCGATTAGCCTCCTCATGTCTCTAGGCAAACTGTATGAGCNTCCCAAAAAAAAAAAAAAAAAAAAAAGGTTATAATTTAATCTACCATTAGTTAACCCAAATATTCAAATGTATACAAATAACACCGTTGCCGTCCGAAATTACGAAAACTATAAAGCAATTGAAAATAATAAACGCGACATTAAACAATTTATTTATTTGGGAAACAAACAGTACAATACAAGCATATAATATTTTTAAAAAATATACCTAAAACAATAACCAAATATGTTTCCACAATCAAAATCACATATAAGTAGAAAGTGAACAAGAAGAGAAATTTTGAAATTTAAATTACAAAAATTGTTAAAAAAACTATCAAAATTAGTTTCCATTCTGTATAATACTGCTAAAAGCCGAATAAAATACTTACCGCAAAATAAATTTACTATTAAAATCGAAATTCTAACATCCACAGCTCCTAAACAAGCAGATTCTCCAGAGGCTCTTCTGAGTCGAGAGATAAAACCCAGTAGAGACATAAAGCAAGTTTCACATCGTAAAAACCGAGAAGGTATGGGGGTATTGACAGGTACTGACTGAACCAGGGCTTAGGGTACCGCAGGGGATAAATACGTAACGTAAATAAGAGTGAAAAACCTAAAACCTATGCTAATTTTGCTCATATTGTATACCAAAAGGCTTTTATAAGATTAATTCAACTTGTTTTATGTTATTGGATTAATATTTATAATTTACAGTGTCTAGCTTACAGTCAATATCGATGCTTGAAAGGCAAACGTGACTAAGCGACAATGCGTGAACTTTACAGTAGACTAATTTAAAGCTGAAATACCTGAAAATAAAATTTATTTTAACGAATCTAGCTGTAGTAGAATCTAGCTAGTAGCTGTAGGACTGAAATTATTTTAATAGACCTAGAAATATATTTTTTTGCGCATCGAATATGGTTATTGCCTATCATTAATGTACAAAGTAGTTATTGTCGCTTAGTCATGTTTGCCTTTCAAGCGTCGATATGCATATGAGGCCGTCAGCGCAAAAGTGACCTAAGCTTACCTAAGTTCACTACAAGTTTTTTTTATTGCATAGATGGGTGGACGAGCTCACGGCCCACCTGATGTCAAGTGGTTACCGGAACCCATAGACATCTACAACGCAAATTCGCCACCCACCTTGAGATATAAATTCTAAAGTCTCAAATATAGTTACAACGGCTGCCCCACTCTTCAAACCGAAACGCATTGCTGCTTCACTGCAGAAATAGGCGGGGCGGTGGTACCTACCCGTGCGGACTCACAAGAGATCCTACCACCAGTAAAAACACAAAATGCCTATGTTTGCCGCTAGGGGCGTTGTTCCAACTCCATACAAATTTGAGTTAACTTTTACGCTCTCGAGAACGTTAAAAACTCGCACTAAGCCCACTGGCGCCACCTGGCTGGCGAGCACCCGTAATACAATACTCCTACAATTGAAACTTCGTTCGCCGTTCACGCTATGATGTCCACTCTCAGACACAGCCCACTGAGTTTCTCGCCGGATCTTCTCAGTGGGTCGCGTTTCCGATCCGGTGGTAGATTCTGCGAAGCACGGCTCTTGCTAGGGTTCGTGTTAGCAACGTCACCAGGTTTGAGCCCCGTGAGCTCACCTACTAAAGTTAGGGTTACGCTGACATAGCCGCTAGGGCTATCAGATTAGGTAGGAAANTACAGCAGGCCGCGCGGGGCCGGGGCGAGGCGCGGGACCGGGCGCGGGGGCGGGGCGCGGCGCGAGCAGGGGCTGGGGTGCCGGTGGTTTCCCTGCCAGCGTGAGCGGCAGCGGTTTTGCCCACGCGGAGACGGTGGGCACCGGTGCCGGCACGAAGGCAGGCTTTGGCGCACGGGGCGCCGAAGTCTTTGGGCCGACGGTTTTTGGGGGCGCGTTGGCCAGACGCTTCCGCGGGGCCTTGGGGCATCCGCGGTAGTTGGCTGTGTGGCCCTGCTTCCGGCAGAGCACACAGCTCGGAGGTTCGGTCGCGGTCTCTTTGACCCGCGAACAGTCGGCTGTCGCGTGGTCACCGAGGCACTTAACGCACCGCGGACGCGCGTAGCAGTTGCGCGCGGAGTGGCCGTACAGCTGGCAGCGGTGGCACTGCCCGGGAGTGCCTTTTCTATATGGGGCCTCGACGGTGACCCCGGATAAGCCGCAAACGGTGCGGAGGCTTGAGGCAATCCGTTTGCCTTCGGCGGTTGGTTCTAACGCGACGAGAACCATATTATATGCGAATTTATCGCGCCCTTTATTTTATGATTGACAGATTATTTTATTATTGACATTGGCCCGGAGGCCTTTCCAATTTCACCAGGACAGGTGGGCGAGCAAAGGCTCAGCCAAAAGGGGTGGGATTTACTAACAGCTGCCCGAGCGTAGGAGACCTAACAACACAAGAGCAACTGCTTCGCGAATAAATCTACTAGCGGATCGGAATCGCGACCCGCTGAGAAGAACCGGCGAGAAACTCAGCGGGCTGATGCACGGGCTAGGTTGCACGTCGACCTCTTTGTCGAGTTTGACGAGTACGGTTACCGGGGTCTCTAAGCCTGCTCCTCGTACTCCTAGTGTTAGAGCTGAAGACGTCTAATGCAAAGGTTATTGGATCTGATGGATCTGTAAGGACGTGTAGTGGTTATTCTGACCACTGTATGTACCTCAGGATCCGGATTCGATACCCAGTCACATTTTTTTAATGATTTAATATCAGACTGGGTGCGAATACTCAATTTCGCTTCTTTTCGCGTTGGGGCATAAAATATTGCATACCTACTATATATTATAACGTTTGAATGTAAATGAGAATATTGTTTAAATTTTTTACGAATCTTTGCCAAAAAGTATATACTTATCAAGGTATGAGGGCAAAACCTCATCACACGTAGTATTATTTTGGAGATGAGTATTTTACTATTATAAGTCATGTCTGGATACATCGTGTCTTCTAAACGTATGTTTTACTATGAGTCGTTCAACTTTTAAACAATTTTTTTATTTTAGAGATACTCCCACAAATACTCTCGATCTTATGACTAAGACTACCGGTACCTTAATTTTTTATTTTTTTTTTGCTTTGATGGTTAGACGAGCTCACAGCCCACTTAGTGTTTAGTGGTTACTGGAGCCCTACGACGTAAGTGCGTCATCCACCTTGAGATATAAGCTCTAAGATATCAAGTATAGTTACAGCGGCTGCCCCACCCTTCAAACCGAAACGCATTGCTGCTTCACGGCAGAAATAGGCAGGGCTTCGTATCAAATGATACCGTTATATCAGCATTCAAGTCCCAAGGTAAGTGCCAATTTTGGATCTAGTATTTTATTCGGTTTTCGCGATCGTAGGCGTAATTAAAATCACTACTACGGGTTAATCTCATAATTTTTTAAGAGCGCTTTCTCTCGGCCAACTTCAATCTTTAAAACTCATGCTCACCAACTTCAATAAGTTTGAGTAACATGAATATTTACACTGACGTTGCAATACAATATAACTTTTATTCACTCTGCCCAGATAATACATAACCACGTTTAAAATAAACAATTTATTATAAAATTTTCATTCGATTTTTAATCGAAAGCGCTTTTCTTAAGTTTTTTTAACTTTATTTATTATATTTCAACTAAATGGCTCCAGTAATCAAATTATTAAAAAAGAATAACTTGTTTATTTACTAATAAAACTGGCTATTAAGAAAACCTTTTTAAGACCTCGATGGAGAGAGAAACTGACGTAATACATATTTCGTAGGAAAAAAACGCTACATCACATTCTTTTTATTTACTTAATTGGCAGATCTGCGTCCTGGAGACGTCCAACCCTTTTCATCTCGCTAGACTCATAAGCCCTCCAGAGAAATATGAAATAAAAATCGCACAAATCGTTCAGCGGTAATCGTAATCATTTACCGGTTGGCCGGAAAAATGATTAGGCTTATCTCTATATTTTATTGTTGCGATATTCTTAAGGTGTTAGTGGTCCATTCGCCTTAACGTAAACCTTCATATCTGGGGATGATGACCTTTCAAAACGACCTTTTGGAAGGCTGATGAAGGAATGATGTGTCTAGTTTGATGCAAATCTAATCAGACAACACATCGGGCTATTACTGTTTTGCCCGCGTCTAATGGTGTTTTTTTTTATTGCCTTTGTAGGCCGACGAGCGTACGGCCCACCTGATGGTAAGGTTACCGTCGCCCGTGGACTTCAGCAATGCCAGCAGCAGAGCCAAGCCGCTGCCTAATGTGTTGCCTATGTAGGGCCAATATAGGTCCATATATGTACATAGCATAACATAAAATTATAAACAAAAAATGGAAAATGAGAATATCATTAGTTTAAGTCGAAGTAGTTAAATATGCGATGTTAACAATAATTAAAAAACTAGTGGTCGGAACTTATACTAGATTAATTAATTAATTAATTAATTAACTCATACTAGATTCACCAAACGAGTAGGTAAACTCACGAGGCTTTAACCTAGCGAATTTTCTAACACTAGCCCTAGCAAGAGCAGTGCTTCGCAGAAACTACCCACGGATCGAAAACGCGACACACTGAGAAGATCCGGCGAGAAACTCAGCGGGCTTTGTCTGAGGGTTATAAAACAGCTTGACTTGATCACCTTATGGCCTTAGTGTTCGGCATTACCGCACACTATATCCGCGGCCTGATTTTAATTGTCACTTAATTTTGTTAAATACTTTTGTCATGCACTAAATTTCATCATTCGCGTTTCATTTAACGGCCGTCTGGTGTAGTGGTGTAGTGGTAAGTGACATGGTCACTACACAAGGGGGTCGCGGGTTCGAATCCCGCCAAGGGAAGATATTTGTATGATAAATATAAATGTCTTTTCCAGGGTTATGGATGTCTATTATATATATGTATATGTATAATAAAAATCTTACATTTATATCCGTTATCTGGTACCTGTAACACAAGCTCTTTACGAACTTATCACGGGACCAATTAACGTGGCGTGATTGTTAGTAAATATTTATTTATTTATTTATTTATATGTATGTATGCTTTCTTAGTAAAAACAGGCAATGTTTAATTTGGGAAGCCAAGCAATTAAACATTTAATTTATTCGTAACAAAAGTATTCTACGTCAAAATAGGACTCACGATAAATCTAAAAACGAAAGCCCTTATTCCGTTGAGGTTTGAATCCTTTATTTATAAATCAGAAACATTCAGGGGATAAACAATGAATTGATTTATGCCTCTGTGCCGGCGTAATGTACGATCTTTTGTTGCGAAACGTTTTAACTAAGTACAAATTAAAATTGAATTTCACCGAGAATAAGGACGTCTGGCATTCAATATAACACAAGAATTCAATTGTCTAAAATAGTTGACATTATAGGAGTTTATCTTTATTGTTATCGTCATGGTATGTTAAATATGAACCACAGCTTAATCTTGAATAAGTTATTTAAAAAAAAAGCGCGTGCGTACAAAGTACACATGTCAGAAGTGAAACTTTTTTGGCGAACTAATTTATGAGTCTTGCTTATATTTTATACAAATCTAAAACTTTAGATTTCCGAGACTTAGAGGAAGGGAAAAAGGAAGATATGTTCCCGCCAAAAGTCTGTCAAATGTCAATCTCAAACCTCAGTGTTGACAGTCACATTATGTTTAGATTTCTAAATTGTAAATGACTAATATTTTGCCAATTGAATTGACTAATTTAATTTCATTCTATTTGATTAATGTTCCAAATTCTTTTCATTTCATATCAATCCCTATTAACATTTTTCACAAAAAAATTATAAAATATTAGGCTGTATGGTATGATACATTTGCCTTTCCAGTTGGAAAAATACAACAACTACCTACTACTACTGACATTTGACAAGTACTTAATTTCAATAGTAGTTTGACGTCACTTCCGTTACATACCTGCGTGACGTTCTGTAAAAATTTTACCCTCATGCGCCTAAAGAAGTTTCACTTCAACAAAGATGGTTGAATAATTTATTCAAGTCAATATTTGAGGGAGGCATGTTCTGGGACTATAACTTATAGATCTACTGCTAAGTAAGTACTTAACTAAGTTTAACTAAGTACTTATAGAATTCATTGAATTTTAATTGCATAAGTACATGAAGTCTCCCATTTTGAGCATTAAGTAGAAAATATAAGAGCTTTCTAATAGAAATAAATTTCTAATAGAAGAAAAAATGGATGGATTGAAAGACGATATGTGTAAGAGTGGAGTAAGCGAAAAAATGGTATATGATAGATAAGTATGGAAGGAGAAAACGTTTTTTTTTTTCTTTTTTTTTATTGCTTTGATGGGTGGACGATCTCACAGCCCACCTGGTGTTAAGTGGTTACTGGAGCCCATAGACATCCACAACGTAAATGCGCCACCCACCTTGAGATATAAGTTCTAAGATCTCACGTATAGTTACAACGGCTGCCCCACCCCTTCAAACCGAAACGCATTACTGCTTCATTACATAAGCCGCCGACCCCAGGTGACTGGGAGAAGGGCAGGAGTATGATGATAATAGCTTTCTAATAGTAGTTTTGATACGACTTTTTTTGTACATTTCTGCCCAAATTTCTATGATTCATTCCGGTTTTAGAGTAGGACGCCTATTATAAATTTATGATTGAGACACCGACCTCATGTCTCAAGGTTGGCTACAGCATTCGCGCTGTGAGGAAGCCAGTCTTAGCACCGTGTCAGACGTAATAGGGCAACGTAAATAAAAAGTTTAATATAATTTATATAGATAACAGAAAAATAACATCAAAACATAAAACTCCTCAGATCCATTATAATAAAAAAAATCTAATTCTGCTCTCACTACAAAGCCCCATTTCTTTACATTTATCATCTCTAAAGATAAGTTGCCTTTTGTTTTTATTTCGCAGACCAAAATAAAGCTGCGTTTGAAAGAATGAATTCAGTCTGTAGTCCGCTTCGTTATGTAGACATATTAAATGCAAATTTATGAATTAATGTTATATTTTTTGTTCATTTATGCATCTAATTAGGGTTTCCAACTAAGGATTTATACAATTTTGAACTGGTGGTAGGACCTCTTATAACTTCAGTTACCACTTAACACCAGGTGGCCTGTGAGATCGTCTACCCATCTAAGCAATAAAAAATAAAAAATAAACCTTGCCGGTATGAAAGTGTTCGCTCCAGAGCATTTCCATCATACTTTTGTTATTTCATTTTGTTCATTATATTACTTAAAAAAAACATGGCAACATGAGTAATAAAAAGGCGAGCCAATCTTTGTTTCGCCAAATCTTCTCATGATTGTGGCTCTTTTGGAAATGGCAGTACAGTGGTGGAGCATGTTTTAGATTCAACAAGTCCGTTATTATACCAGATAAATTTAGTTTAATTTTAAATAAGCAGTGAATAATAATAAAGCCATCGATATAATATAATAATATGTACTACTAGCGATCCGCCCTCGTTTCGCTTCGGAAACTGTAATTTATTATTGATTTCTCCACTATTTAATGGATGTTATTATACATATAAACCTTCCTCTTCAATCACTCTATCTATTAAAAAAAAAACGCATCAAAGTCCGTTGCATAGTTTTAAAGATTTAGGTATTTAGGGACAGATTATATAGGGATATAGGGACAGATATATTGATGGTTCTGTGATCACGGATAAGGGGAGCTGTGAGCCTAAAATACGCCGACGTATTGGAATGGGAAAAACAGCTATGACGCAGTTGAGCAAAGTTTGGAAAGATCGCAATATTTCGAATAGAACCAAAATACATCTTGTGCACTCACTGGTCTTTCCAATAGCTCTCTATGGAGCAGAAACATGGACCATAAAAGCAGCTGACCGAAACAGAGTTGATGCTTTTGAAATGTGGTGTTGGCGCCGCCTATTAAGGATTCCATGGACAGCCCACCGCACGAACATCTCGGTCCTACATCAGCTTAAAATGGAGAACGCTCAACGCCTGTCTACCACCTGTCTGCAACGCATAATGCGCTACTTTGGCCACGTTGCCCGCAGAGGTGTAGACAACTTGGAACGTCTGATGGTCACTGGAAAAGTAGAAGGAAAACGTCCTAGAGGCCGGAACCCCAAACGTTGGTCCGACCAGATCTCCGAGCAAACCAGCGGACCACTTAGCGCTGCACTACACCAGGCAACTGACCGGAACCGATGGAGGCTGGCAGTCGACAGGCTGAAACGGAGTCACGATCCTCAGCAATGAGGGAGCGATGGAGAAGAAGACGAAGGGACAGAAAAAGGGACTTTGTTTTATACTATTATTTGTAGTGATGTCAATGAATAAGGCTACCGTTCGTCAATACCAAGAACAAATTTATTTAAACTCTTTTCAAAGTTCGATTCTTTGAGATTGGACCAAGAATCGGTTGATGAGACTCAAGAAAATTGTATTTGGCTTTCCACAACCGATAATTCGTTTTTGATTTTGAGCACTTTACTTTATCGCCTTAAGCTTTATCAATATCACCAACTAACAATAATTTAATGAGTTAAATTAGAAGGAAATAAGGAAGCGGCTTAAAAGAAATATAGCAATAAGCAAACCTAATCCCACGTTACCCAATTTCGGGTTCTCATCAGCGAAAACAAAAACGTAATAAGTTAAAAGTTAATAACGCAAGACGCAACGCAAACAGTAATAGAACACAGGCCCGTTCGTAGTACGGAGTTGTCAGGTTTACAGAAATACAGAATTCAATTATTTTTTTCCTATGAAACTAAAAAATAGAAAAAGACGTGTAGTGTCGGGGGGCACCGGGGGATATGAACTAAGTTCCATATAATAAAAATATTAATTTTAAGTTCTATTCGAGGTGTAAAGAAAATAATTATTCGGGTATATACATTTTTGGAACGAAGTTCCTTACGACAGGCTTGGAGGAGATAGGGATTTTGCTGCGCGACCGAACTGAAAAAAATGTGATAGTAAAACCGTAAGAAAAAGTCCGTGGAATAAAACCGTTAAATGAGACGTGCGCAGGCGCGACAGTCGAATACACAAGCGAGTAGTGTATAATACCTTTCTCTTTCTCCTTCTTTTTGTAATTATTTCTATTTCTATGCAATTTTATGTCGCGATTCCCATAAATACACAAGCATAATCTGGCAACCCGGCAGACTAGCCAATTGTGCTTGAGTGTATAACCCGGCGAGCAGGCACTTAATGGAGCAATTTAATTTTCTCAAAACAGCTCCGAAAGCTATTGTTATGTAATTTTTGTTGTCTGCCAAGGAGACTGCCAAATTCTTTGATATTCGCTGTCGTCTCATTTTAAGCTGGACTACCTAATGTTAGCGTTTATTTTTTTATTAACATTCAGCTTAAATGATGATGATACGTTCCATTTTTTTTTTATAGAATCCGTGAACATAATTCGTTGATGATACACAATTGTAGTCACTTAAGCCTTTACTGGAGAACCAAAGTAACAACCATATCCCGAAGAACTGCTAAGCCGGAGTGGTAGTGAACAAATTGAGTTACTGAAAACTTATTAAAAATGGACCAAATATAATATTTATAGCTAATCTTAATCTACCTTTCAAACCGAAACGCATCATTGCTTGGCTGCAGAATTGTGATGGTGGGACTTATTTAGAAGTTGTAGTGGCCTAAAGGATAAAGACGTCTGATGCATTCATGTTGAGCGATGCACCGCTGTTCGAATCCCAGACGGGTACCAATTTTTCTAATGAAATACGTACTCAACATTTTACCGTGAAGTAGTAATGCGTTTCGGTTTGAAGGGTGGGGCAGCCGATGTAACTATACTATTGAGACCTTAGAACTGATATCTCAAGGTGGGTGGCGTATTTACGTCGTAGATATATATGGGCTCCAGTAACCATTTAACACCAGGTAGGTTGTGAGCTCGTCCACTACGCAATAAATAAAACAGGATAAATAAAATAAAAAACCTATCAATGTAAACTCACCATACGTTCTACAACCAGTAAATTTCAGTTAATGATCGCTGTACGTTGGTATATAGCTCGAAAAATGCTATCGTCCATTCTGCTGTGAACCCTCTGAATACCTTTTAGAACTCTCACGGCAGGAGTGCTTATAACTCTAGGCCGACGACCTCAATGGAGATCTAGCAGTGAAGATCTCTCAACCGTTAACCATAAGACCCCCACTTATCATTAACGATTATATCCAGAATCACTGAGTGCTTTAATTAGATTCCATCACCCAAAACATAACCAAATGTGGCAAAGCTCCTTCAAGAAATACTGTTGAACAATCATAACACACTTCCTTACACAGATAATTCTGACGAGATATCGTCGAACATTCCAGTAAACATTCTAGAATCGATTATAGATATTACAGATATTAAAACTAACATGTACCAGAACTATAAAAAGAAATCAGAAAGAGAAAAGAATCAATGAGAGCACTGACCTGGAAAGTGTCTGGTAAAAGGAAGAGAGGCCGCCCCAGAACAACTTGGCGTCGCTCGGTGGAGCAGGAGCTAGGGGTCTTGGGCATGACGTAGGAGGAGCTAGAACAGACTGCCCAAGACCGATACAAATGGAAAAATTTGATTCGAGCCCTACACCCCAGCAGAGGGTAATAGGAAAGCATGATGATGATGATGATAAAAAAGAAAAATAATATTAGAACAACACTGAATTTATTTATAAGATACTTTTCTCGGAACAATAACCACAAACCAACGACGACACAAACTTTCTATTTAATAAAGTTTTCTAAATTAAAATCACAAAGAAATAAAGCAACAGGAATGAAATTTCATAAAATATTCAAGTTAAAGGGAATGTGTTTATGTTGGGCTCGCTCGCTTGTTTCATTTCTACATGTAAAATATTAATTCATTTCTTCAACGCCGCCAACCATGTGTGAATAGTGTTGCGATAATAATTTATCGATAAATCATAACGATTATGGAGCTTATTGCCCAACGACTCATCATGGACACAATCAAGATCTAGAAACGCCATTAATAGAACTACCAGAAAATAATGAATAAAGAAGGCATCGTTCGATTAAAAATCAAAGCAGTGAGGTACCATCACCCTACTTTCCCATTTCCCTACCTAATCCTCGGTGGCCTAACGGGCTATTCCAACTACGCGCAGATCGGTTGGTGAGCTTACGCGCTCAACCTGACAGAATTCCTAGCACTAACCTTAGCCAGAGCAGTGGTTTGCTGAATCTACCAGAAGGAGGAGATCCGGCGAGAAACTCAGTGGATTATTTCTATGGGCCAGTATTCACGTCGATCTCTTCGTTAGAATGGATGAGTTCGACGAAGACGGTGACCGATGAAGATCCTAAAAACAATGAGACCGGACCCGGAGGATCTAATTTAGTCGTCGTGGCCTAAAGAATAACACGTCCGGTGCATTCGTATGCAGCGATGCACCGGTGTTCGAGTCCCGCAAGCGGGTACCAATTTTTCTATTGAAATACGTACTCAACAAATGTTCACGACTGACTTCCACGGTGAAGGAATAACATCGTGTAATAAAAATCAAACCCGCAAAATTATAATTTGCGTAAACACTGGTGGTAGGACCTCTTGGGAGTCCGCACGGGTAGGTACCACCGCCCTGCCTATTTCTGCCGTGAAGCAGTAATGCGTTTCGGTCTGAAGGGTAGGGCAGCCGTTGTAACTATACTGAGATCTTAGAACTTATATCTCAAGGTGGGTGGCGCATTTACGTTGTAGATGTCTATNAAATCAAACCCGCAAAATTATAATTTGCGTAAACACTGGTGGTAGGACCTCTTGGGAGTCCGCACGGGTAGGTACCACCGCCCTGCCTATTTCTGCCGTGAAGCAGTAATGCGTTTCGGTCTGAAGGGTAGGGCAGCCGTTGTAACTATACTGAGATCTTAGAACTTATATCTCAAGGTGGGTGGCGCATTTACGTTGTAGATGTCTATAGGCTCCAGTAACCACTTAACACCAGGTGGGCTGTGAGCTCGTCCATCCATCTAAGCAATAAATAAAAAATAAAAACAAAAAACAAGACATCTTTTGGGTGAAGGCGGCTTTGCGTTACCCCGTCGCCTGGGTC
The DNA here is from genome assembly GCF_003987935.1 of Bombyx mandarina. The sequence goes on along the minus strand of NW_021011485.1, from coordinate 4,697,441 downwards.
AGATATGTAATTAACGTCGGCCACGATAAGAGGATAATCGTGTTGCGCCGCTTTATCATAGTAGCGTTCTGACGCTTTTTTTATCATACTTACATATCAGTAAAATGAGTTTATTTCCATAATTTTTACTATCACTGGCCCTTGATACTGACCACTCATTAGTGATAGTCAGACTTAGACAGTATGAAGGTTATTAGAAAGAAAAAAAAACCAAATTGTGAATAAGGATTCTGAAACATAAACATTCAATTCAAATCATGACTACAAAACGAACACCACCGACACCGACAATAAATTCAAAGTCGACTCACTCTGTGCATCGACAAACAGTTCGCATCCTTATTTTAATTGTAAATTTCTCGTCGAGGAGCATTAGTATTTAATTAAAAGTTGTCTCACGGCCGAGGCTGTATGCGGTTGACGCAGAGTTTCATAAAATCACGGAACGTTACCGGCGAGCGAGTTTGTCTTATTCACTTGCGTGTTTATTGTTCTGTAGCTAGTTTTTAATGTGATCACGTCGTTTCGGGTGTATCTTAGGAAGATTCGTGGTTCCATTCGGGACATTATTTCTAATTTAAAATATTCAAAATTCAAAATAATTCATACATACAGAATCAGGACATACAGGATCTCTCAACAGGGACTTCCGAATTTTGACAATTGATAATGGACATCTTGTTACTGGAGCCCATAGACATCCACAACGTGAATGCGCCACCAACCTTGAGATATAAGTTCTAAGTTCTCAGTATAGTTACAACAGCTGCCCCGCCCTTTAAACCGAAACGCATTACTGCTTCACGGCAGAAATAGGCAGGGTTGTGGTACCTACCCGTGCAGACTCACAAGAGGTCCTACACCACTAAAAATTTGTTGTCATTTACATATTTTTCCCTACCTATTTTAGTAACCTCGAAGGGTTATAGTAGATTCATTATTCATTATTTAATTACATAATTTAATAGACATTCTGAGGTAATAGGTAAAATAGCAATTACAAATTAGTAAAAGTGTAGATATTGTTCATGACTGCCAATTTATATTCTCAATTAAGTTTAGTTAATTTACTAAGCAGTTAATTAGTCATCAATTGGTTTTAAATAAAGGTTTTATGGATTGCAAAAATCTGAGATATTAGGTAATAAGTGTGCTATCGAACATTTCATAACATTTATTTATGTTAGATTTTATTGTTTTTATGTGCTGGTGATAGTGAGCCTTTTGAGCCCGCATGAATAGGTACCACCACCCTGCCTATTGCTGCCGTTAATCAGCAAATACATTTCGATTTGAATGGTGTGGCAGTTCTTGTACTGTAAAAACTGAGACTTAGAACTCATGTCTGAAGGTGGGTGGCGGCATCAAAGTTGTTGATGTCCATGGGCTCCGGTGACCACTTAACAAACGTGGACCGCGAGCTAATCCACGTTTGTAAAGTAGTAGCTGTGTAGTAAGTAGTAAGCAATAAAGAAAATTAACATACATTCATTTAGGACTCTGAAATGTATTATTTATTATATATCTTAAAAACTTCTACAAAGATATTATATAGTATAGAATTATAATATCTTCGAAAAAAATGTATTAAATCCAATATACAATCATCCAAGTCGGAGTTATTAAGATTAAAAAAATATTGATGCATCAAAATTGCTTTTTTGTCCATAATGATTCCTATAAATTCTTAGAAATAACATACTAAAAATTAATATAGTTAATATGTAAGCAAAATTTTGATATCGTCGGCATCATCACGTCCCAAATTTAGCTTCAACTTGCTATTTATTACCAGTACTTATAATAAAAAAATATATATATATTTACATTCTTTTTAACATTTCCAACTCGTCATATAGCTCTCGTGGTGATATTCTGAAGAGTAATTTACTCTTATTTGTAGTCTTTTATTCATTTATATCATACATTCTATTACATCCCACCATTATCAGCTAATGTATCTTTCTTTATTTTTAACTTGCGACCCGCCCTCGCTTCGCTTCGGAAACTGTAATTTATTATTGATTTTTCCACTATTTAATGGATGTTATTATACAAATAAACCTTTCTCTTCAATCACTCTATCTATTAAAAAAAACGCATCAAAATCCGTTGCCTAGTTTTAAAGATTTAAGCATACATAGGGATATAGGGACAGAGAAAGCGACTTTGTTTTATACTATGTCGTGAAGACAGTTGTTTACCAATTTTTTTTACTTCTAAAACCATTAAAGTCCTATGTACTTTCATTACCTATTTCTTTGCAACGATACGAAAGTATTAACATTCGGATCTTGTAGGACCCGAGCATTATTTTCTCGTGCTGCGAAATTGCCTATAGGGGACACCGGGATGAACAGACTAAGTGGGTATATACACAGTCAGGAACTTCAGTGGAATAAAATGTCGCCTCTCTAAAAAATTCTCTTTATTCTTTATTGTACACACAGTTAATAAAATACAATAATTGCGAAAACTTATCAAATGGCGAGCTTAACTCAACAATTGAGTTATCTACCAGCTAACCGTTCTTAAAGAGAGAGACCTTAACATAAGTGGGTAGAAGAGTACAATCTAATCAATTTACTTACTCATTAATTTTTAATAATAATTATAAATACTTTTCATAGATGTTAGTACAACTTAAACAAAAAAAACACGTGTGGCACTCGGGGACTGCCGCGGTAAAGCTATTCCATACCATTTTTTATCAACTTATGCAATTATAATTAGAAAATAATAATTTAATATTAAAACAATAATAAAATAAGACCACGCTATATTTGTAAACATTAACAAAAGCAAAACATTAACTGTCCCCTTCACACTCATAAGCTAGACACTAGAGACTACACAAGCAAACGTGTTGAATGCAAGCTACGTGGTAGGCGGAGTGGGGGTGTTAGGTTTTATTTTCGTTACGGTATTTCTTGATTCGGTCGCCGCACTCAAAGCCCGCGATAAAAGCTATGCAATAGCTTAAAATGTTAAAAGCCGGCATTAGGCTTCCAATTACGATGTAAATAAAGAGAGACAAAATGCAACTGCCAGTGGTCTAAGATGTAGCTGGAGTTTAGGTCTACTTTAAAATACTGCTTCACGAAGTACGAGCATCCCAAAACGTAATCTATACATATAAATAAAATTGGAGTGTCTGTTTGTAATATTGAAATAACCGCTTTTTACTACATGCATATGAATATACGGTGCTATACGGTACAAACACCAAAAGAACACTCTTTACAATTTTTGTCTGTCTGTCTGTCTGTTTGTGTTTGTTCTGGCTAATCTCTTGAACGGCTGGACCGATTCTGAGATTTTCACTGATAAGTAGCTGATGATATAAGGAGTAACTAAGGCTCCTTTTTTAGATTAGCTTCGCCCCGCGGCTTCACCCGCAAAACGACAATAACCGCCGGTAACATCGTGAGACTCAGCTATCTATACTAATATTATATATTATAAATATTATAAAGAGGAAAGATTTGTTTGTTTGTTTGTTTCGAATAGGCTCCGAAACTACTGGACCGATTTGAAAAATTATTTTTGAAGTGAAACTTCCTTATCGGCGTTGGAAAAAAATTTACCGTCACGTTTTTCGGTTACGCGTCACATTTTTCCGTTACGCGCCATCTTTTAATTAACGGCTGTATGTTCTGAAGTATGGATGCGCATTTGAGAAACCGACCTCATGTCTCAAGGTGGGTCACGGAATACATTTTGTAATTGCAATAATCCCAGGTAACCCACTTAATATCACGTGGACCGTGCTATTATTGTTATTACGTAAAATAATAGGAAGAAAAGTACCAGGGTATTATGATATCAAAGAGATGTATTATTATAACTTTACTCTGACGTACAGCCTTCTTTATTAATTAACGGCTGTATGTTCTGAAGTATGGATTCCGATTTGAGAAATTGACCTCATGTCTCCAGGTGGATTACGGAAATCATTTTGTAATTCCAATAATCTCAGGGAGCCCACTTAATAATATCACGTGGACCGTGCTATTTATTACTGTTATTACGTAAAATAATAGGAAGAAAAGTACCAGGGTATTATGATAGCAAAGAGATTTATTAATAATTAACGGCGGTATGTTCTGAAGCATGGTTTCGGATTTGAGAAATCGACCTCATGTCTCAAGGTGGGTCAAACTTCACGAACCTCAGGAACCCCATTTAACACCACGTGGACCGTGCTATTATTATTAATTTATAGGAAGAAAAGTACCAGGGTATTATGATATCAAAGAGATGTATTATTAAAATGCTGTAATAATCTTAGTAGCAAAAAGGTAAAGTAAAATAATTGTATTATTTGTATTCATGTCTATGATAATAAAATCCTTTTGTTTAAACTTTATCTAATTTAACTTTATTTAACCAATTTCTAGAAAGTTGCATGTAGATCATTTTTCGAAAAATAAGGCCATAAACAAGTTTCACTTCTTACGTGTGTACACTAGTACACGCACACATTTTTTTTTCCATTAGAAGCCGACATTGTCCCTGATGAACATAGGCTACTTTTTTTTTTTTTTTTGTTTCATGTGTGTTTTAATGTTTCCGAAGCGAAGCGAGGGCGGGTCGCTAGTCAATAATAAAATTTAATGTTCCGAAGCGAAGCGAGGGCGGGTCGCTAGTTGTATATAAATTGTATTTTGAACATTATCTGAGATTATTAACCTAAAATATGTTCAGCGTTGCCCATTATTAAGTATGACTTCAGTATTTTTTTGGAAATACGGACTCTTATGGCATTACTATTATGTAGTTTAATCAAACATCAAGACTATTGATCCCACAGTCGCTCAGCGACTCGAACATACCATTGGCCTAACTTTGGCTCCATTCGTCTCTGTTCTGCGCTGGTGCATTCCATTGTCGGACTCCGACTGCAACGTGATCTTTTCAAAATTATCCAATCTAGGTCATCCCATAGTTTTTGGCTCTGATAAAACAAATATATAGGTATTCTCTTCGCCTTACAATCACGCATATCCGATCTATCTGAAGCAAACGAATAAAACAGATTATTTAAGGACTAATCAAGAATCACATTGTGATCATCATACATTAAAATACTGTGAATTTTTTTTATTGCTTAGATGGGCGGACGAGCTCACAGCCCACTTGGTGTTAAGTGGTTATTGGAGCCCGTAGACATCCACAACGTAAATGCGCCACCCACCTTGAGATATAAGTTCTAAGGTCTCAGTATAGTTACAACGGCTGCCCCACCTTTCAAAACCAAAACGCATTACTGCTTCACGGCAGAAATAGGCGAAGTGGTGGTACCTACCCGCGCGGACTCACAAGAAGTCCTACCACCAGTAATAATCATGAGATCTTGTGTTTCGATCCAAAATTGCGCCAAAAATAACACATTTTTCATTTTTTTATCGTACAGTGTACAGGTACTTTAACTCAACGAAATTTAAAAAAAGATCAATGCCTAATAATCTAATATCGAATGAATTGCCTGTAAATTCGAGTGGTACGTGCCTCGAATGTAGTTTAGGCCTCCGGTGGGCAGCTTCTCTGAAAGGCTGTCTCTCAACACCGCAGTCTGGAGTTTTCACAATCATTGAAAGTATTATTACGCTGTTTAAGACCTTTATTGCGGGATTCCAATAAGAATAACATTGACAATTGTTATATTTCCACTTGATAAGTTTATGTTGTTTTTTTTAACTTATAGCATCATTTAAATCACATTTGTAATATAATTTTTTTATTACTTAGATGGGTGGACGAGCTTACAGCCCATCTGGTGTTAACTAGTTACTGGAGCCCATAGACATTTACAACCATAAGATATAAGTTCTAAGGTCTCACGGCGGGTCTCAGTTACAACGGCTGCCCCACCCTTCGAACCGAAACGCATTACTGCTTCACGGCAGAAATAGGCAGGGCGGTGGTACCTACCCGTGCGGACGTGCCCGGCAAATGTCGTTTTGCCATATAAATGATTTGTAGGAAAGATAAATAACCTAGATACCGATTGCAGCGCCATCTGCAGGGCTGATTTGTAAATCTAAACCATTCTCGAATCCACCGGAAGGTACACAGAAAATTTTATTAAAATCGGTCCAGCCGTTTAGGAGGAGCTCACTGACAAACACACGCACAGAAAAAAAAAATATATATAAAAAAATTGAAAACCCAATAAACATTGTGCATTATGAATAAATTTCATTAAAAATATACTACACTCCGTAATGAAATTTAACACTTATCGAAAACACACATAACATTCGAAGGTCATGTGATATTTTCATTCTCGTGAATTAATATGGTAAACACAATATCAAAATTATTAAGAGAATCGATTGGAAATGTCTGATTTGGTGTTTTTATTTTGTTTGTTACGGATCGGAACCATTCTAGGTACGAGTATGTAAATTGTGATCTAAGATCATACGTAAGGTCGATAGAATAGAGATGGATTTGATATTTCATTAAATTTCATTAATTAATTTATAATTTAATTATTTAACCTCTTGTAACTCCGGACGGGTAGGTACCACCACCTAAAAACAAACACTCTTTACTGGTGGTAGGACCTTTTGTGAATCCGCACGGGAAGGTACCACCACCCTGCCTATTTCTGCCGTGAAGCAGTAATGCGTTTTGGTTTGAAGGGTGGGGGCAGCCGTTGTAACTATACTGAGACTTTTGAACTTATATCTGAAGATGATTGTCGCATTTACGTTGCAAATGTCTATGGGCTCCAGTAACCACTTAACACGAGGCGGGCTGTAAGCTCGTCCACCAATCTAAGCAATAAAAAAAGGTTAGAAATTAGCTAGAAGCGAACGTTTTTTTTTTTCTTCTTTATACTCTAGTTGATGCATGAAGGCTTGTGGTGAATGATTTTTTTACACACAGCACTAGCAACGGGAGACATCCCTAAAAAAAAAGACAGGCTGTCAGATTGAGGGATAAAATGTCATGATAAAAAATTGTGCTTTACGTTTTTAAAAGGTTCAAAAATAAAGAGCCAATGATTTTTTTTTATTGCTATATGAGTGGACGAGCCCACAGCCCACCTGGTGTTACGTGGTTACTGGAGCCCATAGACATTTACGACGTAAATGCGCCACCCACCTTGAGATATAAGTTCTAAGGTCTCAAGTATAGTTACAACGGCTGCTCCACCCTTCAAACCGAAACGCATTACTGCTTCACGGCAGAAATAGGCAGGGTGGTGGTACCTTCCCGTGCGGATTCACAAAAGATCCTACCACCAGTAAAGAGTGTTTGTTTTTACACATGTGTTTAAACGACGTTATTCCTTCATCAATGGAATTGTATTATCAATTAATTACGTCAGATACTTTAAATAACAAAATAAGGCCGGTGTTAATGAGGGATTGTTTTGCTTTCGTCGATGCACAAAATGAAATTTATTTTACTGTTTAATCTTATTCATTAAATACGTTCATTATTTACTACAATACACATATATACACATTGAATATGATTTTAATTGCCTTATTATCGTATAATTTTTCACATAGATAGATAAATAAGCCTTTATTAACAACCTTAATTCATATTTAGGTACATACTATTAATTTAATTTTTCTAAGTATTTGACATCGGCAAAGATTGTTTTGCTTTCGCTAAGGCCTCCCCCAAAAAATAGAAGCACATAGTAAGAACTAATCACATTACATTAAGGTCTGGGCACTTGCTTGACTTGTGAAGTCTTCATGAAAAAAGGATCTAGATCTAGAAAATCTATATTTTAGACAAACTTTACTTGTTTCACAGAAATTATAATATGACGTCTCGTTAAATGACCTCTACTGTATCTCTGATCACCGACTGCTGGGCAGGATGTGTGAATTAAAATCCTGTCTGTCTACATATTTATGTGTTTATAAGTGATTAGCCGTACTCGCCCGCTTCGCTGGGAATTTAAAATTAACATTATTATTTATTGTCAATATTATTAAGGAGTCCAACACTCATATAAATATTAGCCTATCTATCAAGTACATGTATTTTCTACATGGATACCAAGTTCAAGTCAACCGGATGCATGGTTCAGTAGTTATAACGGAACATCCGTAAAAACCACTGTAGGTTTATATATGAGTATAGATGAGGAATATGCCGACATTCCAAAGTTTATCGCACTTTTAATAACACATTTAATAGCAAATATTTATTGTTGACAACCTCCAGCTTTAATAATCGACAGCAAACGACAATATATCGCTATGGCTTTCGTTTTTTATATATATATAAAGTTTGTAGGAATGTATGGATGTATGTTTGTTACTCTTCACGCAAAAACTACTGAATCTTTTGATGAAACTTTACAATTATATAGCTTACACATCAGAATAATACATAGACTATAATTTTTAAAGAAACAGTGTGAATTACCTAAAATATAACGATAAGTGTCAAGTAAATAGAAAAAATATATATCATCTGCGAGTTATTCTAGTGGGTTCTGTAAAAACCGTTGGAGTTAAACGTAAATAATATATTATGGATATATTTGTCTTAAATATTCCTACAAAAAAGCCCGCGACATCATAAATCTATCTTTTATGTGTAAGCCATGATCGCCAAAATAGTGAACCATAAATGCAATAAGTCTACTAATATAAATGTGAAAGTTTGTAAGAATGTATGGATGTATGTTTGTTACTCTTCACTAGTATATTTATATATATTATTTTACTTCGATAGAGACCCAATATACTCAGTCTGGGTTGGTGGTGAAAATAATTCGACGAGCCATATGAGAGAAATCAGCGAAATCTACTTCCACCCGAATTACGTAACATTCACTGAAGACGAAATAGCCATGAATGACGTAGCGCTACTGAAGTTAAAGAAACCTTTGATTTTTAATGAAAGAATAAAAGCTCTTGATCTGCCGGTAGGAACCAATTTCAAGGATCAAAGGCACGAATTAGTTGGACGAGTCACAGATGCGGTTGGTGGTGATTACATTTATTATCTAATAGTGCTTAAGTTGGAATTTGATGACAAATTAACATAGGCTATATCAGTCAGTATATATCTGATGATATAAAATACTACCTGATCCGGCAGACTTCGTAGTGCCTCAATCGATAAATAAGAGACCTAAACATTCGTATAAAATAAACTTAAAACAAAAGGAATCCGTCCGAGGGGGGACACATCAAAGGGAAAACAAAATTGTTATTTTTATTTAATTCCGCACATTTTCATATTTATCTACCTTTTAAACCTTCTCTGGACTTCGGCAAATAATTCAAGACCAAAATTAGCCAAATCGGTCGAGCCGTTCTCGAGTTTTAGCGAGACTAACCAACAGCAATTCATTTTTATATATATGCCGTGGATAACGACTTTTAGTAATATTAAGACGGTGGTTTTGACTATTATTTTAAATGATGAAATGTTGTTTTGATAAATATCACAAAATTGTAGGGTAGACTCCGTAACGCCACAGTATAAAATGGCGGTACGTGGACAGAGTCGTGGCATTCCGTGTCAGACAGTCATTCCGTCCGTCTCAGTCAGTGAGTCTCTGACAGTCAGTCAGTCAGTCAGTCAGTCGGTCTGTCGGTATGTGGAACGAAACTGTCGGCTTACCCTGTCATTCTGAAAGTTGTGTGTGTTGAGTTTCAATAGTTATTATTGAAAAGTTTTATTGACTAAACTGAGTTCAATCGAATACGAGTGATGACGGAAACTACCGCTTAGCCATCCCTGGCGCGTGCTGACATATAGATATCATTAAGGAAAACAAAGTGTATTAAAATGCGGTTTAATTTTGCGTAAAATAGACCGTATGAAATTGGATTCTTTATCATATTATACCTTTATCTAAAAACTCTAATCTCTGTTTCGATTAACCTGCAATGCACAGCTGTGACAAACGTCATACAAACGTTGAATATTCCTACTCTAGGGTTGCCTCCAATACCATTAGTGCCGCATGCAAAAGGTAAATAAGTACATCCAGAACCCGAATGTCTTTAACGAATGTGAGTGACACAAGTCCCTGACGTGTCTGATTAAATTTTTTCAAACTTTATAGAGCTTAAAAGACAATTCTTTATGGAAGCTTGATCTCGTTCGGTTGACTAAAGAAGAATGCTTGAACTCCTTAAAAGGTTATCACGTGATGTTCAAAATACCATACAGTAGGATGCTGGATAGTAGTACCTTTTGTACCCAACGAGCTGATACATTAACTTAGATATACTGTATGGTACGTAAAAATCCAACCATTCCAACCCTTATACATTATACGTGAACGCTATCTTCCTGAAAAACCTGAATTTATTTGTATTGATGCTCTCAAAACACCAGGAAAAATTCTGATCGGGTGTAGATTTTTCTATCGCTTTATTGGAGCAATGAGATTTGGAGCAAGACCCTAAAATTGGGAGGAAAGGTGAACACTATTAGATCAAGGGACAGCAGAGATAAACTCGGTAGCCATGGAGGCGATGTAGGGATGTTGTTTAAATTCAACAGCAGGTGGGCTGTGATCTCGTTCATCCAATTGTTAACACTCTGGACTCTCTTTTTTATGATTGTTGGATTGCTGGTGGCCCGGAGGCCCCTCCAGTTTCATCTGGACAGGTGGGCGAGCAAGGGCTTAGTCAGGAGGGTTGGGTTTTTTAACAGCTGCCCGAACGCCTCCAAAGAAGACCTAACAACTCAAGAGCGGCTGCTTCGCGAATGAATCTACTACCGGATCGGAATCTCGACCCGCTGAGAAGAACTAACCGGGCTGATGTATAGGTTAAGTGGCACGCCGAATTCTTTGCCGAGTTCGACGAGTACGAGTACAGTTACTAGGGTTTCTGGGCTCTCTTGAAGAACTTGGACAATTAGTACAATTAATATCAATAATAAGTTCCGTGACTTTATTTGTTCGCTTGGATTATTACTTCTTCTTCTTATTACTTCTTCTAGGCGGGGTCGGCACAGCGAATTTTTCTGTTTTTTTTTTTCTTTTTTTTTTATTGCTTAGATGGATGGACGATCTCACAGCCCACCTGGTGTTAAGTGGTTACTGGATCCTATAGACATCTACAACGTAAATGCGCCGCCCACCTCGAGATATAAGTTTTAAGGTCTCAGTATAGTTATAACGGCTACCCCACCCTTCGAACCGAAACGCATTACTGCTTCACGGTGGAAATAGGCGGGGTGGTGGTACCTACCCGTGCGGACTCCCAAGAGGTCCTACCACCAGTGAAATTCTCTTCCATACTCTTCTATCAGCCGTCATCTCAACACTCACTCCTCTCTCTCTCGTATCGCCATTCACACACTCCAGCCATGTCTTCTTCGATCGACCTCTTCCCCCTCTACCTTGCACTACCATTTCCTTCTCCTGGTCACATGCATCTTCTCTCTACGCATCACATGTCCATACTACGCTAACCGTCGCTTGGATTATTACGTAAACGTATTCTTTTTTCCGTTTCAGGGTGAAACAGGTAGTCCGCTTGTACAAAACAATACGCTAACAGGTATTGCTTCTTACCTTGAAGGTAAAGACTGTCACAAGTCCACCCTTAATTTCTTCATGAGCATGTTACAATATGCTGAATGGATTAAAGCTGCTACTGGATTGTAAACAGTACAAATAAATGTGTTCCTACAAACTTGTATCTCAAGGTGGGTGGCGCATTTACGTTGTGGATGTCTATGGGCTCCAGTAACCACTTAACACCAGGTGGGCTGTGAGCTCGTCCACTCATCTAAGCAATAAAAAAAAAAAAAAAAAAAATATGTTTAGTTGTGATTTTAATATTTTTTAAGGGATTTTATGACCTGGTAACTAAGACCTTTAGGTCAAGTCTTATTTTAATTTATATTCTTATTTTTATGAAAAATGATTATATGAAGTGAATGAAATAAAGATGATTAATTAGAGACATTAATCAACTGGGATAAAATAAAATGAAATGAGATGAGATGATACGGGATGAAATATAATCTCAGTAAAATGGTGGTCATTTACAGAGATTTTTTCAGTTGACTTTTTGGAGGATCCCGAAAAGTTACATCCAGCAGTTTTGTTTCTTTTCCCACATTTGTGCACTTTCACAGATATTAAGCAGCTAATAAACCACCGTTATTACACGTTTAAACCTGAAGAAACACTAAATAGCCAAAATAAAACACATCACACAACTTCACTCCTCGCGTTTCCGCAAAAAGTCTTTGTGATTTTAATTTCTCATCAGTAAGAAAACTACCCGATAAATATATATCGAATCCGGTTCGTGAGGGAAATTGTTCTACGATACACAAACTTTTTAAACGTATACGGATTCTAGGTGGGTAGAATGAAATAATGCTATTTTTGGTCAATAGTGACTTACTTGGGGACTGTATTACATGTCGCAATCAATTAAAACTTCAAATATTAAGAACGTTACTTCATCGCTTTGAAGCTACAGTAACTGGCCACGTATACTTGAATATGGACATATAATTGAATGGAAAACGCAAATATCTTACGGCCAACGATTGAAAGAGGTCATATTCCCACACACGCAATAGTCATGTCGCGAACACTGTTAAATTCACGTTTGTCATGTCTGATTGAGCTCAATTATCTTGCATTCGAAACGATAGGCAGAATAAACATACCTATCATATTTTTTTTCAATCAGAAGGATTGCTGATGGCCCGAAGGCCTTTCCAATTTCATCACCCCTAGCAATTGATTTAGCACTAGGTATAACGCAACTAGCAATGACTTCAACAATAGTCATAATTAAAACTATCTTTATGGTTTCATCGAGTTTCTTAAATTTCATTATAACGTGTCCGTTGAATGGAATTTAACACAGTAAAACTAGTTTAAATTATGACTACAACTAGCTAAAACCGGCTAAAATTCGTCCGCAAAGTACCAATTTCCTTTCATGCGAATCCCGCGCCGTATAAATCCTAAAATATATCACAAACCGAAATTAGAATAACCTATTCCATTCATTATTACAATCCTGTACTGAATACAAATAAAACAAAACCCGATCTACAACAAATAAGCGATACATCAGGGCCGGAACGCAACACGAATTCAGCATTTTAGAAGCGCGTAATTAATAAAGTCTGCGCTGGCGCCCTTGCTCTCCCGTTGTTTGCTTTTACACAATTAAAATGCTAATTATTTGCCGACAATTCAAATTGCGAACCGCGTCGAGGCAAGAACTGAGAAATTATATTTTTAGGGTTACTAAGCGTTATCTTTATTTAAAAATTAGTTTGAATTTGAATCTTCTTCTTTTTCTTCACCTTATCCCCCTAGGTGGTGTCGGCACAGCTATTTTTTCTCTTCCGTAATTTATATCAGCCGTCATCTCAACACTCACTCCTCTCTCTCTCATATCGTCATTCACACACTCCATCCATGTCTTCTTCTGTCGACCTCTTCCCCCTCTACATTGCTCTACCATTTCCATACATCTCCTAGTCACATGCATCTTGTCTCTACGCATCTCCATACCACGCTAACCGTCCGCTCTTTAATTTGTTGATTACCGGGGCTACTTTCACACTTCCTCTGATACACTCATTCTTTATCTTGTCCATTCTTGTCACTCCACACACCCATCTTAACATTCACATCTCTGCCGCATGCATTCCTCTTTCATGCTTTATTTACTTTCTGCTAATTTGCTACTATTAGTTACTGCTAGTTTGAATTTGAATACCGGTACCAAATGAGTTTGAGTTACTCAAGCCTAGCTACGTAATAACATGGAGACTTGCCGAAGTCAGTCATTTAAAACGGGAGTGATCATCATCAAAACGTATCGTATAACATGCTGTCACAGAGATGTTACAGGTACAGCTTATAAATCTTCTGATACAAAATACTCATTTTCCGTCGAAAAGTCAGGTCATTTTCCACCCCGAAATATGATGACGCCAGATCTTACCGAATCACTAGCTGGTATTCTAGTCGATATTAACTAGGAACTCCCGTATCTTAGGGATCTCGATAGTTTTTTTTTCTTTTTGTCACGAACCACAAATATTAGTTTGATAACACACATTATTTTAACCAACAGAATAAGATTCGTTCTTAACTTCCGTCCGAATTGCTGGAACAACTGAAAACAAGTTAAGTAAATGTTCTCGAGTTTGTAAACACGATAACACAATCGCTGCTCCTCGTAAACTCGATGAATTAATTTTGCCGGTTCCGTATAATTTTCGTGCGACCGAATTAACATACGGCCGGGACGTTTCTCAGTTGTCCGTAATACGTAGATGTATTTGAGATGTCCGTAATGAATTTATAGTCTAAACCAGTGATTCTCAACCACTGTTCCGCGGCACTTTTGTGTGCCGCCAAATTTCAAAAGTGTGCCGCCAAATTTTGCTAATATAATATAATAATGTTAATATAATTAAATTATATCATTTTAAAAGAAAAATATTTTAAACATGAATATAATATATTTAAATCCACAAAAAAATATATATAGTATATTGTAGTTTATTTCGTATATTAAAATTTTTTGATAAACTATTTATGCAGTGTGTTGTAGTAAGTAAATAATTTTTATCTTTTTTTTTTGTGTGCCGCCAAATTTTGAAATCGTTAAATATGTGCCGCAACAAAAAAAAAGGTTGAGAATCACTGGTCTAAACAGATTGACAGCGTTGCTTTTATAAACGTTAATAATCTATACTACTAATATATGAATCTACAGTGGTTTTTACGGACGTTCCGTTATAACTACTGAACCATGCATCCGATTGAAACTTACAAGAACTACTGGTGGTAGGACCTCTTGTAAGTCCGAACGGGTAGGTACCACCACATGCCTATTTCTGCCGTGAAGCAGTAATGCGTTTCGGTTTGAAGGGCGGGGCAGACGTTGTAACTATACTGAGAACTTAGAACTCACATCTCAAGGTGGGTGGCGCATTTACGTTGTAGATGTCTATGGGCTCCAGTAACCACTTAACACCAGGTGGGATGTGAGGTCGTCCACTCATCTAAGCAATAAAAAAAAAGAGATACTATTGTAATTAAAATACGGATCTTACTACAACGGATAAGTGTCAAGACCGGAAGGAAGACAAGACCATGATTTTCTCAGTAATAGGTATCAACCCCGTTGTAACATCATCATCTAAGCACGTAAAATGACTCCGAATTATGTTTAACCATATTACAATAATTATTTATACTTTTTTTGTGTTTGCATTGATTGTAAGCTTCATACACCAACGAAATGAACAAAATATGGTGCCAAATTGATAATGGCTAAAGTAAAATCTACTGAAACTAATTTCAAAGGTTTTTAGATTAAGTTTATTAGCAGAATTTCAAATCGGTACATCCAAATAATGTTTCAAGTCGTATTAGTAATAATTAATTTAAATCATAATAAAGTTTAATTACACGTCAAGAGGCAGTATTTCAGTACAGAATCAAGTCGCAAACATGTCTTGAAATTATTGTACAAAATAATTTTAACTTAATTGATGTATTAAGCGAACTGAAAGACGAATTAATAACGTTAGAGTGAGGGAGCTTATGTCTGTGAATCCTCGCGTTTTAAGATTGACTCATATTTTTAAATTTCCAAGAAATCTAAATAAAACTAATCTCTACTAATATTATAAAGAGGAAAGATTTGTTTGTTGTTGTACATTTCTGCCCAAATTTCTATGATACATTCGGGTTTTAGAGTTCGGACGCCTATTATAAATTTATGATTGAGACACCGACCTCATGTGTCAAGATTGGCAGCAGCATTCGCGCTGTGAGGAGGCCAGTCTTAGCACCATGTCAGACGTAATCGGGCCACGTAAATAAAAAGTTTAATATCTATACTAATATTATAAAGAGGAAAGATTTGTTTGTTTGTTTGTATTGAATAGGCTCTGAAACTACTGAACCGATTTGAAAAATTCTTTCACTGTTTGGAAGCTACACTATTCCCGAGTGACATAGGCTATAATCTTTTTTGAAAAAAATTAGGGATCCTTACTAAAACTCCAATAATGTAACCCAAGGTGTAAAAAAATTACCAAAAATATTCTTTACGCGTGCCCTGCGAAAACTATTGATGATAGAATAAAATAATGTACTACGACTTTGTAAAACACATTGTTATTTACAGAAAGTGTCGCGACAGCATATGTCTAATTATTATAGTTATGCCACAATAAGTGTTCTTTTATTTAAAAAAATAAAACCACATCAAGTATCGTTGAAATTTTTGTTAAAGACCCGAGCGGAGCCGGAGCGGGCCGCTAGTGGCTAATCAAACTAGTAACTTTTTTTTTATTACTTAGATGCGTGGACGAGCTCACAGCCCACCTGGTGTTAAGTGGTTACTGGAGCCCATAGACATCTACAACGTAAATGCGCCACACACCTTGAGATATAGTTCTAAGGTCTCAGTATAGTCACAACGGCTGCCCCACCCTTCAAACCGAAACGCATTACTGCTTCACGGCAGAAATAGGCGGGGCGGTGGTACCTACCCGTGCGGACTCACAAGAGGTCCTACCACCAGTAATAAAACGAAACTTCAACCCAGGCAATGAGCTGTAGACGAATGAAGTCACATTGACATTGAAACCGCCGTTACGGAGAAAAACACAGTGACAAACAAAAATAACATTCCTCTTTCGTTCATAATATAGGCAAAGCAGTTACGAGTGTTCAAGAGTTTTCAAATTGATTTATTTCAGCAAAGTTATCTAGACATGTACTCGAAGTATTAATTAAGTGATGACTGGCAGTATTTGAGTGGTTTTGTATTTGCAATAATAATTTGATTTGCTTTTGTGTGCTTATATGTAGTTACTATTTTGTGTTGTGTATCAAATATACGTTATAATTTCTATCAATCAATCATTTTGTTAATGTTATCAAGCATTGTAAGTTGAATTCTTATATCGGCTGTCGTATGATCAAGGATATCCTTCAAATCTATATATTAATACGTGAAGCAAAAACTTTGTATCCCTTTTTACGAAAATTGCGCGGATGGAGGAGTATGAAAATTTCTACACTTATAGAGAATATAGATAAGGAGTGCACAATGCCAATTTTTTTTTAAAATAATGCATAAAAGATACATTAAATCAATAAAGAAAACATTACACACACTACATACCATGTATTTGACGCACACACGCATGCATGCTATTTATTGTCAAATTTTTGTTCTTGACGTATGTTGTTAAATTGAGAATAGATTAAATATTGTTTGTCTTTGTTAATATTTTTTATAGTGTAGTCTTGGCGAAATTTGTGATTATAGAAGTATAAAATACAATCATAATAGTGTACAAACTTACAATTCCAATTAATTATAGTCGAATTTCGACTAATGCGGGACCTCTAGTCTAAATAAATAGCTGCTTTATAGCATGTATAAAGAACCTATATGTGCTCATATATCTTATACCAACAATTATGAATATCGATAAAATCTCCCGATTTCGTTTTTACTTCATAAAGTAATGCCCTTATCTTTTCATGGGGCTTCAATTAAAAAATTCAAAAGTTGTCATTGGAACTTCAGCGGAAGTCTATCTTGCGATCACCAACTAAATGGAGTGTATTCATAATAAATCGCTGCGTGTCAGAGATTGGCATTAATTAATGAAAGAACTTTAATAAAATTCTTCGCTTTCCATCAAAATGTGTCGAAATCATGAAGGAAAGCAAACAAAACGGATCCAATATCGCGTACCATCGGAGTCAGGTCGGAGATAAAACAATTTCGTCTTTCTTGTTTACAGATAGTAATTACATACTGTGGCATGCGAAGACATCGGACCCCACCTCCCCCGGGAAATTATCTTTCTGTCCATCCTTCTAGCTCTGTTATTACGTTGACGGAATTTCATATGGAATACCTGACCTTACATTAATAAGGCGAATGGCTTCTGATGATGGATACGTCACTTATCATGTCAGTATTGCGTGTAAATAAATAATAGTTTAGAAAAACTAACAAAATACGGTTTTATAGAAACTCCAACCGAAAAATTTAAAATAAATTTTAATAGATTTCAATTAAAAATAGTGTGGGAAAAAATGATTTTATTGTAAAAAAGGTAGGGTGCTTTTCAGGATATTATCAATTTTATATTTCTTAGTTGAATTTCAATTTTTTTAATTTTTTTTTGTTTTTTTTTTTAATATTCAATTGTCATCGGTCCTTAATAAGTATACTAAATTTCGAGTGAATCCGACGTTTTGAAGGGGGTCAAAATCATGTTCAAAGATTCCGTTACAAACATACATACGTCTGATGCTAATAAAAGCGTATTAAAAAGAGGACATCTTCCACTGAAGAACTTTGCTAAGACACTAGCATCGGTCCAAATGTGATTAAATTTTTTATGAAATAATTATTAGATAAATAATGTTACAGTTTTATTTCTTTTCTTTATTTGTTTGTACGTGTATGTACGCTATAAATGACATGCGATATCAGTCAGAATTATATTGTACTAGCTGTAGGTACTCGTCCGCTTCGCTGGGCATTTAAAATTAGCATTCTTATTTATTGTCATTATTATTAGGGAGTCCAACACTCATAGAAATATTAGCCTATCCATTAAGTACATGTATTTTCTACATGGATACCAAGTTTCAAGTCAATCGGATGCACGGTTCAGTAGTTACTAGACGATGACCGAGCTTTGCTCGGTTTTTTTTTAGATAACGCGATCTTGTTGTGTCTTCAAAGCGGTTAGTTGCCCTCAATTAAGAAAAATAGTATTATTATTCGCCAATAGATGTCGGGAAGAGTTGATTGAAACCACGAATAAAACAACATTTTCTGAAAATAAATCGTAGCTAGATCGATTTATCGCCCCCGAAATCCCCTGTATACTAAATTTTATGAAAATCGTTGGAGCCGTTTCCGAGATTCAGATTATATACATATATATTAATATACAAGAATTGCTCGTTTAAAGGTATAACATAACGGAACATCGTAAAAACCACTGTAGATTTATATATTAGTATAGGTAACTGCTGTTCCATTAATTCGAATCGGCCCTTAAAATTGGACTGGCTTCTTGGCAGAAACAGATAGCACGGGGGAAGCACCTGTGAGGAATCACAATATCCTCGTACACCATAACACGCTAATAATTGACACACCATGACATACCACGGAAATAATAAATTTTTACCGATGGTAGGACCTGTTGTGAGTCCGCGCGGGTAGGCACCACCACCCTGCCTATTTCTGCCGTGAAGTAGTAATGCGTTTCGGTTTGAAGGGTGGGGCAGTCGTTGTAACTATACTGAGATCTTAGAATTAATATCTCAAGGTGGGTGGCGCATTTACGTTGTAAATATCTATGGGCTCCAGTAACCACTTGTCCACCCATCTAAGCTATAATAAAAAATAAAAATAATAATAATAATAATTTTGATGTCATTGCTGCATTTTCGAAGCTCTCAACAATAAAACTAACAACTAAATGTGAGTGCAATATTTTACGGCTTCAACTAAACTGTTGGCCCTATAAAATTTTATCTTCAAGGCTTCGCTTTTAGGGCGCCGCCAGGCAAGAGTTCCGCTGAGAGCATGGAGTTTTTATGGAGTTACGTGACTCAAATTATTTGGCTTTGTAATCCGGATTGATTTATACCGAATCCTAGTCCGACATGTTCTGATCATACTCAAAAATTAAGGTCGAGTAAAATTAAAGAGAATGGTGCATACGTCGTCGAACAGAATGGAAGTCGTATGAACAGACTTCAGGAAAAAATGTAATTAGGAACTATAAGTTTAAGAATTCGGGGGGAAAATTAAGAAACTAATTTAGGACACTCACTATTTATTACGAGCGATTGAGATTTTTTAGAACGAAGTTCCTTATGGGACGATGCGGAGGGGTACCCTAACCGAGAAAAAACGTCCGTAACGTAAGATTTTTATTAGTAATGCACACAGTGTATGACAACTTTGTAATAACGTACAAATTAGTAATGCACACAGTGTATGACTTAACTTTGTAATAACGTACAAATTAGTATAATGCACGCAGTGTATGACTTGACTTCGTAATAACGTACAAATTAGTAATGCACGCAGTGTACGACTTAACTTTGTAATAACGTACAAAAAATAACATACTTTTTCTTCGATCAATAATAGTACTATTTTTTATCATTCATTGACTACGATCTCAGAGCGTTCGTTTGCGCAATAACTCTTAAGCAAACAACCGTGAATGAAGTGTACCACAATAAGTTCGCACGTTACCGAACGACCGTGGGTTGTTGCGAAACCTCCAGTTTAATTTTCTTTATACCTCGAATAGAACTTAAAATTAATATTTTTATAATAAGGAACTTCATTCCTATCCGGTGTCCTATGACACCACATATCTTTTTTTTTCTACTTTAACACCTTCTATCAGTCTCCAAGACTATAATCAGGTGAGTTGCGAGAGTTCACGGTGTGGAGGGGCAGAGCCAATGCTCCGTCTCGCCTTAGTAGGGTAGCACATCGACTTTCTTGAGTCTTCTAATCGGATTAGGCTGCAAGAGCGAACTGGACAACGGGTTTGGGTGAACTGTCAAGCGGTTCTCATAGTTGGCTGAGTATACTCGTGGATTTCCGAATTTCGAGTATACCAAGACGCCGACGAGAGTACCTTCAGGATACTGTTTTGAGCTCTCAAAGACCTTGCTTCATAGGATAGAAAAATGGCCACAATATAAAGAGTCTGGCTATGGAATGAGCTCCCCTCCACAGTGTTTCCCGAGCGCTGTCCTTCTTCAAACGAGGCTTGTGGAGAGTATTAAGCGGTAGGCAGCGGCTTGGCTCTGCCCCTGGCATTGCTGAAGTCCATGGGCGACGGTAACCACTCACCATCAGGTGGGCCGTATGCTCGTCTACCTACGAGGGCAATAAAAAAAAAAGTCGACGTCGCGTAGACATTCTCCTGATTAATAGTCAAACCAGACTAATATTGTTACATCGTCCGATCTTAGCTTTGAATCTAAGACGTTCGTCGCAAGTCAATCGTAGAGCAACTTTTTATTTGCAAAAGTTAGTTATTTTATTACTTTGTTTCTTCATTGTTTTAGACTTGAGAAATTGGGTGAAACCTTCGAAATTTAAAGATAGTTTCGTTTCTCCCTATACCGATCCCAATTTGGATCCGTTTATGACTTTACCGTGACTTTCAAACTTTTATTGTAATGATACTAACCAAATAAAGTTTTATTATTTTACTAGCGCACCGGACAAACGTTGTCCCGTAAACACGTCTTAAATGCGAAAATTTTAAACTTATTTGAACATGTTTTTTGAACAATTATCAGTTGCTTTGTAAATATAAAACACAAAAATCATCATCATCATCATCATTATCCTGCCCTTCTCCCAATCACCTGGGGTCGGCGCAACATGTTTTCTCCTTCCATACTCTTCTATCATATACCATTTCTTCGCTCACTCCCCTCCTACCCATATCGTCTTTCACACAATCCATCCATTTCATCTTAGGTCTACCTCTTCCTCTAAATCCTTCCACATTCATAGTTAACACTCTCTTAACAACCTCATTTTCATTTCGTCTCATCACATGTCCATACCATCCCAAACGTGCACTCCTCAGCTTCTCTGTCACAGGTGCCACTTTCACTATAAAACACAAAAATGTGATTGCAATATTCAATTATCAAACCATTCTCAGACCCACAGTGGAACACTCACAAAAAAAAAAACATTAAAATCGATTCAGTCGTTTAGAAGGAGTCCAAGATATATACAACGTTTTTTTATTGAATGGAACTATAACAAATCGGTTCAACAACGCTATGACATTTTTAAGGTATTATCTAAGGTAGCAACAGCTTTCAAAGACTTTCACTAGCATGACAACAATGGCGGTACTTTAGCGGATTAAATGAACAAAATAAAACTCCTGTTCATTTAGTTATTGCTTTTTTTTGCTTAGACGGGTGGACGAGCTTACAGCCCACCCGGTATTAAGTGGTTACTGGAGCCCATAGACATCTACGACGTAAATGCGCCACCCACCTTGAGATATCAGTTCTAAGGTCTCAGTATAGTTACAACGGCTGCCCCGCCCTTTAAACCGAAATGCATTACTGCTTCACGGCAGAAATAGACGGGGTGGTGGTACCTACCCACGCGGACTCACAAGAGGTCCTACCACCAGTACTACCACCACCAGCAGTATTGTACTCAATTTGTAGATTTTGTCTTTACGTCTGTAGGCATCAAACTTATAGGGCGCTACTCACATTGCGATCAAAGGTTCAAGCTTCATTCTAACACATGACAACTTTCTTTGCAACTGAAATAGCGGTTCCATCAGCCGTTACCCACGAAGATATTGAAAATCGTATTCTTTCATCAACTGTCCTCTATATAGGCCTCTATCTAAGGAAACTTGGTTATTACTATTTCTTAATTAATCTTCTTCCACGAACAGATATCAGTTTCATCAACTGATAATCCTAACGTAATAATGGTTTGTCCAGATATCTGAAGCTATTACCGATCGGGTGTACCACTCCGAGAATTGAAATTGTTCAAAAGTTTACAATTAAGTCCTTAAAATTTCTATGAACTAAAAATGAATTTCTTAGAAGCCAATATCAAAGTACTATACGAGCTTAAGTCAATTTAGTAAAATTCTGATCAGTCTCGTCGGTGATTTAGCAAAAACTTTGTACAAAGGCGAAATTGCGAATTAAAGGTCCCAATCGATTTTTAATGCATTTCGAATTCTCGTCTGCTTCATGGTAATGGATATTGTTACGTCAAACGAATATCGAAAGATCTAGTAGTACCTAGAACGCTCGAGAAGTACAACGCCATCTATTGTCAGATAGCGAAAACACAATACTAGAAATGTGTGGAATATTCTCGATAATTCTAGGGATGTCATATCGGCTATAAAAATTGTGTTGCAATGTTTGTAAATTAATGTTGATTTTATGTATAAAGCTATTTATAAACAATGTTTAAGATAAATGTCAAAGGAATGTTTAAAAATGAACACAAGGCTGACGCGATATCTGAGTTGCCCTAACTGTCGACTTTCTATGAATTGTAAACGCGGCAATATTACTGACAAAGGTGTTCCGTGGTAAAACACCAAACAAGATCAATATCTCAATCTGCTAGACAAGTGCAGACTAGGCTCATGTGTGTCATGCTAGAAATTTAAAGTGAGAGTGAGAAGATCATCAATTTTCCATCAGAAAAAATATACAAGAAGCGGACTTAGGGTCGATTCGACCAAACAAGAGTAAATCTTATTCTTAGAATAACTCGTCAGTTAATCGAGAGTAAATCAATTTTACGTTTTACCATCTACAATTCTAAGAATAGTGGGCCTATTCGGGAATTGTTACTATACCGCCGTTTCGCACGGAATAACGGAGCTATTCCTAGAATAAAGTAATGGCGTCAGTCAGTCCAANTAAATCTTATTCTTAGAATAACTCGTCAGTTAATCGAGAGTAAATCAATTTTACGTTTTACCATCTACAATTCTAAGAATAGTGGGCCTATTCGGGAATTGTTACTATACCGCCGTTTCGCACGGAATAACGGAGCTATTCCTAGAATAAAGTAATGGCGTCAGTCAGTCCAACATCTGATTTCTGTCATTTCATAAATATTTATTCCGTTTTAATTTCAAGTCAACGCAATGCACTAAATTATTATTAATAGTCTGGCATTGTATAATGCAACGTTTAAACGAAAAAAGATAAAACCACACGACAAAACTTGACAATTCCCTCAAACAAACAACAAATAAAATTAATACGTTTGACAGCTAGATATCTTGATAATATTATATCGAACTGTTTATTTGTTTTTTGGTGTACAATAAAGAATACTCTCTCTCTCTCTATCTTACACTACAGCTACTTTTTCACACTAAAATACGGCAAAATAGAGTTGAAGCCTTGTATGCTCTTAGACTATGCCGTTGTACAACAACATTTATTTGCCGGGTTTTATTTTTGTTCACCATTCACTCTGCTATTCGCGTATTGTTATTCCTAGCGCAAGTATACTCTCGTTTACGTGGAAAAACGACTATGGATTTACTCGAGATTAAAATCATGGAATAGGTTATTCCTCGTATAGTTACTCGAGTATAAATTTAAGTTTGGTCGAATCCACCCTTAGCGAAAAACGTGGCAAATCACTCTTGTTTTATGTGAATACGATTTTGAATGTATATCTTTGTGGATATCAGCATTCACTATGCAGTCCTATAGATTCATTCCAGATATGCCCAAAGCCCGAATGCCCATCCACGTGAACAAAAAAAAACACATGTTCCAAATAAAGTAAACCTCAAACGAAACTTTTGAATGGATTCCGTCGCTCATAATTTTGTTTTCACGTTGACCAGCAAATAGCAGAAAAGCAAAACAAATATACAGTTGCGGATATTATGAATTGCTGGCATGTGCTTTCATTTGATCTTTCCCCGCAGTTTTCCTATATACTTGTTAGCGGCTCAAGTCAGTGAACGACTCGGAATATTCCATTGAACTTTTATTGCCCCCCGCTTTGTGAGCCGAAGTGAAAAGTTGTATCAATATAGCTGTATCAATCAAAAGTTGTACAATATCAATTGTAGTTCTTACCTCTGTTCGCTAAGTGATATCAATATAACAATGACATGTATCTGTTTTATTAGGCTATATTTTTATAACTGACTTCCTGTCGCCTATAGTGTGTACTGGAACCGACAAATCGAAGATAAGTTTTTTTTTATTGCCCTTGTAGGCAGACGAGCATACGGTCCACCTAATGGTGAGTGGTTACCGCTGCCCATGGACTTCAGCAATGCCAGGGGCAGAGCCAAGCCGCTGCCTACCGCTTAATACTCTCCACAAGCCTCTTTTGAAGGAGATAATATTAGTAAGTAAGATAAGATAAGTAATGATATTGATGATTTAACCCAAAAAATATTTTTAAATTGATTCCACAATGAAATCCTGTTCGTTTATCTAGATCTTTCGGCTAACACTTTGTGATTCTGAAGCACACTGAAAAGAGTCCTGGGATCCAATGAGGATATTCCAACTCCTTGAGGTGAAGTGTCAATTAGGCGGTACTAAGTCTGATTCCGGGACGTTACAGCACGATCCACGGAGTGTATTTCAACAAAGAATAAAGTCACGATAAACGGAACTATTGGAACTCTGCAATAAATTAACTATACTCAATAAGTCTCAAGAATCTACAGAGATCAGACAAAGTGATAATAAAAAAATTACCGATAATATAAATCAGACACTATTAAACAACTCGAATGATGACCATAAAGAGTTATTTAAGTGTGTGTAGACTAGACCTTTCTTGTAAATATTAAGCGCGGCTTCAGAATGAGTGGCTTTTTTTTCTACCTATGCTGATAGCCTTGATAGGCTATTTTAACTTCTCCTTGATATGTAGGTGAGCTCACGGGGCTCAAACCTGAGCGTTGCTAACACTGGCCCTAGCAAGAGCCCTTCGTCGCAACCGACGGGTTCGATGAGAACGGTGACCGGTGCTTGAGGTACCTAAAAGCACCGTTAATGGAACGGGAGGATCCGTAATGACGTGTTTGAGGCGAGGTCGACTGTTTACCATTCGGTCTACAACAGTGATTATCAAACTTATTTCTTTTACCGCCCCCTTTGAAAATCAATTATTTTTCAGCGCCCCCCATTTTTTATACACCCCTAAAACTTTAAAACCACAATTTCATTAATAAATGTTGTATTAATTTTAGTAAATGTAGTACCACGTAGTACATATGTATTTGTAGATGCTATTATTGTTTCTTCATATTATTATATGTCCGTACATTGCTACAGAGCGTGTATTTACAAATTTGCAAAGTAAAAATTAATTCTTCTCATCAATATGTTTGTTTATATTCAGAATCACCAAAATAAATTGCTAGTTCACTGTACTATTACTATGCTAATTTATTAGAACGAAACTATTTTTGTTGAATATCTTTCTCATTAAGATAAGATTCTCATCATAAGATAATTAAAAATGTATATTTCGACTAGTAAATAATACTATTAACAATAATAACTTATTAAACTACGAATAAGCTAAACCTGGAAGTCGTAGAGGATTTCATTTATCTGGGCTCCGTCATAGCTATGTAATGGATCCTCCAAAAAGGAACTCAGAAGGCGAATCAGTATGGCAAAGAGAGCTATGTCCGAAATGGACCGTGTTTGGGCGGACAGAAACATCTCGAGGAATACCAAAAAGCAGCTCGTCACCTCCCTCGTCTTTTCCATTTTTCTCTACGGCGCAGAGACTTGGACCCTCAAGAAAGCCGATCGCCAACGCATCGACGCGTTTGAGTTGTGGTGCTGGAGGAAAATGCTCGGGATTCGTTGGACAGAACACAGAACCAACGAATCCATTCTTACCGAGCTCAAGATTCCAATGCGCCTCAGCACTACATACGCGCGGAGAAGTTTCGAGATCTTTGGACATATCGCCAGAAAGAGAGGTGACAATCTGGAAAAGCTGCTGGTAACAGGCAAGGTATGCGGGAGAAGGCACAGAGACAGAAATCCAATGCGCTGGTCGGACCAAATAAGCTCCACTCTCAATATCTCAGTCCACGTTGCTATCCACACAGCCGAGGACAGGCAGGAATGGCGCAAGATGATGCAGGAGAAAGTTATTAGAGGAGGCCACGACCCTCAGCACTGAGGATTATCGACGCAAGAAGGAAGGAAACTACGAAAAATAAATTAATATCATTTCATATTATAGATAAATATGGGTAATTTTTCATAGAATTTTAGTTTATAATTTAGAACTGGTTCAAATAAAAACCGCCGCCTAAGTCAGCGTTTTTATTATTTGTAATAATTAATATCTATACTAATATTATTAAGAGGAAAGATTTGTTTGTTTGTATTCAATAGGCTCCGAAACTACTAAACCGATTTAAAAAATTCTTTCACTGTTTGGAAGCTACACTATTCCCGAGTGACATAGGCTATAATCTTTTTTGAAAAAAATTAGGTATCCTTACTAAAACTCCAATAATTTAACCCAAGGTGAAAAAAAAAACCTGAAATATTTTCTTTACGTCGCGTACCTACGTATTGATGATAGAATAAAATAATGTACTACGACTTTGTAGAAAACATTATTATATACAAAAAGTGTCGCGACAGCATATGTCTAACTATTATAGTTATGTCGCAATAAGTGTTCTTTTATTTAAAAAAATGCCCCTGGTAAGACACGGAGTGCCCTCCTACCTTCGCCGACTGGTGGCTTCCTACTTGGAGGACAGATCGGTCACGTGTACTGGACACGGTGGGATCGTGCACAGGCTCCCGGTCGTGCGCGATGTTCCACAGGGGTCGGTGCTCGGCCCCCTTTTGTGGAATATCGGGTATGACTGGGTACTGAGAGGTGCCCTCCTCCCGGGCCTAAGCGTAATCTGTTACGCAGACNTGCGAACAACTGATGAGATTAAAGCAAGAAGTTGAGAGAAAGCGGCCGGAATTAATCAACAGAAGGGGTGTGGTTTTTCATCACGATAACGCTAGACCTCACACATCTTTAGCCACTCAGCAAAAATTAAGAGAGCTTGGCTGGGAGGTGTTAATGCATCCGCCGTATAGTTCTGACCTTGCACCTTCAGATTTCTACCTGTTTAGGTCTCTTCAGAATTCTTTAGGCAGTGTCAGGTTAACATCACGAGAGAGCTGCCAAAACCAATTGTCGCGGTATTTTGATCAGAAGCCCCAAAATTTCTATAGCAATGGGATCATGTCCCTACCTACAAGATGGCAAAAAGTTATCGAGCAAAATGGTACCGACATACTTTAGTTAAATGTGAATAAAGTATATTAAAAAATGTTGTGAATTTTCTTAAAAAATGCGAAGAAACTTTTTCCCCAACCTATTATTATACAGAAATAAAATAGTAAACAATGTTTACAATAAGTGAGCTGTTTAGGCTTACTATACTATACTATTTGACATTGGACGGTAATGGGTAAATTGTAAAAAATAATAATCTAAGACAAGTTTTTGAACAATAATTATATACGCATTTCCATTTTATATAAACATTATGATTCTTACATCAGTAATTTCCTATAAAATGCTAGGAAAATGCTTTAAAATGCCCTTATGTTAAAAACAAGAAAGAAAGTAAAGAAAACTTCAATTTATGTTAGTTTACGTATGTGTAATATTTTAAAACTCTGCATGGTAGTTTTTTTTCTAATGTTTAAAATAATTTCTGGTACAATGTAATTAAGGTAAAATTGCTCTAATTTTTTAACTATCATCGATCATGTTCCGCAGAAACTTGTTACAACTTGATTGCGTACGGTGTGTGGGCTATCCTACGAAATCTATGTTAATTATTTTAAGTTTTTATAACATCATACAGGGTAGAAGTATAAACTAATTATTCGTTATTGTGTAGTAGGTGAGTTTTAATTTTAGTAAAATTTAAAATACTATAAAGTAAATGAAATTACAAATATTACAGCGCCCCCCTAACCCACATCAACGCCCCCCATTTTTACCTGGGCCCCTTAACGCCCCCCTCTAGGTTTCAAACGCCCCCCAGGGGGCGTTATCGCCCACTTTGAGAAAGACTGGTCTACAAGATCGGTTAATTTGTTGCACGCGTTTTTATACAATCGAATACAAAAGGATTTTAAATGCAGGTGTTGTCAACATTTGGACACAATTTTACAGTGTTACATCAATAGCCGAAAGCTCAAGTTATTACATCTGTAAATTTGGTATGCTGCAAAGATTCATCTCGATCAGAATTTACGCCACTAATACTTAGTAACTAGCTCGATGTTGCGGTGTCCCAACCCCGCAATTAGATCCCGAGTACGTTCCAGGCAAACATCAAAGGTTTTTTGTAATGTACCCGAATATCTGACGTAGCGCCCCTCGGGTCGGACGCAGAGAGAATCGCTAATAGCTGCCGTACATCGTAATGAGAGCATTATATACAATTTGCTGATAGTGTACTATTGAATTAGGAGATAAGGGACATTAGACAATACGGGTCTTGTTTCAAGTTTTATTTTCGTACGTCACTATTTTTAATATGCTTTTATTGGCATGCATGCGTAAATGTATCTTTCAACGAATAATAATTTTTGCAAAATTCAAGACTTACTAATTGGAACACGTATCAAGGACCGATGGTGATACAATAATTTATTACTTTGGCCTAATAACCTGACCAGGGTAGCGATAACTTTCTTCTTCTTCTCAGTCGTACACTCCTGGCGGAGTGGTCGTGGTTACGTATGTCTTAATGTTTGGTTGCGGCTTTAAGCAAGTCTGTCCACTTTGTGGATGATCGGCCGCGACAGCGTTGACCGTCTACTCTTCCTTGAACCACTAAACGTTCCAATGAGCTTTCATTACGAATGATATGTCCGAACATATTAAGGATTCGCAATTGCACAATCGACGAAAGCCTTTGTTTGATTTGGAGCTCTTCGAGGATGGATACATTAGTGCGGTGAGCAGTCCATTTTATCCTCAGCATGCGTCTCCAGCACCACATCTCAAGGGCGTCAATCTTTTTACGACATTTTTGATGGATCGTCCCTGTTTCTGATCCATATAGGAAAATAGGAAATATTAAGCACCTCATCAAGCGAACCTTGGTGCTTTTAGTTATGCGGCGATCTTGTGAGCTTTTCCACGGCTGATCGTGTCACTGTCGTGTAGCGATAACTAATCGTTGGATATTTCATTACAGTATTTTTTGTTTGTTGATAAACTACGTATATTATTATTTTAATTTCAAAACTAGACGATTTTCCAATGCACTTGATTGTGACATAAATAGCGATAGACATCTTTAACCTAGATTGTCTTTGTCATATAAAAAAAAAAAACCCAGAGGACAGCAGCCGGCGCCGGGGTGACTCCTCCGCGGGCATCGAGCCGTCACCAGACCAGCCCATCGTATTATATATAAGTATATATGTTTTGTCGATGTAGTGCAGCCGTGCACGCTGCGGACAGCACTCCTCCCGTATTCTCGTCCTGCACCCACATCACCCCTGCCCTGTGTGGCAGGGAGCTTCGTTCCGGGCAGTGGGGTTTGCCCCCAGGCCCGTTCCGTGCCCCCGAAAAGGAGTACGACGACCCTTCTTCTTCTTCTTTGTCATATCGCTCATGAGAGACGTCATTAGCCTTATTTATAAAACAATAATACACTATACATCGAATAGATCGTGAACCCACCTTAATCGATATAAAAAAAGTAAAGCTCATAGTCAAAACGGTAATATCATTCAAGAGCTCTTAGACTTAAGATTAGAAACATACCTTGATGCTTCCAAGGTTCACAAATATTCACTTTCAACTATTTGTTACAAATTAAATTAGTCTGTAATATTGTTTTTACCTAAGCATACTCATCCGCCCATTAAATTTTCAAACAAATTAATAAAATGAAATCTAAATAGTGTGAATCTGAATTGAGAAACCTGAGAGAACCTTTATGCGGAAGACAATCAACACAGTCATAATCTATATATTAATACGTGAAGGAAAAACTTTGTATCCCTTTTTACGAAAATTGCGCGGACGGAGGAGTATGAAATTTCCCACACTAATAGAGAATATAGAGGAGTGCCGAATGTTAATATTTTTTTAAATTATGCCTAAAAAATACATTAAATCAATTAAAAAAAAACATTACACACGCTACCATGTATTTGACGCACACACGCATGCATACTATTTATTTATTGCCAAACTTTTGTTCTTGACGTCGGTGGTCAAATTGAGAATAGATTAAATATTGTTTGTCTTCTTTATTAATATTTTTCTATAGTATAGTCTTGGTAAAATTTGTGATTATAGAAGTTTAATAGTCTTTAAAAATAGAATCATAATAGTGAACAAACTTACAATTTCAGTTAATTATAGTCGAATTTCGACTACTGCAGGACCACTAGTTTAACTAATTACTAAATTTAGGCCTATTAAAAAAAACGTTAACTTTCCCTGACATAAATATCTCCTGTCAACATTAAAACGAAATTGTCAAAAAATATCCTTGGAAACTTTCGTCGCAAAGAAGAACACTAGCTTTAAATGAGCTAGATCCAGTTTTGAGGGAATGTTGACGAAATATCAAGTGGCGCAAAACAGCACGACCCTGTGATTAATAGTTCTACCCCTAAAAGTAAATGTAGGGCTCCTTAGCATTAAATATTGCCCTCCAGTGCAAGATAAGAGATTTTTCGCTTAAAATCGATTCATTTCTATCAGGTATGTGCACAATAAAGTAAAAATGTATACATCTTGAATAGTTACCACCTTATGTTAAAAAGGTACCTTAATACCACCACGCACTCTAAAAAATTAAGTTCAAGTGTCAATCATAATGTAATTCTAATGTATACAGCAGCGCCCCTAGCGGCAAACGTAGGCAAACGTTCCAACTCCATACAAATTTGAGGTAGCTTTTAAGGCTTCGTCAAACAGAACGCGTAATTAGCGTGCGTCAGAGCGCTACGCTAGGACGCCGAGATGTGTTGTACTACTATGGTAACACACCGTGAAACAGAGCGCTGGCGCTATAGCTATAGCGCTGCTAGAGATAGCGTCATAGCGCGCCGTCGGTTTAGCGCTCTGACGCGCGCTAATTACGCGTTCTGTTTGACGAAGCCTTTATGCTATCGATAACGTTAAAAAACTCGCACTAAGCACACTGGACCTATTTAAAGTAAATAAAAACATACCTACTGTACTGTGACTCATGTGTAATGAAACAAAAATTAAATTAAGTCTTAAATGAAATTAAGCAAAAAGTGTGCAATGTTTAATTTTCAATCAGATCTGTCTGTTGCAACTAGCTCCGGACTTTGGTACTAAGCCAGATTTCTGAAAATTTCAGTTTAATGGTATTTAAAAAGTACTTCTATAAATTAAGAATACTATAAATGATTAAATTAGTGTACATCAAGTACAATCAAAATCAGTATGATTAAAAAGAAAAAAAAAATCGTTTGTCTGTAAAGTCAATTCACTGACGATAGTTGAACGTGACAACGTCATAAGAAAATACTGATGGAATGGTTTCCTTTTTTCAAAATAAAATTTTAATTTTATTTGTTTGATAGATATTTTGTATGGATATAGAGAAGGAGGTAAATGGAAATCACTCACTGAACTTCATACTTGACGAAAACATGTAAATGTATTATTTTACAGCAGCTGTCCACGCGGATGCATCGCTCACTGAAGTAGGAGAGAGACAGATGTCGAACGCTGCCGAACGCGGAGGCCGATTGTGCCTCTTTGTCGCTCGTTGCGCGCTCTCGCTTGCACTTCAAGCCTTAAATGGAACGCCTTCGAGCGAGGTAACGCCGCATGAGTCATGTTTTTTCGTGCGTGCAGCCGGTTCCATCGAATTATAAGACGTTGTCATATCAATAATTTAGACAAACTATAATATAATAAACATGCAAGAATATTGTTATAATATTATCGTATCGCTTAAATTTCTACCGAAAAACACGCTTAGATAATTTTTAGGTTGGCAACCCTAGTCAGATACATTAAGCCAAAGCTATAAAATGATTGCATCGTCATCCGTCGTTGTATGTGTTATAATTTTCAAGATAATTGGAAGTCTTATAGTTGATGACAATTACGTTGATAGATTTCATTGTATAGATAGCTACAGCGTATATATAGGTAGAAGCATGTTGAAATGAATTTCTTTGGCTCATTGACGTCTCGGCTAAGTCTGCTATCACATTATAGAAGCTAGGACATTACAGAAGGGAACATAGTCGACTTTTTGTCTTCCAACGCTCACACCCCGTTTATGTAACGTAACGTGGCGTGATTGTTAGTAAATATTTATTTATTTATTATTTATTTATTTGTTTCACGTACCTTCTTCTTCTGCCTCAACCCGTATCCATCCAATGCTGAGTGTAGGTTTCTTTAAATTCTCCCCATTCTTTTTGGGTCTGTTGTCTTTCGCATCCAGTATCCCTATCACGTACCTTGTCTGCTACCAAATACATTCAGAAATGCTCACAATTATCCCCTACTAGCTTTTGCCCGCGACTTCGTCCGCGTGGAATAGTTCCCAAATAATGCTTTATTTTATAACAAATTTGGTTAACATGAAAAACGTTATAGTGAGCCAACCTTAACACATAGACATATGCTGTCACAGTTTTTTTAAAGATCTTTTAAAGGGGACTAATTCTGTTATACATTATTTTAGCGAAACTTTAACCGTTTCTGCAGCGCACGCAGCGGAAACTCTCAAAAGGTAAAAATAACCCCGACTTTGAAACATTCTTTATCGCTGCTCCGCTTGTATTGGTCTTAGCGTGATGTTATATAACCTATAGCCTTGTTCGTTAATGGGCTATCTAACACTAAAAGAACTTTTCAAATCGGACCAGTAGTTCCTGAGATTAGCGCGTTCAAACAAATAAACTCTTCAGCTTTATAATATTAGTATAGATTAATTTGTTGAAACTAATACAGCCTCTTCAAGTGTACAACAATCCCAACAAGCTTTCGCTCCTGGCCAATTTTAAGCGAATTAACATATTCAGCAGAAAATACGGGACCAAACGAATTAAGTCCAAGTAAGATTAGGTCCAGCGTAAATAATGAGCAGGGACATCTGCCTTAATTGATTGGACCAGTGCGGTGTCCTTTTGTTAATTTATTTTGTACACGTTTAAATCGTTCCTGTTTGACACCTCCGGGCAATTACATGTATCGTCGATTTAATTTGCGGAAATGCACGTAATTTTTTTTGTAGGAGGCGTGCAATATTTTCTATATTGGTATGAGGGTATAATTGAATGTTATGTTTGATTTTAAAACAGGAAAACGCTTTTCTTGCGTTGTGAATTGTTTAAACTTTTTTTTTGAAGTGACAACGTCTTATAATTCGATGGAGCCGGCTGCACGCACGAAAAAACATGACTCATGCGGCGTTACCTCGCTCTGAGGCGTTCCATATAAGGCTTGAAGTGCAAGCGAAAGCGCGCAACGAGCGACAAAGAGGCACAATCGGCCTCCGCGTTCGGCAGCGTTCGACATCTGTCTCTCTCCTACTTGAGTGAGCGATGGATCCGCGTGGACAGCTGCTATACAATAATACATTTACATGTTTTCGTCAAGTATGAAGTTCAGTGAAAAGTGAATGTGGTGTCAATTGCTTATAGCAACGATAATTGCGATAGTTGAAAAATTAAACCATTCCATCAGTATTTTCTTATGACGTTGTCACGTTCAACTATCGTCAGGAAACCGACTTTACAGACAACCGATTTTTTTTCATTATATACAAATTGGGAATACAAAAAATTTACAGGAATTGCAGGAACAGGCCCGACTCCTATAAGCTCCTACTATAAGCGATTTGATCAACATTCGAAATTCAGTGGCCAATAATATAATAATAGTCGGCTCTAAGCCGGTAAAGGATTACCATTATCTCTCCATAAACTCTCCTTCCACATTGTATTGTTCGGAAACACTCTCGTAATCCCTAAATATGGCCGATCCACATAATATACAGCACGATAAAACCCAACGCTAAATCACCTTTTATCTTCAAGACAAAAAATATGGCGCATACATAAATTATGTTGACCTTCACGCGTTGAGGTCAAAAGGCCACATCCCAGCGGCTGTACCCAAAATGATAAATTTCACAGTTCCGCGTTGAACATTAAAACACGGTCGGTTTACTTCGGAAGCTGCTTGGCACCCAATACATCATTTCGATGTGTCTTTTGTCATCGGAAAATACATTTTGACTGCGAGGAAAACGCTCATGAAAAGTGTCGTCGCGGTGACATTATTTATTGAAGATAAATTTCAAAGTTTCCAAAGTAAAACGTTAATTACTAAAAACATTATAGTACTATTATTTTCTACTGTGTCGATCATTCAAAGAGCTCTCATTTGTTTTAAAAAAGTTCTAAACAGAGGACAATGCCCATTTTCTTAGGGCGTTTGGGCCCTTAAAAAAAGTTGTCGAGTCATGATGGTTTTAACTTAATTTGATAGACAAAGCAATATCGTTTCATATTCAGAAAACGATTTTTATATTCTGTCCTAGGTTTAAGAGAAATCTGTTTTTTTCTGCAGCTAAAATTAAGTTGTTAATTGTTTTCTTCGAAATCAATAATCGCTCTCATCATTATTTACAGTATTAAAATAAGTTGATTGTGGTTAATGTTGCTAGAAATAAGCCCTTACGTACATTTTATTATTATTATATCCTCATAATAATAATAAAATGAAATGAAAATCCGGAAACCGGCAACGATATTGTTGTTGTTGTTTTTAAATTCGCCAATAAGCAGGCAAAGAGCGTAGCCTATACAGCCTAGTCTGTCGTAGTTATATTTTTTTCTTTTTCAATAAAAAGCTGGTGTAGGTATCTCTTTTTATTGCTTTTTGGGAGTTTTGACGTCAACTCGATGAATAGCACATTGAGTGAGCGTGAATTTCCGCAGACCTTTTATCTTGAAAAAAAAAAAACAGTCACTGCTATGTTAGCCACAGTTTTATTCCAATGCCTCAATAATTGTGAACAACGATTATTGACGTTTAATACACAAAACAACACCCAATTTATATATTATACATCACAATAAACTATTAAAAAAACATTAAAATAAAACTTCAAGTGGCGCTTCACTCGGGTTGCTGCCAAATCTCTCTGGTCATAATAATATATAATAAGAATAGAGTAATGGTAGGCCATTGAGATTTTTACTAATGGAATCAATAATATCTAAAAATATTAAATAATTCATGGTTTTAAGTAATAATTATTATTACAATATATAAATATTGAATTGAACAAAAATAAACAAAAAAGTCTGAATTATAACCATTAGCTTTTTTTTTTAAATTTAATTTGTTGTTCAAGTCACAGACAACTATTTCGTTTGGCAGCTTAAAGGTTTACTATAAGGCTTTATGGGCTAAGCCCTTTGCCTATTGGCGAATTTAAAAACTATGGCACTCAGTTTTGGGATGTTATGAATTAAGTAATTTATTTTTTTGTAAAACAATGCCAGAGTGAAATAAATGTGGATACATAAACTAAACAACGTGAAAAAACAAGGCATAGTTTTTCAAGGGTACAAATAGTTTTGACATAAAGTTGGCCCATTTTTGGGCTTTGTCCTTTGACTATAACTTAATTTTTTGTTTCAGTTGTTCTAGTGACGAAAAATAACCTAACACAACAATTAAATACTATTAGGTTATTTTTCTTTGTACAGAATCCTAAAGTTGTGTCCACACCTCGCAGAGATTCAAACCAAGCAGGGAATTATCAAGAGGGCATTCGACAATATGTGGTTCACTTTTGTCGTGAAATGTTGAAGTAATATTTCAACTCGAGGATCTTGTTGGGATTTGGGACTTCACAATAAATTCTCAGCATCCGGCCGAATGTCGGCGACTGTGAGAAAAAGTCAATGAAGTATTGGACAAGTAGGTGTGCGTCGAGTGTCCGCACCAAATATTATAGTAAATACATTTATTTCCAATAAACCTATAAAATACAAACCACAACCTTATTACTTTTACGCGCTGGGGCTTGGGATAAATAAAACTTTCACGGTCGTACAAATTAAAACTCTATTTATCACTAAAAACTTAGGCACACTTTCCAATTCGCAATTAACTTCTGCCGCTTCGCTTCAGGTGATTCGTTTGCTTTTCCATGCTGCTTTCGTGTCATTTCTGCAACGCTTTTATAATCGATACGACAACTCTACAATTATCGAGAACATTCCCGGTAAGTCAAGTCGTTTCGATATGGGTTTCCACTATTTGATTATAGATGGCGTTACACTTCTCCAGCCTTCTCGATATTACTAGTTCTTTTGATATTCATTTCTGCTATTTGATGACAGATGGCGTTAACCTTACCGGCCTAACACTATCTTAAAGAAAGAATCCGATCAAAGCTTAATCTATTTTCAACGGTGCCTAGCTAATGTTTTCTTCTATTTGATGGATATATTGTATACTAAACTAAAAGAGCACAGTAAGAAGAAAAAATCATTTTGTTTTTTATTTTGACTAGAACTATCAAACTGAATCTCGATATTATAAGCATAAGGTCGTATATCCACGACAAATTTTTCAAACCAAACATTTCACGTTGTAAGGTCCCAAGGTACCCTAGATATTTATTTATTTAAGAAATGTTTATACACGAATACTCTAAATAATTTATTTAAAAATCACGATCCCGGGGTTCCGTGAAAATTACAAGATCATACACGAAGCACTTGAAATACGAATTTCAACAAATGTATATACCTCCTTATGCTGCCGATCCCATGGGTCAAAGCAAAATCACCGATTTGTGAAAGTCCCTAGTCACACCCATACATATATTTTTGGGCTTACGATCCGATCCACCTGAAGGTGAGCCATTTCCAGGGCTTGTGCACGTAAGCAATTCCAGGGACACAGCCGGGCCGCTATCTACCGCCGAGGACTCTCCACAATCCTGTTTGATGAAAGAAATACCGGGAAGCCGATTCCAGAGCCAGACGATACGTAGTTCCACTGAGAAACTTTTCTACAAAAAACCATTTCAAAACCCAATTTCATATTCTTAAATTACACAATTTCAAATCTGAATGTTTCACTGGTGGTAGGACCTCTTGCGAGTCCGCGCGGGTAGGTACCATCACCCTGCCAATTTCTGACGCGAAGCAGTAATACGTTTTGGTTTGAAGGGTCGGACAGCCGTCGTAACTATACTGAGACCTTAGAGCTCATGTCTCAAAGTGGATGGCGGCATTTACGTTATAGATATCTATGGGTTCCGGTAGCAACTTAACACCTGGGCTGTGAGCTCGTCCACTCATCTACGCAATAAAAAATGTATTAAAAATTAGCAACGTAACCTAAAAAACATCTAGAATGAACCATCAAAAAAACACAGAACTATTTTATACTAAACTAGAAGGGTCACCAGTCACGGTCTTGCCCGTTCCTTTCTAAACTTCTAAGTTGCCGAGAATACTTCGGATACTTGAAAAGTAATTTGTTGCAACCTTAATTACTGAACTCAAGATTCAAGATTGCGTAGCCTTTGAAGTCTATGAACCGTAATTAACAAACTGAAACTAAATTCTTACGAGTTCGTTATTGAACGGCTAATTGAATTGATGAAAATTGTGTTTGCATTTTTTTTTTTTTTTCTGCTGAAGTGAGATGAAACGATTGATTTTGTTTAATATCTATACTAATATTATAAAGAGGAAAGATTTGTTTGTTTGTTTGTTTCGAATAGGCTCCGAAACTATTGGACCGATTTGAAAAAATCTTTTTCCATTAGAAGCCGACATTGTCCCTGATGAACATAGGCTATTTTTTAAAAAAAAAATTTTTTATTTTTTTATTTCATGTTGGTTTTAATGTTTCCGAAGCGAAGCGAGGGCGGGTCGCTAGTCTATACTAATATTATAAAGAGGAAAGATTTGTTTGTTTGTTTGTTTCGAATAGGCTCCGAAACTACTGGACCGATTTGAAAAATTATTTTTCCATTAGAAGCCGACATTGTCCCTGATGAACATAGGCTACTTTTTTAAATTTTTTTCTTTTTTTTTTGGTTTCATGTGTGTTTTAATGTTTCCGAAGCGAAGCGAGGGCGGGTCGCTAGTAATAATATATTTTTATTAAAGCCTCTTAAAATACAAACACTTACAAGAACTCTTAACACTAGTATAATAATATACATGGCTTTTTTATGAGGTATACAATAACAATATTCCCTGACTTTTATGCTAGGAAAACCAGTGTTACAAAAGTCAGAGACCGCTTCAATGTTTCAAACATGCTGTCGCCAAACATGCTGTTGGTAATGCCAAAACGCAGTTCCAACGTTTTGTACATTAAACCAGAATGATACACGTAATTTTATTGAAGAGACACACTATTTATTAATTATTGCTATGATAAATAGACGCGCTCAAAGCTTTCGTGGTGTGAAGTGGTTACCTGAGGCCTGAGTCTATAGACATCAACAATGTTAATACCACCTTTACGTTGTACAATTATGATGTAGCTGTACGGTGTACGTTGTAGATGTCTATGGGCTCCGGTAACCACTTAACACCAGGTGGGCTGTGAGCTCGTCCACCCAACTATGCAATAAAAAAATAAAAATTAAACAGTTTACTTCTCACGTTTCAGCTTCCCACCCAAAGACCGTAATATTTGTCGCTGATTTCAACTTAATAACTCTATCCCGTCCTGAGAAAAACGAGCAGAGCTATTATAGATTAACTAGACCAAAAAAAATACTATCTTAAGGATTCCCTCTTTTTCATTTGAGAACGGGAACCCTAAATTCTTTTAGTTAAAAATGTTCATAAATAAAATTACTTTTACGTTAGTAAAACTACTTCGTGAAACCGGAATTTCACACGTTACACGTGACAATGCAGACTGCAAATTAATTGACACGTCGTAAATAATGATATAATGTTAATAAAGAGAGTGACTGATCGATAAAAGAGAGTGTGAGTGATTCATCGATAAAATTAGTTTATTTATCCATTAATTCAAACTAGTGGTCGCCCGGTAGTCGAAATTTGACTATAATTAATTGAAATTATAAGTTTGTACACTATTATGATTCTATTTTCAAAGACTATTATACTTCTTCACAAATTTCGCCAAGACTACACTATAGAAAAATATTAATAAAGACAAACAATATTTAATCTATTCTCAATTTGACCACAGACGTCAAGAACAAAAGTTTGACAATAAATAAATAGTATGCTTGCGTGTGTGCGTGAAATACATGGTAGTGGGTGTAATGTTTTTTTTATTGATTTTATGTATTTTTTGGCATAATTTAAAAAAATATTAACATACTGCACTCATTCTCTATATTCTCTTTATGTGTGGGAAATTTCATACTCCTCCGTCCGCGCAATTTTAGTAAAAAGGGATTTTTTTTTTTTTTTTTTTTCCACAGGAGAAAATCGCCGGATCCCCACCCGCACAGCAGGTGGGGTATGTGGGAGTCGAACCTCACTAAAAACTCCTGCCGCTCACAGCCGGCGCCCTACCCCGGACCGGGTGGGAACCCAGTCGGAGCTATTGAGACGGCGGGACAGGGTTTACGCAGTGCACATTACATCCATCCCGCCGTCCCCCAGACGCCGGACCGGCGGCCGCCAGCAACACGACCGCCGGTTCCCTCGGTCGACGGGCCAAGAGCCCGATTGATAGCGCCGCGCTACACCTTCCCCCGGAGCGGTCGGGGGAACGCGACCTACCACGCCGCCCCACGCCTAGGTTGCTCCCCGCACAAAGCGGGTGGAGCTCGAAGCCCTTAGGG
This sequence comes from Bombyx mandarina, assembly GCF_003987935.1. The sequence continues at coordinate 4,657,004 of NW_021011485.1, read as the reverse complement.
GGCCGGGTCACGGACGGGACCCCGGTCCCGACCCCCTGCTCGGCGGCGGCGGGTTTCTGCGTAGTGAGGAGAGCTTTGCCTCACTCGCCCCGCCGCCTCCTTCTGCGAGATGGTGCACTCGCAGAAGTCGAGCATAGCCTTCCAAGACTCGTCGCCGCCAAGCATCGACGCCACGACGCCAG
>NW_021011485.1:4579248-4656797 GCF_003987935.1 Bombyx mandarina | reverse complement strand
TTGTGTTAGGGCAATGAGTCACATTTAAAATTTTATTGAGTATGTGGGTACATGAAGCCCCAGGCATACAATAATTTATGACAGATTGTCCCAAACACAGATCATTCAGCGCTACACCCATATTTTTCCTAGTTCATCACTGAATATTTTAATAATGTTTTTAGTAAGCACAGGTTTCATTATGTTGTTTAGAACGGGCTTAGAGGTAGAACTAGAAAATTGATTTTGACTATTGGAACAGTCTGGTACTGGAGAACCCGCTAACACACACGCCGCCTCGAATGAGACGTGCGATATCCACGGATGACCGCTCGATAGCAACCTGCGCTGCTCGCGGCCGGCGCAGGAACCGAGCCATAGTAGCCCGATTGCGCGGCTGCAGCCCATACAGGCGCACCGTACAGGGCCATCGATCGCACCACCCCAGCGTAGAGGCGGCGTACAACCTGATCCGGCCCCCCGATATTTGGGAGCAGTCGGTTCAAAGAACCGGCCGTCCTCATTAACCGGGGGACCAGCTCCGCAAAGTGAGCACGAAAAGCCCACCGGCCGTCCAACACGAGGCCGAGGTACCTTAACTGCACCCCGACCCCTATCCGGACGCCCCCAACCACGATGTGGGTGTCGACAGGTGGCGCTCTCCGCGGCCCGTGAAACCACAAGGCCTCGGATTTACTGAGCGCCACGTCGAGGCCCAGTCTCTTTATCCTCCCGACGACGAGGGCCACTCCCGCTGTGGCGAGACGGGCAGACTCTCAACATCCCCAAACCGGGCCACGAACCAAAGTGTCCGTCCGCGACAAATACAGGAGGCCCGGGAGGAGGGCACCTCAGCACCCAGTCGTACCCGATGTTCCACAAGAGGGGTCCCGAGAACGACCCCTGTGGAACCACACACGCCACGAGGCGGGAAAACACGCGTGAACGGGTTCCCACCGACTACCCGGTACATTCGACCGACCTGGTCCCCAAATCCAAATAGGAGCCAACCAGCCGGCGGAGGTAGAGGGGCACTCCATGCCTCTCCAGTGCCCCCCCTATCACGGACCAGGGCAGGGTGTTAAATGCGTTGGCGATGTCAAGAGACACCGCCAGCGCCACCCCACCCCGTGAGACAGCCTCGTCCGAGAGGGCCCGCACCCGAAGTATTGCATCCACGGTCGAACGGCCCTCCCGGAAGCCGAACTGCTCCGCCGACAGGTCAGGTCCAACCCCGACCAGGTGCTGAACGATGCGGGCAGCCAGAATACGCTCCAGCAATTTTCCCGCCTCGTCCAGCAGTACGATAGGACGATACCCGGCGGCTGTATCCACCGGGCGCCCCTCCTTTCTTAACAACACAAGTCTGCCCGTCCGCCAGAGCAACGGAAACCGTCCCGACTCCAGGCAACCATTAAATAGCTCCAGGAGTCGGTCCCCCAGGGCATCGAGGGCCAAGGCCAGCACCCGGCCATGGACTCCGTCCGGGCCGGGGGCCGTGTCCTTTGCAGTCATGTAAAAAGGGGGATACAAAGTTTTTGGTTCACGTATTAATATAATATACAGGTAGATTACGACTGGGGAAAATTTCAAAATATTCGATTCTCAACTAAATGTGTTCGTAAACACAACGTGTCTATCAGAATTCGCATTTCAAAATCGTGCATAATAATTTAACTCGTTGAGAGAGAGAGAGATAAGCAATGTGTTTTTAAATGTTAAATAAATCATAACCGAACATTTTTCGGTATCCAATTTATCCGATTTTACAATGGGGTTTCAACAATTCCGGACACTGGAGTTTTGAGGTAAAAACAAGTTTTAATGGGCCCGACGGGTGTTCTGTGAGAGTGTCAAGGAGTGAATGTAGCACAGAGAGCCTATTTGATTGATTATTAAACGCGAGTAAGGTTGATTATCCGTGGATGGGCAGACGACTACACGGAAGATCTTCTACCGGTTGTTTTTCCTCAATACACCGACGCTCAAGCAGAGACAATTTGTGAGGACCCTATGTATCAGCGGGGTATCCTAGGACCTCAACAACCACAACAACAATACCGACGATCCGTACGTTGGTGTATATATGCAATATTGCCTTGAAAATATTATTATCGTCAGCGATACTGAGACTCCTGTACAAGATGTCCTGTTTTATAATAGCTATCACTACAGTAGACTTTTCACCACTTGCTTACATAGGATTTTAAAGTTATTTAGTGTCATTACGAGTAAAAAGGGTGACAATCACCAAAGACTACTCGTCACCGGCAAGAAAAGAAGCCATCTTAGCGTGGTCCCATGCGCGGTTCCGTTCGAATTAAGACGAACTTAGACTCCAGCATTAATGTCGCAATCCATTGCGCAGGGAACAGAAAAGAGAGGAGGAAAAATTTCGAACAAAAATGTTCCATAAAGGTCACGACCCTCAGAGCTGAGGAACACGATGCAGGGAGGAGGACACTACAGTAAAAGGAACCCTTAAGTATGTATGTACTATGAAATATCCTGTACTCTTATTCCCATGTTTTTTAGGAAGGAAGGATTACTGGTGGCCTGGAGGCCTTTCCAGTCTCGCCAGGACAGGTGGTTGAGCACAGGCTCAGCCAGGAGGGGTGGGATTTGCTAACGAAGACCTAATGATTCTAGAGCAGGTGCTTCATCTACTACCGGATTGGAATCGGAAACGCAACCCCCTGAGAAAATCCAGCGAGAAACTCAGATGATGTATAGGTTAGGTTGCACGGAGAACTCTTTGCTGAGTTCGACGAATACGGTTTATGCTCAAATTGTGATATTTATTATTATTATTATTATTTTTGTTTTTTATTGCCTAGATGTGTGGACGAGCTCACAGCCCATCTGGTGTTAAGTGGTTACTGGAGCCCATAGACATGTACAACGTAAATGCGCCACACTAGGAGTGGGTGATATAAATCGTATATAGATTCAATATCTGTATATCGCAGCAATATCGTTGAATCCGATATCGCCACGCACGAAATCTATATATCGATATCAGCCGATACACGATATTGCTCGATGTGATGCGCATCGGCATATCGTACCGATTCGTGAATCGAAATCTATATAACGATATCAGCGGATACACGATATTTCTCGATGTGATGCGCATCGGCATAACGTACCGATTCGTGAATATCAGCAATATTCGTTTGGTTCGTATCGAATCGGCCAGAGTGAGTGAGCGCATGATAGGGATATCATGTGATGAATGAAACAGAAACAGGCATTATCCATACAATTGTAAACCTTATATTTAAGTCCATATGTCTGTAGATTATTCTTAGCGTATCAGCAGGATACAATTAAGGAAAGAAGTTTCAACTTTCGACCCTAACTTGAATGCAGTATAGCCTATTTGCATCGTTGAATTTAATTTCACGCGCTTTGACCTTGAACTAGAATTTTTGGACAAGTGTTTATAAATACTTAAAAGTTTTTTGTGTTTGATTTTTAAAGTACACATTTTTCTATTTTTAGTTGAATCCAAATAATTGAGTTTATTTCTTGTGTTTGTATTAAACTTTTGAAATCTACACTCTTTTGGTATATTTTGTAATTTTAAATTAAGACACAAAATACTAAAAACTGAAAATAATGTAGCCAGTCCTAAGCCTGGTAAAAGCATGAAGGAAAGTTTTTTTGATATTTTTATTTTCATGTTCTTTTTATTACTTTAAAATCATATTATAAATTGATATCAGAAAACCAACCGTATAACGTTGACTTAAATCTATATCTACTACGATATTATATCAGCGTATCGTTTCAAATCTCAAATATCATGAATTGAGAAAATCTACTAGCATCCATCAATATATAGATTCAGAAAATATATAGATTCAATATCCGATATTGATACTCGATATATAGATACGATTCGATACGTGGCAAAACCGATATTACCCACTCCTACCGCCACACACCTTGACATATAAGTTCTTAGGTCTCAGTATAGTTACAACGGCTGGCCTACCCTTTAAACCGAAACGCATTACTGCTTCACGGCAGAAATAGGCGGGGCGGTGGTACCTACCCGTGCGGACTCACAAGAGGTCCTACCACCAGTAATTATGCAAAATTGACTCTATGAAGTGCTTTAAATCCCAAAGCTTCCTTGGCAGCTTCCTTGAATCTTGTGACATTATAAGATTTTGTTGTAAAGTCGCCCAAAATAATGAACCCGAAAATATACCCAGTTTGTCTGTAAGGAAATTCCTCACAGATGATTTTTTGGGCTTGTTCCAGGAACTTTTGTTTAAATGAATTCAAAAGCATATTAATTCGTCACTTGCCTGTGTGTGTGTGTGTGTGTGTGTGTGTAAAATGGATTAAAATGATCTGAAGTCGCAAAGCTTGCTTAAACAAACAAATGTATTAATCAACTGCAGTGCAATAATAAGGGGATTAATTTTTTGATGCACAATATCGACACACAATACGCCGTACCACCAGTTTTCTATAATATGACTCATTGAAGCATTAATCTGTGAGTGGCGTAGTGAGCAAGACGCCGGTTGTATTGGTATCAATCAGTGGGCATCTCTAAATACTGAAGGCAGATACTAAGGCTTCTAAGTAAGCACGTAGCTGATACATGTACAAAAAATATTTTAACTGTGAAGGACTTTTTTCAATTACTTGTAGGTAATACATATAATTTAAAAAAAAATGACTTAAAAGAATATAGAGTCCAACAAAATAAAATAAGTGTATCATCAAAATGGTTGAAGTCAATTACACTTTAAGGATAAATAAGAAACACGGACTTATCAAATAAAATAACATAATAAAAAATCATCAAATTTGTTTCATTTAAAAAAACAGTTTTCAATTAAAACACCAAAAATAATACAATCGAATTGAAAACCTTTTTTCTAATTTGTTTAAAATAGAATAAAGTCTAATCCGTCGAATCTCTAAATGATGATGACGTTAAGGCATATTTTAAGTACATGAGGATGTCTAACATCATCCGTCAGCAGCTACAGAGCAACAATAGGCTGCATAGGAGCCAATATATACTAATGTACCTGCCGGGTAGCAGGAACTCCTATTTCAAGGGTAGGACAACCGTTACGCAAAGCAATGGGGTCTTCGACCTCATGCATCAAAGTAAACAGTATCATTCGCATCGTGACTTCTATGGACGCCAGTAACCACTGAGCACCAATTACGCTGTGAGCTCATCTTTTTTTTTATTGCTTAGATGGGTGGACGAGCTCACAGCCCACTTGTAGTTAAGTGGTTATTGGAACCCGTAGACATCCACAGCGTAAAAGCGCCGCCCACCTTGAGATATAAGTTCTAAGGTCTCAAGTATAGTTACATCATCTACCACAATTCCACTACAAGCAAAACACGCTCTCCCCACAAGCGCTGCGCCAACATAACGCCAAACATATCAAACAAACTGAAGTTTCGGGAAATCGTGCGAACAATAAAATCAACTCCTTAGCATTTGTACCTTGCAGTCGTGTCAGCTTAACTCAGATTACAAACACTCTGTACCGACTTATGCGACGTACGTGGACTCTATGTACGCTCGCGAACAAAACTGAAACATATGAATTTTACTTGTTTTTAACAACATTTTGTTGACTTTATATGTTTGTTTGTATATAATGGAATATTTGAACGTTATATATCATAGGCTTCAAGACCAATGAATGATGACAATACAACATTACAGTATTATACAGTATTATAACTTCGCTCTTATGTCCTGTCCAGTATCGACAGGATAAAATGACATTAATAGTTAGCTTCGTGCACTGCACCACCAAGTCAGTTGTTTGATCTGCTTCGAAAGGTAACGCATTGATGCTTCAGGAAAGAAATGAGCAGGAAAAGAAATACCTACTTATGCGGGCTCAAAAAACGACAAGAGAGCCCTTGAGATATAAACAAGTTTAAAGACTTTTAAAGACGCTTAAAGACTTGTTTTACCATGGCACCGCCCGCCACCGGGGTAGAGTTCATCCATACTACCTGGAGCCACTACGGTCATCCACAGTGCGTTTCCAGAGGTCTTTTTTGCCACGTACCATCCGGCTATTGAATGAGCTCCCCTCCACGGTGTTTCCCGAGCGTTATGACATGTCCTTCTTCAAACAAAGCATGTGGAGAGTATTAAGCGGTAGGCAGCGGCTTGGCTCTACCCCTGGCATTACTAAGTCCATGGGCGACGGTAACCACTCACCATCAGGTGGGCCGAGTGCTCGTCTGTCTACAAGGGCAATAAAAAAACTAAAAATAACTTTTGTGGTCGAATGTACAAGATTCATACGTAGGATCAAACCAAGGGGTACGTATTCATTCCGCGCGCTGAAATTTAGTATGAACATAAGCATTGTTAAGACTGGACTGTACCTGAGCGATGCTACGCGAGAGGTGTTGAACTGGTAAAGTCGTCGGCGAATGCAGAGCTTATGGACTTTCGCCATCCCAACTTTTATAATTAAGGTCTTTGGAAAATGGTTAAGATACAAAACTTATTTGAAACATATATATGTCAGAGAAGCCACAATTATGAACACCATCGTCAGACATTGTAGGGCCGAATAGGGTGATCGAGCTAAGAAAAATATTGAGTACACCAATCACGTTTGTTGTCTTAGAACAATTTAGAAATCTTCTCTTGACGTTAGCAAACGAAAACGAATGACAGTTCTTAGGACGGAGGCACCGCTCCTCAAGAAGGCTGGTTGGTAATTGTGATGGCGTCTACGCGCCTCCATCGACTAGGCTTTGTCGTAGCGCGAAGTTAGCCAAGTTCCGACGATACCGCAATCGTGCTGCCATCTCTCGGGAATCGTGCTGCGTTTCGTTTAGCTACCAAACTAATTACCGTCTCCGACATATATAATATAACGACAAAAATAAGAACATTCAGGCCACAAATATTCAATATTCTTCACAAAGATATTGTCTCTTCTCTACTTAGTAGGGTCATGACCACTCGAACAACAAGACGAAGGATCTCAGTAACCTTTTTCATACTGTCGATTGCGTAAAAGATGTTTTTTTAAGTATTTAGTCAAAATCCATAAACAGGTCAAAGAGGACATAAAAGACTGAATCTTAGTGACGACATTTTCAAGATAAGTTTGCCTAAATACAAGTTCCGAAAAATAACATTCGGACCGTTAGTCTACCAAGCAATATTAACCGCACAGTATTAGAGCTATTATAGATTAACTAGACCAAAAAAAAACTATCTTAAGGGTCTTCTTACTATCTATAGTCTATCTTATCTTTGTCTGTGCCCCTAAATTCCCCGATACTCTTTATAATTCAAAATACATCAACACCCTCCGAAATAAAATAAAAACATCACATAAAAACCTATGCGTAAACTATTTTTTCACATAGCATCGCCAATCGTCGTTTAATTGGGAGAGTCTACTCACTATTTTTTTATTCAGAATCGCGGACGTGACTATTCATCGAAGTTTTGTATGCAAGAAACCCTTAACTACCATTTCTAGGGATACGCACTCCCAATAGATGTATCATGAATTTCTGAATGGAACGGATATTAGAAAAAAAATATCCAATAAAACCCAATATTATGAATAACGTTTTTTTTTTCTTCATTATTTGATTAGAATTTTTCATCGTAGCGTATTTTCGATAGATGAACAGATGATTATGAGTGAGCTCACTCACCAGTTGTAAAGCGGTTAATGGTGATCATAAGGATCACGGAAGGTAACATGAATGGAATTGACAGACCTCAAATCAATCAACCTGGAAACTTCGATCGCATATCTTTAGACGTGTAGCGGCCTGCGTGTTATAATGTGTATGCAACATGATAAGCGCACATTCCCAGATGACCGGTGAACTGTTTATTATCTACGGAAGTATTTTATATCACGAATTCTTCAAATTTCCAATCAAATCTTCGAAAAACTTTTGAATACCAAAAGTCTGCTAATTTCTATAATATGGAATAAGTAATCAATTACTTCGATACTTCATCTTTTTTTTATCCATAAGCGATATTTAACATCAAAAGAATTTCACTTCGAAAATAGTCAAATAGGATCAATTGCTTGACCACTCTATTTTTGTTGTCCATTTAATATCCAAAGTAAATATGTGTATAACTCTTCATTTTTAAAGCGCGTCGCTTATCCGCTTCAGCGGAAACTTTCTGGTTGTTTTGGAACTTTAGGGTTGTTCTTATAACGAATAAGATAGTCATAGCGAATATGATAGTGATAACGAAACAAGATTGTTTATAATAAATATAATAAATTTATGTCACCAACTATTATTTGTTTTATTTGCTCACTCTGTACATATGGTGTTAAATAAAGTGTTATTATTATTATTATTATTGAGCCGATAACTCTTCCAGGTTCATAGAAAGAGTAGAAACATTTTTTTAATTGATTTTCCTAAATTTTCCATAGTCTATAATAACGTTTAGTTACTTGATTAAGAAGAATGTTTCTAATGGTTTTTTGTATTTCTGAAAAGGCTTTTTTTCTTTTTTTTTATTGCTTAGATTAGATTTTTATTACATCATGTTATTATTCCTTCATCGTGGAAGTCAATCGTGCACATTTATTAAGTACGTATTTCATTAGAAAAATCGGTACCCGCCTGCGGGATTCGAACCCCGGTGCATCGCTACATACGTCGCACCGGACGTCTTATCCTTTAGGCCACGAGGACTTCTGAAGAGGATTCTACTACTAATGCTCAACAAATTTGTAAAATGTTCGAAATAAAATACTTACCGCCAATCACAGCTGGATGCTATTAATGCGATATAAACAGTTTAACGTGGCTCATCATTATTAATAGTCTCCGATCATTAAATTTTCCATTCGAGCAGTCAACGACCCGAAATTCTTAATTAATGAACACGTCAAAACAAGATGCGCCCCGCATTGTTTTAATAAAACAACCAAAATTTCATCACCAGAAAACGCTTTTAGAAATACAGTTTTGTTTGTGCTACTCCAATTATATTTACGAGGTAAAGTCCTTGAGTAGTGTTATTTGACGAGGCGCTCATAATATTATTGAGGTTAGGGTAAGAGAACTTTGGGACGTTGTGGTTCAAGGTCAATTTGCCTCAAATACAATATGGTAATGCCGTCTAGTTATGATATTGGCTAAGGTTACCAACCTGAAAATCCTAATCTGCGATCGTTGTCTTAGAATGTATATAATCTGTGACATTATAAAAATCACCGCCAAAAGACTAGGAACTTAACAACGTGGCAAAAAACATCTCTGGCAAGATATAATTTAATGTGTGAGACCACTTAAAACTTAAAACTCCAGTGACCACTTAAAACCAGGTGGGCTGTGAGTTTGTCCACTCCATAGCCCATAGATATCTACAACGTAAATGCGCCACCCACCTTGAGATAAGTTCTAAGATCTCAAGTATAGTTACAACGGCTGCCCCACCCTTCAAGCCGAAACGCATTACTGCTTCACGGCAGAAATAGGCAGGGTGGTGGTACCTACCCGTGCGGACTCAAAAGAGGTCCTACCACCAGTAAAAAGTATTCGTGTAAAATACAATTTAACGATTAGTAACGATAGATGGTCGCAAAATTCAATAATGTCGTATTTAACTAATGACAGATGACTCTCCGAAAAATAGTTCCAGCCCATTAGCGGGTAGAGACGTAGAGTTCGAAACTTCCCAGTTCAGTCAAATTGCTGTCGCGACGCGTAGAACCAGAGGTATTAAACTGAAATTTGCGTTGTGATTATACTCGAAGTGCTCTTAAAGTTGAATGGTTGCGGTACTGGAAGGCTTTTTGGATGTGGCAGCGATAGAGCCCCTAAGGAAAACAAATTTTATCCAAGACTAGTGGACCCGGCAGACTTCGTAATGTATAATAATACATCAAAGGAAAAACAATTTTGTTGTTATTATTTAATTCCAAGTGTTTTCATATTTTACATTTTAAACCTTCTCTGGACTTTCACAAATAATTCAAAACCAAAATTAGCCAAATCGCTCCAGCCGATCTCCAGTTTTAGCGAGACCAACGAACAGCAATTCATTTATATATATATAGGTGCGTTGCATCCATATAGTAAGTGAAAACACTTATAATAAAAAGGTCTTTTTTTCCTTTGTTCACTTTCTACTTATATATGATCTTAATGGTGGAAACTTATTTGGCTATTGTTTTATATATTACATGTATGTTTTGTACTATTGGTTTCCCAAATAAATAAGTCTTGAATTCGATCTTGAATCTGTCAATCAAATTATGCACCCATGGTGTCGATACATCTCTGCCAGCGTAGTGGTAATATTTCAATGCCCTTCTTGAAGAAGTCAAATCTACGAGAGCCAACAAACTCTTGAAAGGCATTTGGTACCGCCACTCGGGTAATGATTTTTTTCCCTTCCAAGAAGTTGGCCCAACTTTGGAAAAATATCAACTACCGGCGCTAGATCTGGTGAGTGCGGTGGATGATGCAGACTTCCAACAGTAGCTCTTCTAGCTTAGAGACCATCTGCTGGGCCGTAAACCGTTGTCGTGTAAGAGCAGTGAGGACCTTCGATTAAAAAGGCTGGCCGGAGATTCACGAACTTTTAGCTTTTTTTTATTGCTTAGGCTTATGGACGAGCTTACGGCCCATCTGATGTTAAGCGGTTACCGGAACCCATGAACATCTACAACGTAAATGCCGCCACCTACCTTGAGTTATGAGCTCTAAGGTCTCCGTTTATACAGTCAGTTTCATTGTGTTCAGTTTCTTACAGTACATATTTTTAGAAATTCTGGTGCCATTTGGTAAGAAGTTGCTATTAATTATACCGGCAGTAGACCACCAAACAATGATCATAAGTATTTACAGTCGGCATCATTGCGCCACTTTCAGAACGCGGCACGATATGAAAACCCTCTTGTCGTGGCCGCTGGAAATTACAAACCCGATCCCATAGAATATTCGACGTCGCCCAAAACACGTCATTTCGGATCCTCCCGATCTATTACCGGTGCTTTTAGGTATCACAAGCACCGGTCACCGTCCTCGTCGAACCCGTCGCTTGCGACGAAGGGCTCAACGAGTGAATTAACCCATAGACATAGCCCACTGTGTTTCTCGCCGGATCTTCTCAGTGGGTCGCGATTCCGATCCGGTGATAGACTCTGCGAAGCACTGCTCTTGCTAGGGCTAGTGATAGCAAATTCTCTCAGGTTGAGCCCGCGAGCTCACCTACGCGTTCAGGCATAACTGGAATAGCCTCTTAGACTACCAGCGAATAGGTAAAACAAAAATATACCTTGATTATTTAACGCAAATGGATCAAAATTGTTTTGAACGCAACGTTGAAAGCTGCTGTTAATTCAGCGGGATATTGAGTCAGCTTCCACTATTGTCTTTAATTTGTCGTTGTTGACTTTAGTTTACGGGTGACCAAAGGAGAGAGGGAGAGAGAGAATACACTTTATTGCACACTAAAACACAATTTACATTCAAAAAACACTCAGATAAAGCAGATACATTTGTACAATAGGCGGTCTTATCGCTAAAAGCGATCTCTTCCGAACAACCGTTTAATTTACAGAAATTTTAGAAAATATAAAAATGTAGCAGGTTGCGGTGTAATATAGATAATACATTATTAACGGCCGTCTGGTGTAGTGGTAAGTGACATGGTCACTACATAAGGGGGTCGCTGGTTCGAATCCCGCCAAGGGGAGATATTTGTATGATAAATATAAATGTCTTTTCCAGGGTTATGGATGTATATTAAATATATGTATGTGTATAAAAAATCTTACATTTATTTCCGTTATCTGGTACCTGTAACACAAGTTCTTTACGAAATTATCACGGGCCCAGTTAACGTGGAGTGATAAAAAAAAAAATATATATAGAAAAAAAAGCTCATTTTTAAATCAAAAGTTCCATTTCGGAAACGCTCAAACCAATAAAAAGTCGTGCGTTCGTTTGTAGCGTTTATTCCGCAAACGTTATTAATATTGTGAGCCGTTTGTGCGGAACTCGTGTTTCATAATTACTCGTATTGTTATCGTATCCGTATTGATGATAAAGATACAATTGTTTATTTAAAACAAAACACTAATCAATGAAAAATAATTACTGAATATATATTCATCATTCATTCGTGATTGAAGATTCCATATTTTTGTTAAATTAAATTTAATTCGAATTTAGAATGTATTGCCATATATACAAAAATTACTATTAGAACGTCCAGTTTTGTAAAAGGGCAACTTTATAGGTACAAAATCAAAAAAGAAAATCAAATTTTTTTTATTCAACATAAATGAAAGTACATACTTGTTGAACGTCAAAAAAAACTACCGCCAATTCACAAAAACTAGCCTCCGTCCTGAGAAGAATTGGCAAGAAACTCAGCGGGCATGTCTTTTTTTTTTAATATTAGATTTTTTTTAAATATGAGTTTTTTACATGAGTATTATAACATAACAATTATTACAATATTGTAATGCCCGGAGCGAGCAACTCATTCCCACTTTGTGCAATCTATACTTATACTTATAATATAATATTCTATACTAATATTATAAAGAGGAAAGATTTGTTTGTTTGTTTGTTTGTTTCGACTAGGCTCCGAAACTACTGGACCGATTTGAAAAATTCTTTTTCCATTAGAAGCCGACATTGTCCCTGATGAACAAAGGCTACATTTTAAAAAAAAAAATTATTTTATTTTTTTGGTTTCATGTGTGTTTTAATGTTTCCGAAGCGAACCGAGGGCGGGTCGCTAGTCTTTTATAAACAAACATCTATTATAAAATCTATTACAAATATCTATTATAAATGTTTGAACGAGTTTTTTTGTTAAATTTTCTACTGTCAACGATCTTCATAAAATTTTGCATACACGTTTTCAAACTTACAAAAACGAGAAAGGGTATAACGTTTTTTCCAGAAAAAAATACCATTCTCGTATATAAGTATATTTTGAACTAAAGCGTCGTGTAAGTTTTATTAATACGTCATGAAGTATGTATACCATTTTTTTTCTTTTTTTATTGGTTAGATGAGTGGAGCTCACAGCCCACCTAGTGTTAAGTGGTTACTGGAGCCCATGGACGTTTACAACGTAAATGCACCACCCACCTTGAGATATAAGTTCTAAGGTCTCAGTATAGTTACAACGGCTGCCCCACCCATCAAACCGAAACGCATTACTGCTTCACGGCAGAAATAGGCAGGGCGGTGGTACCTACCCGTGCGGACTCACAAGAGGTCCTACCACCAGTAAATCTTAAACACCAGTATATCTCATTCATTTTGGAAGAGCAAGACAGCTCTTATTACAATACACTATACATTTAGAGCTAATATCTCAAGGTGAGCGGTAAGATTCACGTTGTGGTGTCTATGAGAAATTAAAACCAGGCCATGAACTTGTCTACCCGTCTACAATTCATTTCTGCTAACTAAAACAAAAAAAAAAAACAAAAAAAAAGTCCACAAACAAACATTACTTGCTTGACGCAAATTTCGTTAACATATTAACAAAGTTTCCAATAATAATGAAGTTAAACCAACGCGAGCACAAAATGGAAATAATAAAAAACAGGTGAACGAACTAAGGGCACCCTTAGGGAGTGTCGGCACTCTTCTAGGGCTGGGACTACATTAGAAAAGATAAATACAAAATTAGCTAAGACGCCAATTTCTGGAAAAAACTTTTAAACATTAATTTCTTGAACTAAATAATTTCGTCCATAATTAAGGTACTGCCCCTCGGGACTATCTCATAAAGAAAAATTATAATTATTGAAAATTATAATTAATCGTATTATAACATTAGAATTACAATATACACGTAAGCTTAAAAACTATAAAACCTTTAATAAAAATCGTAAATCGAAATAAAATATTATTCTTTTTTTTTACCACGTTTATCCTGGTCAGGATATTGGACCGAAATAGCTGAAGTCGTCGTCGTTGTATAAAGGATAAGACGTCCGGTGCATTCGTATCTTGCAATGCACCGGTGTTCGAATCCCGCAGACGGGTACCAATTATTCTAATGAAATACGTACTTAGCACAGGTTCGTAAATTACTGCCATGACGACATTATGTAATAAGAATCAAGACCGCAACAATTATAATTTTATACTGATTATAGGGCTTTTTGAGAGCTTGCACGCGTAGGTACCACCACCCTGCTTATTTCTGCTGCGGAGCAGTAATGCATTTCAGTTTGAAGGGTGGGACAGCCGTTGTACACTAAAACCTTAAAACTCATGTCTCAAGGTGGATGGCGGCATTAATATCGTTCATTTCTATGGGCTTCGGTAACCACTTAATACCAGGTGGGTCGTGAACTCGTTCATCTGTTTAAGCAATATTAAAAAAGAAATATTTTTCACCGAGTCCTTGATATGTGTGCAAATCTAAGAAAATGGGACGTCTTGCAACTGCTGCTACGCTACGGTAAAAGACTCCGTTTTATAAATCTACATATTAATACGTGGAGCAAAAACTTTCTACACCTTTTTACGAAAATTGCGCAGACGGAGGAGTATAGAGAATATAGAAAAGGAGTGCATTTTTTTTTTAATTATACATGACAAATACATTAAATTAATTAAAAAACATGAAGCACACTACCATGTGTGACTATTTGACACACCACGTTTTGTTTACTATCAAACTTTTGTTAAAGCTTAAAGTCTGTGGTCAAATTGAGCATAGATTAATATTGTTTGTCTATACGGTAGTCTTGGCGAAATCTGTGATTATAGAAGTAAGTCTTTGATAGCTTTTTGGCGGGAACGCGAGGAGTGAAGTTGTGTGATTTGTTTTATTTTCTCTATTTAGTGTTTCTTCAGGTTTAAATGTGTAATAACGGTGGTTTATTAACTGTTTAATATCTGTGAAAGTGCACAAACGTGGGAAAATGAAACAAAGCCGCTGGACGTAACTTCTCGGGATCCTCCAAAAAATCCACTGAACAAATCTCAGTAAATGACCACCATTTTACTGAGATTATATTTTATTCCATATCATCTCATAACATTTTATTTAATTTCATAGCAGTGGATTAATGTCTCAAAGTAATCATCTTCATTTCATTTGATTTCGTTTCACTCCATATTATCATTTTTAATAAAAATCTATATATATATATATAAAAATGAACTGCTGTTCCTTAGTCTCGCTAAAACTCGAGAACGGCTGGACCGATTTGGCTAATTTTGGTCTTCAATTATTTGTGTTAGTCCAGAGAAGGTTTAAAAAGTAGATAAACATGAAAATTCTCGGAGTTAAATAAAAAGAACAATTTTGTTTTTCCTTTGATGTGTCCCCGTCGGACGGATCCCTTTTTATTTGTTTTAAGTTTATTTTATACAAAACTTTAGGCCTTTTATTTCTCGATTGAGGCACTACGAAGTCTGCCGGGTCAGCTAGTAAGAATATAAATTAAAATAACATATGAACTGAAGGTCTTAGTTACCAGGTCGTAAAATCCCTTCAAAAATAAGTCTTTGACAATAGAAGCATAATAATGTTCAAACTTATAATTTCGATTAATTATAGTCGAATTTTGACTACTGGGGGACCACTAGTATGTAGTTAATATATGAGCGTTAATTATGATATTAAATAAATGACACTACTACAAATGGCAAGATGTATGTACGAGTATATTATTATGTCCATTAAAATTTTCAGATAACAGATACCAGGAACTATTGTATAGGTATAGTCTAAAAATTACCAAGAACTGTCATTTTGAAAGAAAAAAAAACGATTGTAATTAATTGATTTAAGTACATTCGATAAAGTAAGCAAGCCATTAGTTATCAGTATATCCAATATTATTGAGTCTTATTTCAAAATTAAACGATTAGTTATCTTCTTTAGTTAAGCAACGCTGATAGCGCTAAAACAAATGCTACTAAGTTAAAAGTGGTTAGTAAACATTTTTTAATTATTTCTTGAAATTCTTTAATTATTTGAAAGTTTTAAATTTTAATAACAGAGACAAAATTACTTCAGATTAATGAGCTTTTAAATTAATATTTTTAATTAAAGTATTTATTGGGAAAGTTCTTCAAATAATCAGGAGGATTACTACATTTAAATGCTGTTGATGTACAGGTGATTGTACTGTCTACCCTATTAATATTCGGCGTGTTCATAGTACCTATTTCTATAAGTGCGCTATTGATTAGTAAGGCAGGATTACTATCCGGGCACTGCAAGGTAAGCCTGACGACGGACGGAGTTTGTTTGTTTGAACGCCCTAATCTCAGGAACTAATGGTCCGATTTAATTCTTTCAGTGTTAGATAGCCTATTTATTGAGGAAGGCTATAGGCTATATATAACATCACGGTAAGGCCAATACAAGTGGAGCATCAATAAAGAATGTTTCAAAATAGGGGCTTAAATAGCTCCTTAACATTCTATATTCAGAAACATTTTCACTTTCTACGTAAATGAAGTGGAGATAAAGTTTAGCGTTATGCCAAAGTAACTTCCACGCGAACGGAGTTGCGGGTTAAAGCTAGTAGAAAATATAAAGATCCGTACTTATCTATAGATGATTACTATTTAATTATATTATTATGAGAAACTTTTCCGTAGCAGCCCTATTAAAAGAGCAATTCCAATGAAAAGGGAAAGAAATTCAATCGTTTGTTGCATTTTCAATGTTATTGGTTCCGAGCTCTGCTCGCAGACTTGTTTACCTGCAGACGGCAATATCCGCTTGTTTTATTACGTGTTTTACATTACAACGTTAAACAGATACACTCCTCTCTTTATGTAGTTAAATAATATAATGAATCATTAAATTATTTATGTCATTACATTTTATTATTACGTAAACAATGTAATGATTCATTACATTATTTACCTACAGTGTTATTTAAACGGTTCTTACCACGATTTTGAATACTCGATGAATTGCTAATTCAACAGTATAATTATTGTATGTAATTACATCTTATTTAAAATTCGTACAATTCCAGAAAATTTAGCTGTGCATTCGGCGTCTATATATATATATATATATATATATAAATGAATTGCTGTTCGTTAGTCCCGCTAAAACTCGAGAACGGCTGGACCGATTTGGCTAATTTTGGTCTTGAATTGGTGGAAGTACAGAGAAGGTTTAAAAGGTAGATAAATATGAAAATGCTCGGAATTAAATAAAAATAACAATTTGGTTTTTCCTTTGATGTGTCCCTTGTCAGACGGATTCCTTTTGTTTGTTTTATGTTTATTTTATACAAAATTTTAGGTCTTTTATTTATTGATTGAGGCACTACGAAGTCTGCGGCGTTAGCTAGTAAACAATAATTACCTTCTAATCTCTCCATAGTAACATCTTCACTACAGACTAGACTCGAAATGTCGCATTTTTGTATTTTAATTACATCTACCGTTTTTGTTATGACTTTAATTATATGGCATTAACTGCATTTTTCATTTATACATATCTAAGACAGTTTTAATTATATTTACGACTCACGAATATTTAAGAGAACCCTACTCTAAGAGAATTACCTGCGTCGATAATCCTCAATGCTGATAGTCGTGACCTCCTTTAATACTTTCTCCTAGATTATCCTGCGCCAGCCCAGCCTATCCCGCGGCTGCGTGGATGGCATCGTGGACTGAAGTTCTGAGAGTTGATTGATGAGCTTATCTGGTCCGACCAGTGCATTGGACTTCTGCCTCTGGGCTTCCTTCCACATACCTTGTCTTTTAGCAGCAGCTTAGAGTCAAAGAGGATTTCATATATCTGGGCTCCGTCATAGCTAGTAATAGATCCTCCGATTGCTATGCCCCAATTGGACCGTATAGGAGCGCGCAGAAACTAAGAGAATACTTCACTTCAATTTGGCTCCTCCTCCCAATTTCTCGACTGTAAATTAGACTTACTGGTCCCAAAGTAGGCGTCCCTGTTGTAGTTGTCACTATAATCCCATAGCACGGCGGCTGACTGTTCATAATATACACTAAAACAATTAAGTCCCAATTGGACCGCGTAGGAGCGGACAACAACTAAGAGAATAAATAATACTCTACAGTTTAATTCGGCTCCTCATCCCAATTTCTCGACTGTAAATTAGACTTACTGGTCCCAAAGTAAGCGTTCCTGTTGTAGCTGTCACTATAATCCCATAGCACAGCGGCCGACTGTTCATAATATACACTAAAACAATTATGTCCCAATTGGACCGTGTAGGGGCGGACAGAAACTAAGAGAATACTCTACTTCAATTTGGCTCCTCCTCCCAATTTCTCCACAGTAAATAAGACTTACTGTTCCCAAACTGTTGTAGTTGTCACTACAATCCCATAACACGGCGGCTGACTGTTCATAATATACACTAAAACAATCTACAGCAGAATATATGTACATGCCCTACCACATCACAAATGAAAACACGTATCTGATACTTGGTGGCAATTGTAAATATCGTAGCGAACTCAAAGGACCGGTCCGAGTGAAACCCGCGCCCGTGAAATTGGATCGGGACCCACGAACCGATCGCTGGCATCAATAAACATAATGTAATACAAATATCTAGTTACTGACGTTTGTTTTTCATATTGAATATTTTCACGTTTTGCGTTTAGCGGTGGTTATCACGGAACAAAAGATATTGAACAGATGCCTGAATCACGCTAACGATTCAAGATACATTTTGTTTAATTACAATTTCCAAACGATAACATCACGTATAATTTTGTACAAATAGAAAAAAAGATAATGTTTTGATTCTTGATAGAGAGTTACTTTCTATTTCAATTGATGATAGCTCCGAACAGAAGTGCATAGCTATGTGTATGGATAGGTACATGGATTCATGGAATCTCGTATCGAGGACATACAGCAGTCGAATTCAACGCGAGAGAAACAACATCTAAGGCTGTAAACACTACTTCGGGAGTAAAAACATTGATGAATGTGTTTTTAAATCTTTGAACAGAATCGTTGCAGTCAACATCGATAGATTAATAAAGACAATTATACTCACGTACTCGAAAACGCTTCTAATAGTCTGTCCAACTAATAGTCAGTTCGGCGAATACTCATCATAAGAATACAGAAGTAAAACCCTGTCTTTTATGAGCTTACGACTTCTTAGATGATTCCCGAATTTCTTTAATTGAAATGTCCTTGGTGCTCCAAATTATTAACCTCCTAGTTCCTCTTAAGTACTGATAAACATATTACAAATTAGATGGCCATGACCAACCCATTTTTAAACTAATCACGCCTCCTGATCCAAAGGTTAGAACAGCTATTTTAGTAATTGAAACTTCAAATGTATATTTCTAATCCGGCAATGGCTTGATTGTAATTACTATTATCTGTGCCGTTGTTTTTATTGCATAGAGAAATAAATGAAGGTGACAGTTCATTTGGTGTAAAGTGGTTACCGGAGCTCATCGATATTTTTTTATTGCTTAGATCGGTGGACGAGCTCACAGCCTACCTGGTGTTAAGTGGTTACTGGAGAGCCCATAGACATCTACGACGTAAATGCGCCACCCACCTTGACAATATGGTGTATGCCGCCAATCCAAATCACGGTTTCAGTTATTACACACACTTATTTATTACATTTACTCACGCCACGTGGGTCTTGAATGAATGAATAGCTTAGCCTTTGATTAAGATCCATATTGCAATTATATAACCTAGTCTCTTATTTGGATTTTACTTACTTTCTGTACATCTGTTTGTCAATCGACAAAAGCCTCCTCCAACGACGTATATTTTTGTTTCTTTGTAGTTATTTCTGTGTTGTTGGAGGGTTGTGGTCTTTATCCCCAACGTAGACCAATCGGCTTGGGGGAAAACGTGTTTCGCCTGTTTGTTTCTTTTCGTAGTTTGTTTGGATTTTGCGTTTACCGGTTAATTGCTATTGTTTATTGGGTGTAGGTTTGTTGGATGGTAAAAGATTTAGATCTGGGTCTCATTGCCTCGAAGGCATGTATCCTGCAATCTTTGACAGAGCATACATAGTATTTGTTGTTTTCTGGGTTGACTCTTGGAAGGTGACGGTCAGATGGTTAGTTTCCTTTTCCGTTTTTCAGTATTGCATACTTTGACGACTGTATTGCCTTTATTGCTGATACTAAACAACGATATTTACACATAATAGCAAATTGTTTTAACTTAAATCTAATCTAATACATCGGGTTTCCCGGTTCAGTGATCAGCGTGTCCTGTGACACATAGGCCTCTTCCAGCTGCTTCCATTCTTCTCTATTGCTAGCTTTTCTGGACCAAATTGTCCCTCCAATCATCTTTATATCATCTGTCCATCTTCTAGCTTGCCTACCTCTTTTTCTTTTACCATCACGTGGCTGCCATTCTGTTATAATTTTAGTCCATTTCATTCTGCTTTCCCTTGTCATATGTCCTGTCCATCGCCATTTTAACTGTCTTATCTTCTTTAGTACATCTTCCACCTTTGTTGTACATCTAATGTCTGCTGCTCTTTTGCGGTCTTTTAGCGTCACGCCTAACATACTCCTTTCCATACTCCTTTGACNTAACAAAACTTTTTTTTTTTTTTATATTTTTATAATTCCAATACTAAAACAATAGATTGCGTGTAACGAAACGTGATGTTCTTATCTCTGATGTTGGTAGCACTGTTATAAAATGCCAAAGTCAGCTATTATTTATAGGTTATGTTATTACAAATATTTTTGCACTTATTTTGTTCGGAGCAAAATACTCAAGTTTTTTACCACTTTATTTGCACTATTAGTCCTTATTATACGATTCACTTGCAAAGTTTATAGTTTTATTCAGTATTTAAACAGTTATGTTTTTATATTCTTGGAGCAAAATTTGTGACATTTGTACTATCCAACGGTCCAACCGGAACTTTGACGACTAGTTTGTCGTAAATCAGAAAAGCTATATTTATCTTTTCTCTCTCTTCCTTCAACCGTGGTACCAGTGTTTTTCTTTTCTCCAACATTTCCTTCAAGTAATCCTCCGATACATAAATGTCCTTAAAGCTCTTTCTATTCTTCATAATTTCATCTTTTCTCGAATGTATTTATAAAGGAACATAGCACTGGCCTTGATTTATTCTGAACTATATATTTTCCCAAGCGGTATAATTTGTTTATTTCGGGTTGCTCTATATTTATGTTTAGGGCTTCTTTGAAGGTTATCTTGACATTGCTAAATAGCTCCGACATCGAGGTTTCTCCCTCTTCCATGTCGAAAATACTTATGTTTTTACTTTTCTTTTCTCTCTTGAAATATTTTATCTCTTCCTCTAGATTGAAGATTGAAGTCGTCGTGGCCTAAAGGATAAGACCTCCGGTGCATTCGTATCTAGCTATGCACCGATGTTCGAATCCCGCAGGCGGGTACCAATTTTTCTAATGAAATACGTACTTAACAAATGTTCACGATTGACTTCCACGGTGAACGAAAAACATCGTGTAATAAAAATTAAGCCCGCAAAATTGTAATTTGCGTAATTACTGGTGGTAGGACCTCATGTGAGTCCGCACGGGTAGGTACCACCACCCCGCCTATTTCTGCCGTGAAGCAGTAATGCGTTTCGGTTTGAAGGGTGGGGCAGCCGTTGTTTACTGAGACCTTAGAACTTATATCTCAAGGTGGGTGGCGCATTTACGTTGTAGATGTCTATGGGCGCCACTAACCACTTAACACCAGGTGGGATGTGAGCTCGTCCACACATCTCAGCAATTAAAACAAAACAAAAAAATTAAGATCACTATTTTTTTTTTAATTGTTCATTTTCTTCAATAATAGGACTAAGTTTTTCATCCATTCTATCCATTTATTTCTTAGAAAGCGATTCAGTTAGTTTAGCTATTTGCTTCTGCATTTTTGTCTTCATATTATCAGATAATAGTTGGAATTGTTCCTCCATATTTTTGTGCAAAGCAACGTGGAATGGAGCGTGGTATAGATAGTGATATTATTTTTCATGTACTGGCAACACTGAAGCTGATGCCAACTTGACAAAATGGCATTTAGTATTTTTATGGAGGGCAGAAAAGTATTATATTTGGCAGATTTTGTCATTGAATGCTCTAAAAGTTGTTGTGGATTTTCTTTTGTCTTTTACTGAACAGATCCTGTTAATATCCCAGAGATTTATTTCTTCTGCGCCCACTGAAGTACTGATTATGTGGTTTATATAACAGTGTTAACAACTAAAGCAACTTATAACTATTTTTTAAACACGATTTGTTACGGATATAAGCACAGTGGTGTTTACACTTCAACGACCGGAAACGGACCCTGGACGGACATGGGTCTTACCAAATAAATAAATAAAACAGTAATTTAAGAACCTACAACAAAAGTAATTTCTTCCCGCCTTCCTTTATCTCTTTCAGTAACAGCGTCCTTGATATATTTCCAGCTCTTTCAGAAATTCACGATAAACATTGTTTTCATAACAAACGCTTAACTTTTACCTTTACTGAACGTCATTTTGTCAATATTTGTTATTGCTATCTTTATCAAAAGATAGCTTGGTACACC
Organism: Bombyx mandarina; assembly: GCF_003987935.1. The sequence goes on along the minus strand of NW_021011485.1, from coordinate 4,634,266 downwards.
CGTCACGAAAAGTGCTATGACATTTATTACATTTAAATTTGATACATCCGCACCATGAAAATGAACATTTATTCATGTAATAGACTTGGTACGATTTTTTTCATTTTGTTACATTATTAAATGTAGCTATTGTGAATAATTCTTAATTTAAACGGCTACTTTATTACTTCAAAAGAATCCTAACTGACCCACAATATCTGCGTTTTTGTAACAAAATAGTGTATGTGTGTCAACAAAAACCTTGAACTAGGTTTTCGGCATTCTTATCAATGTGTCTATCATGGATATATGTAGTGGTTACTCAATGTTAATAACAAATTTTAGTCTAAATCAAAAATCCTTTTCACGTATAAAACTACTCAATTTCTTTATCCTTCAGTTAATTTCAATTCTTCTAGGGAACAATATTGAATGAACAAAACACTGTTCTGAAATAAAAATTCACTGAACACTTTTGTGTCTGATGTCACTCAGTTAGAACGCGCGTCGCTTATCTCACACCAATCTCTCAGTCACCTCCAGCATTGTGTAGCAGTCGTTATACAAAAAAAAAAACAAAAAAAGAAATCATGAATATTATTCACGTTTTCATCGCAATCACGTTTATGAAATACTCAAAATGCTATGTCATTGAAGACTCGGGAAAAGTGGACGGACAAAAGCAGCTATTAAGAAAATTGGAAATTTTACAAGAACCAAAAAATGAAATATCTACATCGCAAATAGAAAAACCAATTGGAGTGCCAGAAAACGGAACAAGCACAACGCAGCAAAAACAAGAAAATGAAACGGTCCTTAGAGAAGATAAGGAGAAGAGTTGTCTAACTCTGTTCTTCGATCAGGTTGCCAAAATATTCAAACACTTATTTTACGGGGACGCTGATAAACCGAGCAATTCTAGAATTGAACTTCTCGAATCGGATTTTGCAGTAACCAACGATAGTGGAACTTCAAGGGAAATATCCAATCATCACGACATATTTACCAACAGATTCGACTTGACTGACCCTAACGCTGAAGTGGAAATCTTCGAGCCGAGGTATCACGGTCGACTGAAAGAAGAGACTAAAGAAGCATTGAAATGTCCTGAAGGATACATAATGACGCCCAATGGTTGTACCGTGAGAAATTCTAAAATGATTATATCGGTGCCTAATCAATGTCCCATTGGATATAGACAAGATTGGTTGGGATTCTGCAGGAAAATAATGTTTTTCGGAGGAAAAATTGCCTACAATGATTATTAGTGGCTTGCAATGCTGAAATTATTTTCAGACCTTTCTCGGTGATTTGTAAAAAAATCAGTTCACTGTTTGTATAATATTATTTTAATAGAAATTACAAGATACCTACATATTCTGTAAAGGAAGACAATGTATGCCTGGTCTGAGGTAAACCGTATCCCGAAACATAAATATAGAATGATTCAAAAGTTTAATAATCTCATACAATAACAACGTTGCGACATTTTTAATTTCTTATTGTATTCGTTTCGTGTTATTTTGTATTTTGAATTCAAGAAATATATAGATAAGGATGAATACAAGGGATAAAAAATAAAGTTGGAAATGAAGGTAGACGGTAATGTGAGAGGGGTGACTTAAAAGACGGACTGTGTGAAAGGAGATATGCGAGAGGATAATGTGAGTGCAGAGATACCCTGAGCCGACTTCATATAGTGGTATAAGAGCAAGAAGAAAAATACAAAGAATAAAAATTAGTGAATATAAGAATACTGGTCTAAAGCCTGTCAAAAAAAGGATCAGAGAACTCTTGTGTAAAATGTATAACGAATCAACATATATTCAGCTTTCGGAAGTACTTCACTTATTTCAATACCTTAGTCTCATCCAAAAGCTTGCATGTGACTAGAAGATGTATGGAAATGTTAGTGCAAGGTAGAGGGGGAAGAGGTCGACCGAAGAAGACATGGATGGAGTGTGTGAATGACGATATTAGAGAGAGCGGAGTGAGTGTTGAGATGACGGCTGATAGAAGAGAATGGAAGAGAAAAATTAGCTGCGCCGACCTCACCTAGTGAGATAAGGTGGAGAAAAAGAAGAGTCTCATCCAAAAGTTTGCTGACATAATTCCGGTCACTTCCGGTCACTTTAAGATAATTTTCATGACTATTTCGAAAATATCAAATAACTGAAACCCGTGTCATAGGCAAGTGCACTTCTAAATTATAACGCAAAAGCAATAGAACTCATAATCAGTTGACTCTTAGACAAGCTATTGGCAATGTTATTAACGTGAATTCAACAAATTCGCTGGCTCGTCTCTCAATAGTGAATCTTCAAGGTCATCATTTTAATTTATCATATAGTTGAAGGTCTTGTTTACACTCGAATAACATATTATATTAAATATTTTATGAGTTAAATCGTGCTGTTTTAATAATTTTAGTTTTACAACAACGAGAACCTTCACATGTTCCATAAACGGTCTTTGAAAAGAGATTCTCAAAATGAAACTGTAGTAATTTAGATGAACGAATTCTCCATTTTAATATGAAATCTTACGCTTCTTGTCAAACATTATGTTAAGCTTTCATTTTAATCTATAAAAATAGAAGATAGGTAGATTTTTTTGTTAATTAACGTGTAGATGTTTAACATTGCTCTGAGGAATTGTTTGACATTATCTCATCATCTCTTTTTTACCATCGCACTATCCACCACCGGAGTAGAGGTCATCCATACTACCTGGAGTTACTGCGTTTATTTATTTATTTATTTAAATAAGTACTGCCACATCACAAACATCTAACATTGAAAATAAATTTAAACTATTTAATTTATGGCCTGATGCATGTGACAACAATGGCGTACATAGCATTGGGTTCAACCAAAAGATTTTCAGTTTCCAGAGATGTTTTTTTTCACGTATCATCCGTCTTTGGAATGAGCTCCCCTCCACGGTATTTACCGAGCGCTATGACATGTTCTTCTTCAAACGAGGCTTAAGGAGAGTACTTAACGGTAGGCAGTGGCGTCCATGGGCGACGTTAACTACTGATCGTCAGGTGAGCCGTATGCTCGTCTGCTTACAAGGGCAATATCAAGTAACAAAGAAAAATATATATATTTATACAACGTGTTACAAAATACCACAAATACAAAATGGTAGGACCACTTGTGAGTCCGCGCGGGTAGGTACTACCACCCCGCCTATTTGTGCCGTGACGCAGTAATGCATTTCGGTTTGAAGGGTGGGGCAGCCGTTGTAACTATACTGAGCCCTTACAGCTTATATCTCAAGGTGGTTGGCGCATTTACGTTGTAGATGTCTATGGGCTCCAGTAACCACTGAACATCAGGTAGGCTGTGAGCTCGTCCACCCATCTAAGCAATAAATAAAAAAAGTCTACTCTAACCAAGATAAGCTGCAGCCCCAATCACTTTTATATCCAATCTACCGTCTCAATCAACTTCAAGATTCCCGTTCAACCTGGAAGCCAAAGTAATTTCCGTTTGGATGTAACAAACAACTCGTTTTTACAATGGACAGACAATCGGGAGACCCAATTTCACGGTGTGCCGAACCCCAAAGAACTGTATAGGTGGTTCCGATCAATCGCCCGCCGCAAAGAACGCGACCGCAAATTGCCTGCTGCTTTTAGGTTCATATATCGTAAATACGCTAAATTGAGCCCCGATTTTGCGGTTGCAAAATTTCGTTTTAAAATTTATCGCAGAGTAAATCGAACGCCGCTTTGAAGTATTTCTTGGATAATTTGCCAAGGAACAAAGGCATTTATGGTCTGTTAGTTAAGGTAGTCACGTCGTGGATCCTGTAGAGATACCTATTGTTCTAAGAGAAGCGGGTAGCTAATTGAACTATGACACTTCGATGATAAAAAGATATAAAAAGATGTGTGGTGTCGTGGGACACCGGATAGGAACGAAGTTCTTATAAAAATTTTAATTTTAAGTTATATTCGAGGTATAAAGAAAATAAAACTGCAGGTTTCGCAACAACCCACGTTCATTCGGTAACGTGCGAACTTATTGTGGTACACTTCGTTCACGGTTGTTTGCATAAGAGTTAGTGTATTGCGCAAACGAACGCTCTGAGATCGCGGTCAATGAATGATAAAAAAATATGTTATTTTTTGTACGTTATTACAAAGTTTAGTCGTACACTGTGTTGTGCATTACTAATAAAAATCTTACGTTACGGACGTTTTTTCCCAGTTAGGGTACCCCTCCGCATCGTCCCATAAGGAACTTCGTTCTAAAAGAGAGGTATGTAATATAGTATTCTGCTTACGGGCAGACGATTTGAATTCCTACGGTTCTTAATTCGGCGCTCAATAATCATCCTCGAAAATTGTGAAATAGCCCTTTGTTCACATGTTCTTGTTAAATAGGCTATACGATTCTCATAGAAATATCCACCAAGTAAGGTCATATCAAAGTCGATTCAGTCGATATCCAGAGCAAACCGGACAAGTTAGACAAATATTGAAAAACGCGTATTTGGCCAAATACAAAAAAAAAACAATACATATATTATTATTTATTTGACTAGAGATTCCTGTCCTCGTTTCTTTTGACTATTGCGAAATAAATATCTATGTGGATCTATGCATTTAATCTATGTAAATATTGCATAATTATCCAATATATAGAATAAATGATGCATCCAAATTTAATGTGGATATGCATATATTCTGTGCTGATCAGAAAGAGAGATGAGAATTTTTTTTTCATTAACACAACAGCGAACACTAACGTGACAACAATATGAAATTCAAAAGTTACTCAGCCTAACTATATCATAATAAAGACATAGAGTCGATAAATATTATGTATGCAACGGTAGGTAGCGGCTTGGCTCTGCCCCTGGCATTGCTGACGTCCATGAGCGACGGTGACCACTTACCATCAGGTGGGCCGTATGCTCGTCTGCCTACAACGACAATTAAAAAAAAACGCGTATTCAAGACCGACTTAGACACTGAAAGAAGACACGGCCAATTCACGATATCTAATTGAGACTTCTGCCTGAGTCTCCAGCTGGTTGATAGCGATCACACCGTGATGTATATAGGCTATGAGCCTCGTGTTATCTATTAAAAATAAGCACCCAATACGAGACGAATCGAGAAAGGATCATGCTTTAGCAAGATATCTCAAAACCTAGTGCGCAAACAAAGTCACGGAACACGCGAGAACGTTCTACCGACAAATTGGCAACAAACATCCTCGAGGAGTAATTAGTGGAGCTAGAGAAACTTTTAATGAGCGAATGGAACCGTGCACGGGGATGCGACGGTTTGTATGTAGCTAAAAATATTTAAGCAAAACTTTGCGATCAACCATCAACTCAGTACCAGAAGTTTTGCACATATTATGATGCAACGGCCCCGTTACCATTTGATCCCGGTGGAGAAGCAAAGGGCTGGCAGGTGATTCACTGGTGGCAGTTCAGCATTGAGTCGCGAAGCAACCATGAGCTTTACTTCGCAGAGTAAAACAGGCGTGTATTTGAGACTACCTCCTCATTCCTAAGCGGCAAAACTTTTTAATAATTCCCTGTAAAAAGTACTTAACACCTGATCATACTCACTCTAACCGGCGCCATCTAGGTGGGCTTCGAATAGCCTGCCGACCGAGAGGGCTGGTGGTCGTGGCGCCGACGACCGCCGGTCTGGCGTCCCAAGGGGGAGGGTGATGGGAGAGATGTGCTCCGCACTAAACGCTTCACTTTCCACCCTTTGCCTTTTCATGAGTTCTGTCTCATGCGAGGTTTGGACGTTGGTTGTTGAGCGACAGGAGGTTTTAGTCAGTTCGTCTCTGACATGCCCCGCCCTCCAGCCCCAGTGGAGGGCGGACGTCCGACCATTTCCTCCTGACCAAAAAAAAAGAACACCTGATACTGATATGTGTATAAAACTGCTCTTCTGATGTAATAAAATAGTTCAAACTTCATATCTCAGATAGACAACAGCAGGATATGTGAAACTTTGACGCAATATTGAAAAAAGCGCCTTCATAACTACTCCGTTCTTCTAGCTGGCCAATGATTTAACCAATTAATATTTAATACGAAAAAAATATCTAATGACGTTTACAGAAAATTACGTCTTTACTATGTTCATTTTACTCATGTCTACTGTAATTCTTTAAATTTTCGCCATGTATTGACTTCATCACAGCTAAGCACTTCTTGTATCTATCACGTCATCAACGAGGGTTAACTTGAAGAGAATGCCTGCATGGCATTAAGTTCGCCTTTGTACACTATTTTGTGCAATAAAGAATTTTCAATCATTTATTCATTCATTCATTCATTCATTTACTATAAATTTTGTAAACTAACCTTCGCACAAATTATTTCCGAATGAACGAAACGAGCGGCAATACAATCCCTAGTCGAAACAGCGTTAAAGCCACCCAAAAGCACTAATAACATTCAATCATTTAATTAACAGTACATTGAATACAACAATTAGATGCCTCCACGCTAACACGAGTGCACGTTTTCCAACTACCCGCAAAATAACGGATCCGTGCCGTTTCCGTCCTATATTGCAGACTCTGTGTCGAGTGTACCGCGTTTGGAAAGTCGAGAGTTGTTCTTGCAAAGTTCACGCAACGCAGGTGGCAATTACGACTTGTGTGAAACTAACAGCCATCAGAACTTGGTTCCTCTTTACAGAGCTTACGCGTGTATGTATGTGTGTGGTAAAACGTTCGTTAAATTTTTTTTCATAACCCTTTATTCTTTAGTTTCTTGTTGCATTTGAGTGGGTCGTAATACTAATTTCTGTCATTACCCTTCTGAATAAAAAAAAATACAAACTATTTAACTCCGTAATTCTTTGCATTATTCATGATATCCATCCGACTCCACAAGGTGCGATAAGATCTCCCCTCTGGTTATCTCAGCAACAAATATTTTAATGGCATATTTTTGTATCAAATACTCCAAAAAAATTATGACTGTATTTTTTTTATTGCTTAGATTGGTGGACGAGCCCATAGCCACCTGGTGTTAAATGGTTACTGGAGCCCATAGATATCTACGACGTAAGTGCGCCACCCACCTTGAGATATAAGTTCTAAGGTCTCAAGTATAGTTATTAAAAAAATGTAACAAAATTTGGATTCGAAAGTATATTTACATCTTTAGGACATTTTTTTTTACAACCTAACATATTATATTCAAACCTATGCAGTATTCCTATACTATATATATATACAGCGGACCAAAAAGATGTCCAAATCACAAAGGACGACTAAGTATGATTAAGATTAATACGCTTCTGTGGTAAACTGTGAAAGACCTATGTTTAAATATATAACAGGACCGCTTCGGAGGGTATTGAGGTGTGGAGGCCACTAGAAGCAGCATACAAGCGGTCGATCTGTACAGAAAACAGTTTGTCGTGCTTATTCCACATTACCGCTTGTTATATTGGCCGTGACAAGTAAAAGCCCTTACTACTGTCCTTAATTGTCGTCTTTTGAACGACGAAACAACGATTTGCTGCGGCACAAAAGCTTTTAGCACTTTTTGACCTTTATCCTGAAAATAAAATAGTAAATACCCGCATGAAACGGCACCCGGCTAGTATTTTATCTAATACTAGTCGTCCCGCAGTAGTCGAAGTTCGACTGTAATTAATTGAAATTTTATGTCTAAACATTATTATGGTTCTATTGTCAAATACTTCTATAATATAATGACAGATTTCGCCAAAACTACACTATAGATAACTAATATTAAAGACAATTAACATATTCTCAAGTTGACCACAGACTAAAAAATAATAAAAGTTAGACAATAAACAAAGAGTATATTTGTATGTATGTGTTTTGTCAAATACACGGTATTGTGTGTAATGGTTTTTATTGATTTAATGTTTTTAAAAAATTAAGATTCTGCACTCCTCCTGTATATTCTCTATAAGTGTTGGAAATTTCACACTCCTCCGTCCGCGCAATTTTCGTAAAAAGCGGTTAAAAATTGTTTGCTCTATTTTTAATATTCTTTTCTAATATTATAGATACTTAAGAGAGACAATTGAAAAAGTACTGTGATTTTTTTTTCACAAAGACACAGCCTGTTATAGGCTATCAAACTCCGTCTTCATGATACTGTAGTCTGGGTCGCTAAGCACTATACCAACGAGTTGAACCAAGGCTTGCGCCTAATTCGCGTGCATCACTCTATTCCGTTAAATTCTGTTCAAATGTTTGTTTAATCTAAATGCAGTAGCCTAAGTCAAGTCACAAGTCCGATTACAAATATTGTTTTTGTGCTAAGGACATTTTTCACAAGGCTAGTGGATAAATATCACTTGATAAAGTGATAACTGCTACCGGCATTCGTTGTCATCGGCAATGCCAGTGCTAACGCCAAACAGCTAAAAATTATTTTACGAATCGCATATATGCTTCATTTAGAGCTTAGAGAATATTCGTCCGTATCTTATGGGTCGGGTTAGAGGTCAACTCTGGAACTCATAAAAACCACAGAATGAATACACCCATCCCGATAAATGAGCTTGATGTCTCAATCGTACTATAGTAATGTCCCACCGCTCACACCAGGACGCATCCAACCAAAATCACGAACCAAAACTCTTCATTATAGGCACAGTAATTATCTTAACAATAAAGGTCTAGAGTAATACATCTAATAAGTACCTACGGAATTTTTATTTATTAAGCGACGCTATTTCTTCATTGAGGGCTTTATCTTTTTTTTTTTATTGCCCTTTTAGGCAGACGAGCATACGGCCTACCTGATGGTGAGTGGTTACCGTCGCCCATGGACTTCAGCAATGCCAGGGGCAGAGCCAAGCCGCTGCCTACCGTTAAAATCTCTCTGTTATCTGGAAAAACAGCTTCTGTATATATTGAGTACAATACACAGAGCTACGTAAAACCCTCCAACGCAGCGACAATGCAATCATCGTCGATAGAGTGGCGCAGTTTCCCAGCTCACGGTTTTTCTTTATCATTATTAGGACGCCTGAAACGCGTTCCTATATAGGCGTTCTTCTACAACGTCGACTTTCCGTCGGCTTGTGATGATTCATGGAACCACCGAAGAAATTAGGCGAAATCCCTCCTTCATCCACTCGACTGTGGCGGCTCTTTCGAATCTACAACAGCTCTTTTTGCACAAAACACTACACAAAAACGAGTTAAAACAGAATAAGAAAACCGGAGTCTTCAGACACGGATGCTTAATAGATATTTTCAATTAACTAAAAAGAGCAAATATGTAGAACTAATATATAAAATTCTCGTGTCACAATGTTCGTTCCCATACTCCTCCGAAGCCGCTTGACCGATTCTCATGAAAATTTTTATGCATATTCAGTAAGCCTGAGAATCGGCTTTTATCTATTTTTCATACCCCTAAGTGATTAGGGTTGTCCACCCCTAAAAATTTTTTTTTTATTTGGACATTTTTTTTTNTTACACAGGCTGGTCGACACCTACCCGTATTAAACTAATCGTTTAAGGAAAGAAGTGTCGATCCACTTACCTGTTCCCGGGTCCTTCGTCTCACTGTTCGGGGCGTTTCCACTCCGAAACAGCAACTCCAGATGAAACACTCTCACTCTTGGGCACACACAATTGCACAGCACAAACAATAGGGGCCTCGTAGCACTGGTGTCCCGGGCATCTATTACCGAGCAAGTTACACGTATCAAACTAACGTCGCCTTACAAACTCTGTAAACAACTGTAACATATTTTCAACACTTCGTTCTCGCTAAAGTTGAAGAAAGTTATGAAGGAATGCTCTTTGTAAACTGTCTTGTTTGCCAGAATTCCTATAACTCTGGTATTCAAAAGGAATTGCTGAGACTTTTAATAACTTAATTTAAATGAAATTATTTCGTTTCAGATTCGAGATTTTCTGTGTATTAACAGATTTGTAATTTCGTGTTGTGTTTTTTATTGCATTTAAAGACAACCCAGCAAACCACTGATCTAATGACTAATCGTCGACGATACTCATAGAAATCAGCAATCCCAAGTGCATACTTAAGTTGAGACTTTTCAAGCCTTATTTAACGAAGGACATTTCTTAACGCTCAGGAAGCATTTTGTAGAGGAATTATTTCGAGAGCCAGGTCGCATGATTGCAGTATTAACCGCGGTAACCCACTTACCCTGCCCGGATTCTAACCTAGGGGAGATTGGACGGTTGGGCGAGAATCCAGGGGAGTCGTTTATTGGGTAGGGTCCTAAATACCGTCCTTGGGCCCACAGTCCCAAAATTTGGGGACCGTCCAGTCCCACATAAGCCGCGCGACTCCTAGGCGTGAAGACCTCCTAGAAAGTTCGGCCCCCAAACCAAATGGAGATGACGAAAAAGTCTCTGGTAATTCCTCAGAGTATGTTCACAAAGTACAGTTTACTTACGAGTGGACACTTTCACTATATTTTGCTGCATAATAGATCGCTGGGGTACTATTGAAGTTTTGATGGCGGTCATAACCTAGACGGCAATGTCCTAATCACAAAAGTCATCAACAAAAAAGGCCGTAGGCTTACCACGTACATTGAAAGCGAGAGATTTTTTTAATATCGGTGACTGACTCGGTGGTGCGGAAGTTAGCGCCCCTGACTATTGCACCGAGGGTTGTGAGTTCGATTCCTATATCGGGTAAACATTCGTGTGATCAACAGGTTTGTATATTCCTAACCTATGCATCATCCCGCTGAGTTTCTAGCCGGATCTTCTCAGCGGGTCGCGATTGCGATCCGGTAGCAGATTGCGAAGCAGTTGCTCTTGAGTTGTTAGGTTTCCTTTGGAGACGTTCGGGCAGCTGTTAGCAAATTCCACCCCTCCTGCCTGAGCCCTTGCTCGCCCACCTGCCCTGGTAAAACTAAAAAGGCCTCCGGGCCACCAGTAATCCCTCATTAACAAAAAAAAGAGTTTGTATACTCTTTGTCTGGGTGTTTTTTATCTATACTCTATCCTATATAGAAAATTTCTCTTAAAAAATCCGAGAATACAGAGCCACATCTAGTGGGATAAAACCGAAAATATGTATAAGAGAAATTAACATTTGCGAACCATAACAGCGCAATACGAGCTACACATACAGAATTGCCTTTAGCATAAACAAAACAGTTGTAACGATAACATCAAGCTTTAGTTTCCAGTAAATCGCTCAAGAAACAATTCATAGCCAGTGGAGCGGCGCTTTACTATTATACCGGTGGAGTTTTAGGGATTTGTGACGTCATCTCCGACGGCCCGTAGTTATTGTAGTGCTCAGTAAAGTTATGTGCGCCCTTTAGGTTTACGGGCGGCAGTTTATGGGCCGAGGAGTCTAAGGTACTAGGCAGTTTTAGCAAAAGGCTACACGCACCTATTTCGAAGATTCGAGAGCTTTATTTAATTTTTATAATGGCGTTCGTGGCTATGGGCTTCAGTAAACTCATGACGCTAGTCTTTTCATGACGCCATAGGCTAGTAGAGAAAAAAACAGGTGACATATACAACTTAACTTTGTTCTATTCCATTATTGTCAATAAGATTTCTTGGTTAGGTAAGAATCTGAAGTGTTTGTACAGGAAAAGTTCGAATCCTAATACGGTAATGTTGATCAACGGAATGTCAATAGCTTGGTTACTACTAAAGTTTTATTAAGATATAGTGCAATTTAGCGGTAGGCAGCAACTTAGCTCTGCCCCTAGCATTGCTGAAGTCCATGGGCGATGGTAACCACTCAACATCAGGTGCGCCGTGTGCTCGTCTGCCTAGAAGGGCAATAAAAAAAATATAAGTACAAATTACTTTTTATTGTCTCCACCAATATTATTTTGTTTTATTTTGGTTTAGTAAAGATTGACGAGCATTAGCATTATCAATGCAACAGTCGGCCATTACTTTCAAAATGTCTCATGAATGTCTCAAAATGAATTGGTTTCAAATTATTGACATACAATCCTATAAGATTTACTTGCCGTCTGACCATTCACAGACAGCTCTATTTTTATAAGGGACGAAATGTAAATTTTTATAAATACCTATCATCTTGATAAAACACGCCGCATTGTGAAGTTCCCTTAAATGTAGTACCCAAAACCGAATCGTAAACTTGAAACTAGGTCTCTAAGAATGCTGTAAATTATTATACTGCGACCTTACCCTCTTCATATGTACATATATGGTACATAAAATGTAAAGAATTGTGCCAAGATGTAAATTGAATGTTTTTTGACGTGACAACGTCTTATGATTCGATGGAGCCGGCTGCACGCACGAAAAAACATGACTCATTGAGGCGTTCCATTTAAGACTTGAAGTGCAAGCGAGAGCGCGCAACGAGCGACAAAGAGGCACAATCAGCCTACGCGTTCGGCAGCGTTCGACATCTGTCTCTCTCCTACTTGAGTGAGCGATGCATCCGCGTGGACAGCTGCTATACAATAATACATTTACATGTTTTCGTCAGTTATGAAGTTCAGTGAAAAGTGAATGTGGTGTCAATTATTATTGTCCATACAAAATATCTATCAAACAAATAAAATTAAAATTTTCTTTTGAAAAATAAAACCATTCCATCAGTATTTTCTTATGACGTTGTCACGTTCAACTATCGTCAGTAAACCGACTTGACAGACAACCGATATTTTTTTTCACGGTCATTTGACTCCAATTTAGGATTCCCTGTGTTATAGCTACCAGAGACTGATAAACTTACTTACATATATTACATACATATAATATGTTTAAATATATGCAGATAAAACATCCAGACAAAGAGCAAACAAACCTTTTTATCACACAACTAGCGGCCCGCTCCGGCTCCGCTCGGGTCTTTAACAAACATATCAACGATACTGACGTTGTTTTTTTCTTTAACATAAAAGAACACTTATTGTGGGATAACTATAATAGTTAGACATTTACTGTCGCGACACTTTTTGTAAATAATTATGTGCTCTACAAAGTCGTAGTACATTATTTTATTTTATTATCAAGTTTTTGCAGGGCACGCGATGTAAAGAATATTTTACGTAAATTATTTACACGTTGGATTACATTATTGGAGTTTTAGTAAGGATCCCTAATTTTTCTCAAAAAGCATTCTAACCTATGTCACTCGGGAATAGTGTAGCTTCGAAACAGTGAAAGAATTTTTCAAATCGGTTCAGTAGTATCTGAGCCTATTCAATACAAACAAACAACAAATCTTTCCTCTTTATATTAGTATATATGTAGATGTATGCTCGATGTGGGAATTGAACCCACGACCCTCGGTGCAACAATCAGAGCCGTTAACTACTACACCACCGAGTCAGTCAGTATGTAATGGAAAAGCTATTATAATTTCCGTCACGTTGAAAATACTGTTACGCGCTGGGGATCGCGCTTTGAAGTCGTCGTGGCCTAAGGGATAAGACGTCCGGTGCATTCGTGTTGAGCAATGCACCGGTGTTCGAATTCCAGGCGGGGGTACCAATTTTTCTAATAAAATACGTACTCAATAAATGTTCACGATTGACTTGCACTGTGAAGGAATAACATCGTGTAATAAAAATGAAACCTGCAAAATTATAATTTGCGTAATTACTGGTTGATGGTAGGATCTCTTGTGAGTTTGCACGGGTAGGTACCACCACCCTGCCTATTTCTGCCGTGAAGCAGTAATGCGTTTATGTTTGAAGGTTGGGCAGCCGTTGTGTATACTTGAGACCTTCGAACTTATATCTCAAGGTGGGTGCCGCATTTACGTTGTAGCTGTCTATGGGCTCCAGTAACCATTTAACACCAGGTAGGCTTTGAGCTCGTCCACCCATCTAAGCAATAAAAAAATAATAATAAATCATTCAATATAAAAACTAAAAAATCTTAAAGATTGTACTTAGCTCCTTCATTCATTCATCTTCAAATTTTCTTCTTATGTCAATGTTTTACTTATTTTCCCGTTATCATAGTTCCGAGACTGCCCTATTAGAACGTTCTCAATGCAAATGAATACCGGATGATGGTCTGATGACGAGCTGCCAAATCTGCGCACCTCGTGCATACGAACCGATATTATCTTGGCGTCATTCCAAAATAATTACTTACATAAACCAAGCGTCCACTCGTTGCTGTATCAAGCTTTATGTACGACAACTGTGCTCTATTGGATACGGTAATTTTTGACAAAAAAAACTCTCAACCGAGAAAATCTCAATGACCAAGCTGTTTTTTTATGAAATTAAGATTTTCTTTTGAAATAGAGAGAGATGGGGAAGTCTCTCAAAAGCATTAAGACATACGTAACCACGACCACTCCGCCAGGAGTGTACGACTGAGAAGAAAAGAAGAAATGTCATGGAGAGTGAAGATTCATGCACAGTTTTAAAGTTTAAAATCAAAATATATATGAAATTAATTTTATTCTTACTGCTCTTATTTCTCTTTTTAAATGTCAACGTGACGGAAACGAGACAATAATGTAGATGTTGTGTGAGATGACTGCTTATAAGATTCGTAGATAAATCTCAAAAGAATGCTAACGAACTCATAACGGATTCAAAGTGAAGTCGTTGACACTAACAAAATTATGACACATCCATGAACTGACGTGTTTTCATGATTCCATTTTATATCGAGCTTCGATAGGGGCTCGTATCAAATATTCATTATCTAGACGTAAAGAGGCACTTTGAAACCGGATTCGCTACAAACGTGTCGAATAATTTGGCAACAATCTACAGGCATATTGAATGACTGAATATTGAATTCAACAATAATTTTGTGTACCCTGTTTTAATTGGAGACTGTAATTGACAACGTAGCGGTATTTGTCGCTTTAATCTATATATATATATAAAAATGAATTGCTGTTCGTTAGTCTCGCTAAAACTCGAGAACGGCTGGACCGATTTTGCTAATTTTGGTCTTGAATTATTTGTAGAAGTCCAGAGAAGGTTTAAAAGGTAGATAAATATGAAAATTCCTTTTGTTTGTTTAAAGTTTATTTTATACAAAAGTTTAGGTCTTTTATTTCTCGATTGAGGCACTACGAATTCTGCCGGGTCAGCTAGTTAATAATAGAATTTTCTTCAATTTTCGCGAATCTTAGGCGTAACTAAAACTACTCGTACAGTTATCAAGTTTTTTTTTTCATTGTCGTTATATTATTATTTCCAATATTTCAAATGCTTTACAGTTTTCATCAATAACCACCATTTTCTTCTTCTTGCTCTTATGGCTGATTATGGGGAGTCAGCCCAGCATGTCTTGTTATCACGCTGCCGCTACCTTGGCATGAATTTTATGACTAGCCGCCTGCCTGACGTCAACTCTCCTTGGATTATATCCCCATACATTCATTGCTACGTGCCATAGAAATCCAGTTTGTCTGTTTCTTCTTTTGTTGTTTCTTTTGCATCGTCCGTTTTGGGTAACGCCATGTATTTTTCTATTAAAATGATTGGTAGTCTTTTACGTTTCATTTCGCACAGAACGGACTCGCAGTATTTTGAGTTTCGAGAGTTTGTTTCATGAAATGAAAACCCAAACAATAACATTTCAGTCGCTGGCGATCATTAAAGCTATAAAGTATTCGAAAAAACAAATGACATTAAAAAAAAACAGGGAGATGCACACCCAAAAGAGATCAAGCCCTGAAAGTTATTTAAATTAAAGATAATTTCAAGAAATCTTGCATTTATTACAAGTTTCGTACAACAGCTCAAGCTGGGAGATATTTTATTTGCGTTAAGAAGTGCTCACGTCTACACCATTCTGAACGTTACTAGTACTGAGTCAGGATTAGTAAAGAACTCTCTCCAAACTGTTTTTTGTGCGCTATTACACTCTTCTCTTCTCTTCTTCAACCTGTGTCCACCCAATGCTGAGTCTAGGTATCTTCGAATGCGCCCCATTCTCTTCGGTCTCTTGCCTTTCGGATGCAACTTTGACCAGGTCATCGGTCCACCTCGTTGACTGTCTGCCCATGTTACGACAACCAGTACGAGGTCTCCACTCTAGCATTTTTGTGCCCCACCGACGACGTGCGGTGTTCAGTGCGACGACATAATTGGCCGGCCCACTTTCACTTTTCCGAGCAATGCTATGTCAGTCAAACGCTATTACACGTCCTTTTACAAATATGGTTAGAAGAGATTACTCAACAGTAAGCCTAGGCTTGGCTGTAGCCTTGTATTGCTGACGTTTATAAGCGACGACAGCGACGGGGCAACACAAAGCCGCCATCGCCAGAAACATGTGTTGTCGGTTTCCCCCAGATTCAATCTCGGTGCTTTTAGGCCTCTCAAGTACCGGTCATCTCCCTCGTCGAACTCTTCGTTTACGACGAAGAGTTCGACGAGCGAACTAACCCATAGACACAGCCCACTGAATTTTTCGCCGGATCTTCTCAGTGGGTTGTGATTTCCATCCGGTGGTAGACTCTGCGTAGCACTGCTCTTGCTAGGGCTAGTGTTAGCAAATTCGCTCAGGTTGAGCCCGTAAGCTCACCTACACGTCCGATTGTAGCTGGAATAGCCCCTTAACTACCAGCGAATAGGTAGGAAAAAAAAGCGTCGATAACTACTCACCGTCATATTGGCTGTAAGCTCGTCTGCCTGCAATAGCACAGAATGGAAAGCAGTCGACGTCGCCCCAAACACGTCATTTCGGATCCTCCCGATCCACTAACGGTGCTTTTAGGTACCTCAAGCACCGGTCATCGTTCTCGTCAAACCCGTCGAATGAAAGGCTCGACGAGTAAATTAACCCTCAGACACAGCCCACTGAGTTTCTCGCCGGATCTTCTCAGTGGGTCGCGTTTCCGATCCGGTGGTAGATTCTGCGAAGCACGGCTCTTGCTAGGGTTCGTGTTAGCAACGTCGTCAGGTTTGAGCCCCGTGAGCTCATTTACTAGTTAAGGTTACGCTGATATAACCTCTCAAGGCTCTCAACTTAAGTAGGAAAAAAAATATGCCTGCAATAGCAATAAGAAATATTAAAAATCTTACGACACATCGTTAAAATCCTTCGTTGACAAATTCAAGATGTTTTCATAAAATAGAATCCCTCAAAACGTTGTAGGTATATACCTAATAATAAAACTGCAACCGAAATGAAAAGACCTGACGTGAAATGTCAGAACTATCCACGAACTTTAGAGAACCAATTTAAAGTGTCCCGTAGATAAAATGAGACGGAGAACAGCCGAGACACGCCACGCAATAAATCATTGTGCTGTATAAGGAAACTCCAGCGCTTTATTGCTTGATAATCGGTCGTTATTTACTTAGACATAAATCATTTGTCTTTTTGACATTAAGAGCGGACCCCTCCGAGCTGAATATAATGAATATTAATATTATTTTGTATTTTAATTGAAAATACAAAGACATATGTCGTTGCGAACATTATACCTAGGCGGCACTGAAAATTTCGGGAATTAACGAAGCGACACAACATTACTATTTAAAAATGTATTTATTGCTTTTCGAAGTATTCTCCGCGAAATTTGACACATTTTTCCATACGATGGAACCAATCATTGAAGCAACCATTCCATTCGGAAGTTGGGGTCTCCAAAATGGCCGTTTTGTAGGCGTCCACAGCTTCTTCAGGTGATGAAAATCTCTGTCCACGCAATTTATTCTTTATTTTAGGGAAAGTATAGAAATCATTAGGGCTTAGGTCGGGGCTGTACGGCGGATGGTCTAATAATTCTATGTTTTCTTGCTCTAAAAACTCTTTTGTTCTGTGCGCGGTGTGAGAACTCGCATTGTCGTGATGGAGGATGATGCGGCGGTTGCAGTTCTCTTTACGGAGTTCAGAAACGACCTGTGGCAAACAAATGCTAGCATACCATTCTGCATTAACCGTTCTTTGTCCCTCAAGAGGAATAGTCGTAACATGGCCGGTTTTGGAGACAAACGTGGCCACCATTTTTTTTGCAACACTCCGTGAACGAACAATTTTTGTTGGCTTTAACTCATTTTCGAACACCCAAACTCGTGACTGGTTTTTTGTTTCGGGTTCGTACGCGTATATCCAGGATTCGTCACCTGATACAATGTTGTATACAGCATTTGAGGATCCTGCGTGGAATCTTTCGAGAGTTCTGACGCACCAAGTAACGCGAGCCGCTTTTTGCTCTTCACAGAGCGAATGCGGTATCCATCGGGAAAACAACTTTTTTACACCTAATTGTTCATGCAAGATTATTTGTATTTGACTCATGCCAATGTCTAAAGTTGCCTGAATTTCGCGGTATGTCACATGTCGATCTTCCTCAATCAGCTTACGCACAGCATCAACGTTTTCTTGGGTGACTGCAGTTTTTGGACGACCTTGACGGGGATCATCACTGAGCTTGACACGTCCACGTTGAAACTCAGCAAACCAGCGATAAATTGTGGTTTTGGATGGGGCTTCATCACCAAATGCAGAAATCATCCGGTCAACACACTGTTTTTGTGTTAAACCACTTCGAAAGTCATAATAAATCATCGCTCTTGAATTTTCTCGAGTCAATTCCATTTTCTCAACGACTAAATAAGTTTGACAAAACCTTGTGACAAGACCGAGAATCTTTTTTTAAATAAATAAATGGTATTCGATTTTTAAAACCAAGGAGTTTTCAATTAAAAAGATTTTAATATGACAGGAACAGTGGAAATATTCCATTCCCGATACTTTTAGTGCAGCCCTCGTATTACACTTGTGGACCCGTCGGACGTCCTGTGATTTGTGTAAGCAGTCGACGTCGCCCAAAAAATGTCATTTCGGATCCTCCCGATCCACTAACGGTGCTTCTAGGTACCTCAAGCACCGGTCATCGTCCTCGTCGAAGCCGTCGCTTGCGACAAAGTGCTCGATGAGTAAATTAACCCTCAGACACAGCCCACTGAGTTTCTCGCCGGATCTTCTCAGTGGGTCGCGTTTCCGATCCGGTGGTAGATTCTGCGAAGCACGGCTCTTGCTAGGGTTCGTGTTAGCAACGTCGTCAGGTTTGAGCCCCGTGAGCTCACCTACTAGTTAAGGTTACGCTGGAATAGCCTAACGAGCTTAGGTAGGAAAAAAAAGCATACACAAAAATTCATTCAAGTCGATCCACCCGTTTAGTTACAGTATAGAAAAATAACCTAGAAACCGACTGCAGCGCCATCTACCGGGCTGATTTATGAATCTAAACAACCCAGGGCGCCACCCAAACGCATACTAAAAAATTCATTCAAATCGTCCAGCCGTTCTTTTTATTTTTATTGCTTAGATGGGTGAACGAGCTCACAGCCCACCTGGTGTTAAGTGGTTACTGGATCCAATAGACATCTATAACGTAAATGCGCCACCCACCTTGAGATATCAGTTCTAAGGTCTCAGTATAGTTACAACGGCTGTCCCACCCTTCAAACCGAAACGCATTACTGCTTTTAACGGCAGAAATAAGCGGGGTGGTGGTACCTACCCGTGCGGACTCATAAGAGGTCCTACCACCAGTCTATAAGGATTTAGGAGAAGTTCAGTGAACTACACACGTACAGTAGAAATAAATATTTAAATATATATATTGCGGCACAGTGCGACGGTATGCAATTCAAAGGACATTATTACCCATTTTCTAGTGCATCGCTTTGTCGACTTAATTAGTCTATTCGATTTCACGACACCTGTTAGTACTATTTTAGGCTGACACCACACAACCATAGTGTATGCACTACATGCATAATATATATTACATATATTGCAATTCGTACGTACAAATAGAAAAAGTACGTCTTTGTAAAAGTCAACACTTATTTGATAGTGAACGGTTTAATATTAAGCAGATCATCACAACACACATCAACCTTCAATGACAAAAACAGAAAAAAGCTACGCGGCAAAAGGAAACGCTCAAACGAATCATTCAGAACATTCGAACAACAAGAGAAAAATGGTAATTTTGAACGTAAAAAATCGAGTTGTAATTACAATCGGATTGTTTATCCGGACACCCGGTACAAAACGTCGGAATCCCCGGTGGACGTGCGGACTCAGTCCACGGTCAATTTAGGATCCAATTACGTCCAGCTTAGTACGAAAAAATCTGGGGTAATCCACTGCCTTATCTGTGGTGCAAGTTAAAAACTTACAAGTATCAAGCAACAAATTTATTATTTGATTATTGTTTTTATTGCCTTCGTACAACCCACCTGATGGTGAGTGTTTACTGCCGCCCATGGACTTCAGTAGTGTCAGGAGCAGAGCCAAGCCGCTGTCCACCATTTAGTATTCTCCACAAGCCTCGTTTGAAGAAGGACATGTCATAGCGCTCGGGAAACACCGTACAGGGGGCTCATTCCAAAACCGGACGGTATGAACATATTATTTGATTGTACTGTATTTTCAATAGCAACTCAATTATTTTCTGTTTTGTTCTTTACTGTCACACACATTAGTGGTAGATTCTATTTTAAACAAGCAAGTGATTAAATATATATGTCATCAACAACTCTTTCGGAGTGGTTTAGCTATATCCTTGGTACAGGTACCGCTGTTGTTAGACCTTCTTATTAACACTAACGCTTTCGCTTGTAAATTAAGTCCACAAATTTTCAAATATTAGTTACTAGCTGACCCGGCAGACTTCGTAGTGCCTCAATCGACAAATAAAAGACCTAAACTTTTGTATAAAATAAACTTAAAACAAACAAAAGGAATCCGTCCAACGGGGGACACATCAGAGGGAAAACAAAATTGTTATTTTTATTTAATTCCGAGCGTTTTCATATATATCTACCTTTTAAACCTTCTCTGGACTTCCACAAATAATTCAAGGTCAAAATTAGCCAAATCGGTTCAGCCGTTCTCGAGTTTTAACGAGACTAACGAACAGCAATTCATTTTTATATATTATAGAGATATATAGATGTAGATGTAGATAAACAAGCGATTAAATATATGTGTCATCAACAACTCTTTCGAAGCGGCTTAGCTATATCCTTTGTACAGGTACCCCTGTTGTTAGACCTTCTTATTAGCACTAACGCTTTCGCTTGTAAATTAAGTCCACAAATTTTCAAATATTAGTTATTACTAAGCCATTTCCAGTCACAGTACCGCTCAACGCGAGAGTGTCATTTAAACTCCTACCGCTCATAACTTAGGCCTCAGTAAGGGCGCACAGGCTTCGTCGGCACCGTCCCGCATCAAAACACAATCGGGCCCCGCGCGGATTAAGCAGGCCTCGCCTTCATCAGACCTATTGATTGTATTGTTCAAATAGAATTACGAATATTCGTAAATAACTATTCACGGATTGATTAGAATTATCCTTTCTTACATCTAATAGGCATCCGGGGGATATTTACGAGGACCCTCTTTGCTTTCTTCTCTTGTGTTCCAGCTCTCCGAGAATATATTTTAGTAACAAAAACAGTGAGGGTACCGCAGTGTAATATTTTTAAAGTTAACAAATTGTTTATCTATTACCTATCTATCTATGTAACGGAATTATTAAACATATTTTTAATATATTTATTTAATATATTTTGTACACACACTGTTAGAAGAAACACAACAATGAGGATACAGAGTACAAGGGTACTACTTATTTCATGTTGAAATCTCTTCCAGTAGGCTCGCAGATGGAAAGAAGAATTAGGAACACAAACCTAGTGCATACAGTAAACATTACATATAATAAGACATACACACTACTCACACACACATATCAAGGTTATGACGTCAGAATAATTATGTAATTTGCACTCGCATCAAGAATCGATGACAATACAATAATATTATTTCTTTGGTCCAACATCTTCATCAAGATGATCAGGATAAAAAAATATGCGGTAAGTTTTTTTTTTCGATTTTGAACAATTCGAATTCCAGGCTGATCTTTTTCAAATATCTAAAGGTATGCATGATCTAAAAAGAATCACAATGAAGCAGCACTATATAACATTATATTCATTGGAGGCACGTTTATAGAATTCGTTCTATATACGAATAAAGTACTTAAAAGCCAAGTAAATAAATTAAAACCTGTTAAATCCGAAGTCTTCTTGGCTCAATCGAGTGGTCGAACAAATAGTTTGTCTGGCTCGACTCCAAGCAATTAAGCCACCCTTGCCTGACGGATGTCCCGCCTTCCTTCACGAAGAATTTCACTAGAAGTTGGCAATGTTTTCATTTCAGGTAATCATTCGTGCAGTTTTTTTTGCCGATGACGAATAGAAATTACGTAAATTACTGGTGGTAGGACCTCTTGTGAGTCCGCACGGGTAGGTACCACCGCCCTCCCTATTTCTGCCGTAAAGCAGTAATACGTTTCGGTTTGAAGGGTGGGGCAGCCGTTGTAACTATACTGAGACCTTAGAACTTATATCTCAAGGTGTGTGGTGCATTTACGTTGTAGATGTCTATGGACTCCAGTAACCACTTAACACCAGGTGGGCTGTGAGCTCGTCCACACATCTAAGCAAAAAAAGAAAATGCTCAGAGCTATAGTTAGTGCTCCAAATAACATCCGAAAATGAATCGATTACTGTTTATATATTTAACGAAATAAACGTCATATGAATATTTAGATATTTTTTATTGCTTAGATGGGTGGACGAGCGCACAGCCAACCTGGTGTTAAGTGGTTACTGGAGCCCATAGACATCTACAAAGTAAGAACCGTCACCTAGCTTGAAATATGAGTCCTAAGGTCTCTCAGTTTTTACAATAAAACAGCTGTTTGCTTATTATATGTTGATGGTCTTCAGTGATGTCTTTGAACTCCAATATCATAGCAGTAGTTGGGCTGTAAGCTGAATGCCCAATCTCCTGATGCTAAATTTCACGACCATCGTCTACTAAAGCAACGAGGCGAACAAACCTGATACTGTACGAACACAAAGTTGCAGTTCCCGCCCGGGCGTAGCTGAAATAGTCCCCTTGGCTACCAACGAGTAGTTAGAAAATCTATAGCTCACTTGCCGATTACTCATATATGAATAGACAACGAAAATTCTAACATTTTTACACAACATTAAAATTACTTAAACGGTTTAATTTCACTTTGTTAATATCATTATATTAATTACTAGCTGTACCCGTCCGCTTCGCTGGCCATTTAAAATTAACATTATTTTTTCTCTTCAACAAAGATTCTTATCATTAACGCCCCGCAACTGGTGTAGGGAGTCCAACACTCATATAAATATTAGCCTATCCATTAAGTACATATATTTTCTACATGGATACCAAGTTTCAAGTCAATCGGATGCACGGTTCAGTAGTTATAACGGAACATCCCTGAAAACCACTGTAGATTTATATATTATAGTATAGTATAGATTTTTCATTACTAGACTCGTATTATAGACTTAAATATATTATAGAAAAATGGACGGCAGTCAGCATAATATTCAAATGTCGACGAGTAACGCCTGTCCTTCTTGACCGCGCAAATAATAAAATTAAATAATCAAAACTTCTTAAATAATATAATGACAATAAAAAGGGCAATATATAAAAGGTATTTTTAATTATTTCATTAACTCGGGGATACCGAAGAAACCATTATCTTCCCACACAACTGAAACCTCCATACGGGAGCATACAGAATCACAAATTTTACTACTGAAATAATTGTTTTTGAATATGTGTACCGCCAGACTGCTCCAAAACGTCGGCCCTACTCGCAGCCATTTAAAAAATAAATTCTAGTGTACGATGTATTTGAAGTCAAGATAAAATTTCTTAGAAGATCTATTACAACATCAATCTAATTTCAGACGCTCATGAAATATTGAGATAAGACTTTAGAGAAATTCTCGGAATATGCTTATAGGTTCTGAATAAACATTTGAACTAAAACATTGACGTATTCGAAGGAGGACTAAATTATTCCAATGTATAATACATATTTATATGAGCATACCACTCATATAAATATGTAGGTAGAAATTGTCTACCATGACTTAAATAAGAACAAATCGTAGCGCTCAGGAAATATCGTATATATATATATATAAAACCATTCCAGTTGAATCTGGAGTGCTCCCTTCACCATCTCCAGATAATGATTCTTTGTGAAGAATATCTTATATCCATCTATAGGACCTCGCAACTACTGGAACTCATTTTTGCATCTACACATCTACACAACTAAAAATGCTAAAAATTGAATGAATACTACGGGAAGTCGTATTACCACGAAACAAACTCAATTATTCGCAGTCGTAGCTCCAACTAAATATATTAGCCCCTGGAATTTAATTAAGAAAGCATTAATTTCTTTAAAGCACAACGGAGATGGCGCGAGATACCTATGCGCTAAATGAACTACAAGATAAATATCGCTAAGCCCGGGTTTGTTGTAAAAATGTATTCAAAACAATACCTAAGTCGCTTCCATAAGTTGGTATAACAAAACGTGCAACTGTCGAAACATCCTAAATGTTTTTTTTTTATTGCCCTTGTAGGCAGACGGGCATACGGCCCACCTGATGGTGAGTGGTTACCGTCGCCCATGGACTTCAGCAATGCCATGGGCAGAGCCAAGCCGCTGCCTACCGAAAATGTTTAATTTTAATTTGGAAAATCCCGTTTTTAATTTTAAGAAAAGGGAACCAAATACACAAACCGGCTTGGTTTGTAGATTTCCGCGCAATATATATTGTTAGGCGCTGGGGTTCGGATAAATAAAAATTCTACCGGATATCAAGTTGCCACTATATTAGCACTTAGAACACTTAAAACACTTCACAAACACTTTAAAATTCTCAATTTGCTTCTTCCGCTTCGCTTCTGGTGATCCGTTCGCTGTTTCGCTTCGAATAGTTCAGATTACTGACTCACTGCGTGCCATCCCTGCAGCGCTTTTATAGCCGATACCACATCCCTAGAATCATCGAGAATATTCCACACATTCCGAGTATTATGTTTCCGCTATCTGACAATAGATGGCGTTGTACTTCTTGAGCGTTCTAGGTGCTACTAGATCCTTTGATATTCGTTCGACTATTCGGCGATAGATGGCGTTACTCTTACCGGCATAACAATATCATTACTATTACATTCATAGCTTATGATTACTGACAACGGCCTAAGTGGGTGGTGTGGTATCCGCTAACCGACAAGACCATTACCGACGACAGTCAATCCGACGTTCTTTTGGGTTACGTTCAGGGAATGTATAAGATCGACGAATATTGGATGCCACGTTAGACGCAATGTGTGATTGTTTGGTTCATGAGAAGTTTGGCTTCAGCTCTCCCATGTGTGGGACGCGGATTAAGCAATCGTGCAAATCGCTGGATGTCGCAAATCGGAGTCGTCGTGGTCTAAAGGATAAGACGTCCGGTGCATTCGTTATGTATTCGGATCGGTGTTCGAATCCCGCCGGCAAGTACCAATTTTTTCCAATGAAATACGTACTTATAGTTATGCGATACGATAGTTTGGGGAGGAGGCAGTGACGTAGGCTACCTTATATCCCGAAAACACATTTCATTCTCACTTGAAACTGTTTTAGAAAAAATATGACACTTTTCTTTGACCACGCAAGCAAATCCGCGGGAAACGGCTAGCACACCAACAAATTACTTCATCGGTAGTTGATGTGAAGTGGTCACCGGAGCTCTGTCGTCTTGAGGCATGAGACAAAATTTTCAATATAATTGACGCGTATCCCCCAATACTATTTCCAAACTAAAATGCTTCAAATATTTTTCTTTTAAAACGTTCGCTTTCGCGTCAAATTGTCGACGACAACACGTTTCACAGTTTCTCTTTTATAAAACACGGACGTTATCGTGAAAATGACGAAATTATGTATCTACTCTTTTGAAAATACCTTCGTAGATTCTTTTTTGATTCTTTCAAAAAAAGAAAATGTCAAACGATTTGACACGTGTTCAAACACGTCGATTTATACTATGGCAAAGATAACAAGTTAATTTACTAATAAATAAATTTGAAGGTGATTTACCAATGTATTATTTGAGGAATGTCTCTAGTAGGTCATTGTCAACTGTAGATTTTTGATTTAAAATTATGCTTAGTACAATGCGGTCGGCGTGTGTACTGGCTGGGACGCCGCCTTGGGTCCTGGAGGCGGAGGCGCTCGCTGCTGACTATCAGTGGCGGGCTAACCTTCGTGCCCGGGGCGTGGCGCGTCCCAGCCCCAGTGTGGTCAGAGCGCGGAGGGCCCAATCTCGGCGGTCCGTGCTGGAGTCATGGTCCAGGCGGCTGGCCGATCCTTCGGCTGGTCGTAGGACCGTCGAGGCGATTCGCCCGGTTCTTGTGAACTGGGTGAATCGTGACAGAGGACGCCTCACTTTCCGGCTCACGCAGGTGCTCACTGGGCATGGTTGCTTCGGTGAGTTCCTGCACCGGATCGGAGCCGAGCCGACGGCAGAGTGCCACCATTGTGGTTGCGACTTGGACACGGCGGAGCACACGCTCGTCGCCTGCCCCGCATGGGAGGGGTGGCGCCGTGTCCTCGTCGCAAAAATAGGAAACGACTTGTCGTTGCCGAGTGTTGTGGCATCGATGCTCGGCAGCGACGAGTCGTGGAAGGCGATGCTCGACTTCTGCGAGTGCACCATCTCGCAGAAGGAGGCGGCGGGGCGCGTGAGAGACGCACAAGCCCGCCGCCGTCGAGCGGGGGCCAGGGAGGCGGATCTCGCCCTAGCCCTGGCCCTCTAAGTGTTTCGGGTCCCCCTCATATGTCGGTCTGGGGCCCGGCGAAGGGGGCCTAAGAAGACGACGTGCAAGCTGCTCTGCACGCGTTTTACGCAAGAGCATCCGGGTGATGGAAGGCCGGCTATCCTCGACCCACGCTGGTTCTGACCCAGCGGGGTATTTCGTAGGATAACCTATTCAAACCGGCGCCATCTAGGCGGGCTTCGGACAGCCTGCCGACCGAGAGGGCTGGTGGTCGTGGCGCCGACGATCGCTGGCCCGGCGTCCCGAGGGGGAGGGTGATGGGAGAGATGTGCTCCGCACTAAACGCTTCACTCTCCTCCCCTTGCCTTTTCATGAGTTCTGTCTCATGCGAGGGTTGGACGTTGGTTGTTGAGCGACAGGAGGTTTTAGTCGGTTCGACTCCGACATGCCCCACCCTCCATCCCCAGTGGAGGGTGGGAGTCTGGCGATTTCCTCCTAACAAAAAAAACAAAAAAAAAAATAGTACAATGCGGTATACCTTATTGTATAATAGTAAAATCATCACTACATAGTATAAAACAAAGTCGCTTTCTCAGTCCCTATATCTGTCTGTCCCTATGTATGCTTTAATCTTTAATACTACGCAACGGATTTTGATGAAGTTTTTTTAATAGATAGAGTGATTGAAGAGGAAGCTTTATATGTATAATAACATCCATTAAATAGTCGAGAAGGAGGCGGCGGGGCGCGTTAGAGACGCGCAAGCCCGCCAGGGGCGCTGGCCAGGGAGGCGGTCTCGCCCAAGCCCTGGCCCTCTAAGTGTTTCGGGTCCCCCTCATATGTCGGTCTGGGGACCGGCGAGGGGGACCTAAGAAGACGTCGTGCAAGCTGCTCTGCACGCGTTTTACGCAAGAGCATCCGGGTGATGGTAGGCCGGCTATCCTCAACCCACGCTGGTTCTGACCCAGCGGGGTATTCCGTAGGATAGCTCACTCTAACCGGCGCCATCTAGGCGGGCTCCGGATAGCCTGCCGACCGAGAGGGCTGGTGGTCGTGGCGCCGACGACCGCCAGTCCGGCGTCCCGAGTGGGAGGGTGATGGGAGAGATGTGCTCCGCACTAAACACTTCACTTTCCCCCCTTTGCCTTTTCATGAGTTCTGTCTCATGTGAGGTTTGGACGTTGGTTGTTGAGCGACAGGAGGTTTTAGTCGGTTCGACTCCGACATGCTCCGCCCGCCGTCCCCAGTGGAGGGCGGAAGTCCGGCGATTTCCTCCTGGCCAAAAAAAAAGTCGAGAAATCACTAATAAATTACAGTTTCCGAAGCGAAGCGAGGGCGGGTCGCTAGTACATCATAAATGACATAAAAGTTTCTTTAAATTTCTACCGAGAAATTTCTTTAAGTTTCTTAAGGGAGACATTTCTTATAGTTATAATATAATGAATGTTATTTGAAAATGACCTCATGTCCCAAAGTAAGTGGCGACATGTAAATTGAATGATGGTGTCGGACAGCTAATTAATTAGTTAGTTAATGCTAGTCGTACGTTGTACATAGCTTATCTATTTGTCTAATTGCTCAATAATAAAACGTACAAGAAAAATCTGGCGCGAATAATTTCCCAACTAAACATAACCTAATCGTAATTAATGAAATGTAATGTAGTTTTACTTATATTTTTTTTCTTTCTAATAGGTAAGTGTACATAATATCAAAATCTTGTCATTTAGTGAAAAAGTATTATTCTGAATTTAATATTTAATAAAATTATTGATTGTATTTTCATTCAATTAGTCTTTTATGTTGTTAACTATTGCACTGTCGATTGCATCTATAATTTAGGTGACATCTGTCATGTACTTATTGTCAATTTGTCAGTTTTTATTGTTGATCACTCTGTTGGTGCGACTAAATAAATAACATATAACTGATATAACCTATGTTTAGGTATGTTAGGTTATATACTGCATGTTTTATTTATATTCAAGGCGGCCCAACTCTGTTTGGCTTTTAACTACTGCTATTGCACTTTCACATAACGTTCGTATAGATCAATATTCAAAAGATGATCACAGAACACGTAAAAAATTGCGTCAGACTAATTTTTCCATTACTACATTGGACCGACCAAATTAAAACTGCAGTGGGAGGTCCCCTAAATGAGTGCAGCAGAATGGCCTCGAGCAGGGAGAGATGGCGCGACATCGTGAGACGCATCAAGTCTGCCCCTTCCAACACTACATGACGATCACGACCACTCTGTCAAGAGTGACACGACTAAGAAGAAATTGCCGTTTAGTTTTTTTGCATGACATTATTCCTATTGGTCCGAAATTTCGCCAACAATTCTAGTAGTAGTTTTATTTTTCAACAGGAAAGGCAAAAGTATCATAGCATACAGCCTAATGTTTTATAATTTTTTTATATGACAAATGATAATTTGAAGTGAAATGAAACGAAGTTAATCAATATGAAACATAGCATGAAATGAAATGAAATGAAATGAGATGAGATGATATGGAATGAAATATAATCTCAGTAAAATAGTGGTCATTTACTGAGACTTTTTCAGTGGACTTTTTGGAGGATCGCGAGAAGTTACGTTCAGTGGCTTTGTTTCATTTTCCCACATTTGTGCACTTTCACAGATAATAAGCAATTAATAAACCACCGTTATTACACATTTAAACCTGAAGAAACACTAAATAGACTATAATATAAAAGAAATCACACAACTTCACTCCTCGCGTTCCCGCAAAAATTCCCAACAATTTGAACAACTAAATTAAGTGACGTGCCTCACGCCATGAAATGTCTGTCAGTTTATTGTGTACCATTTTCCAAGGTGAAACATAAAATCTATATATTAATACGTGAACCAAAAACTTTGTATCCCTTTTTACGAAAATTGCGCGGACGGAGGAGTATGAAATTTTCCACACTTATAGAGAATATAGAGAAGAAGTGCACAATGCTAATATGTTTTTAAAAATAATGCATAAAAGATACATTAAATCAATAAAAAAAACATTACACACACTACATACCATGTATTTGACGCATACACGCATGCATACTACTTATTGTCAAACTTTTGTTCTTGACGTCTGTGGTCAAATTGAGAATAGATTAAATATTGTTTGTCTTTATTAATATTTTTTTTATAGTGTAGCCTTGGTGAAATTTGTGATTATAGAAATATAAAATACAATCATAATAGTGTACAAACTTACAATTCCAATTAATTATAGTCGAATTTCGACTACTGCGAGACCTCTAGTATATTCTTAAGAGCTTTTATTATCATAGCTACACTTAATTAATTATAAAACAATATTTGTTATACCATAATTATCTAATGAGAGCTTACAATTTTCAATGTATAGTCTTCGAGTTATAATAATTTTGTACGTAATCTCTCTGAGTCATATATTAAATACTACATTTATCTTTATAAGTATTCCGTGTTCACCGCAGCGAGATTTTTAAATAATAATAATAACGGGGAATAAATCACGTATTTTCATCCGGCCCTATATTAAGATTCACTGTGTTATCGGTACCAGAGATTTACATACATACTTATATACGTTTAAATATATACATTTATAGATAAGAAACACCCATATGTCGTCGTGGAATAAAGGATAAAACGTCCGGTGCGTCCGGTCGTGTTGAGCGATGCACCGGTGTTCGAATCTCAGACGGGTACCAATTTTTCCAATGAAATACTTACGTACTCAACAAATGTTCACGATTGAATTCCACGGTGAAGGAATAGCATCGTGTAATAAAAATCAAACCCGCAAAATTATAATTTGTGTTATTACTGGTGGTAGGACCTCTTGTGAGTCCAAACGGGTAGACCTTATAACTTATCTTAAGGTGGGTGGCGTATTTACGTTGTAGATGTCTATGGGCTCCAGTAACCACTTAACACCAGGTGGGCTGTGAGCTCATCCACCCATATAAGAAAAAGAAAAAAAAACCTAGACAAAGAGCAAACAAACCTGTTCATCACATGAATGTTTGCCCGACGTGAGAATCGACGCCACGATCCTCAGCACAATGGTTAGCGGCCTTAACTACTGACCCACCGAGTCCGTAAATAATCTACTTTCAATACTTTTTACAAGAGGGCGTAATTTAGAATTTGGCTTTCACTGACTTATAACTCAGTCGAATTATATTGTTATGCTATACAAAATCATGCAAAAATAAACACAAATCATCCGCAATAAGACTAGCAAACATTTCCCCAAAACTAGAAATTTCTACCTAGATCAAAACAGCAACATTTACAACTCCATAATCCAGCTAAAAACCTAGCCGCATAAAAGCGTTAGTTTTTCCTTGTCCACTATAATATAGTTTCACGACTTTGGTCATATATATTTTTATGAGTTCAATTGAATGATATTATTGGCTTGTTTATTGATATTACGTTTCACGGTTCGCTTAATAATCGGGTTGTAGTAGTAAACAAGATTATTTAGATGTTATCAAATTTTATTGACAGTATTTTGCAAATCGACGAATGTAAGATGAAATACTTTTGCTCATTCCATAGCCGGATGGTATGTGGCAAAAAATACTGGAAACGCACTGTGAATGACTCTAGTTACGCAGTGGCTCGAGTTAGTATGTAAATGACTTCGAAGTTCATAGGTACTTCAACGTGAACTTTCTCAATTGAATTTTTTTTCCGGTTTTGTAGCCCATAGACATCTACAACGTAAATGCGCCACCCACCTTGAGATATAAGTTCTAAGGTCTCAAGTATAGTTACAACGGCTGCCCCACCCTTCAAACCGAAACGCATTACTGCTTCACGGCAGAAATAGGCAGGGCGGTGGTACCTACCCGCGTGGACTCACAAGAGGTCCTACTACCAGTAAAATCATGTACGTGTACATGAATCATATACATTTAGAATATTAGAAGTTCTGTACCACTTACCTTATATACATGTAACGTATTGCCTCGACCTAAGTGTCGTAATCCTTAATCTGTTAAAATTTTCGTTAATTAAACCGTAGCAAGCCGAGTTCTTGCACCTGGGACCGTCGCGCGATCGTCGTGACCCAACATTCTTAACTGGGAACAACAAAAATTGAAAATTATTGCCCGCGTTGTTATTAGTGTAATTAGTGAAAACGTTCTTTTTTTTTTTTTTTATTGCTTAGCTGTGTGGACGAGCTCACAGCCCACCTGATGTTAAGTGGTTACTGGAGCCCATAGACATCTACAACGTAAATGCGCCACACACCTTGAGATATAGTTCTAAGGTCTCAGTATAGTCACAACGGCTGCCCCACCCTTCAAACCGAAACGCATTACTGCTTCACGGCAGAAATAGGNCAACGTAAATGCGCCACACACCTTGAGATATAGTTCTAAGGTCTCAGTATAGTCACAACGGCTGCCCCACCCTTCAAACCGAAACGCATTACTGCTTCACGGCAGAAATAGGCGGGGCGGTGGTACCTACCCGTGCGGACTCACAAGAGGTCCTACCACCAGTAATTACGCAAATTATAATTTTGCGGGTTTCATTTTTATTACACGAGATACACTCCTTGTATTATGAGAACAGAGTTTGTTTTAACGATTCTATTTTTTTTTTTATTTATTCTTTATTTGTACACTAATACAGTAATTGCGATAAGATATAAAAAAATGGCGAGCTTAACTCAACAATTGAGTTATCTACCAGCTAACCGTTCTTAAAGAAGGAAAGCTTTACATGAGTGGGTAGATGAGTACAATCTAATTAATTTAATTAGTGATACTATAGACAATAACAATAAAAATAAACACTAATACATAATATATCAAACTATATACATACATAATCTTTTTCTATTTGCGTATCACATAAATGTCGTGCAGGTGTGTGTGTGTGTTCGTCGTGTGCTATCTAGGTTTAATTAAGACAAAATAAATGAAATAATGAGTAATTGTAAATATTAAAAATGCAATGAATCTTTTGTCAACTGGTTTTACTGGTGGTAGGACCTCTTGTGAGTCCGCACGGGTAGGTACCTGCCTATGTCTGCCGTGAAGCAGTGATGCGTTTCGGTTTGAAGGGTGGGACAGCTGCTGTAACTATACTTGAGAGTTTGAGACCCTAGAACTTATATCTCAAGGTGGGTGGCGCATTTACGTTAGATGTCTATTGGCTCCAGTAACCACTTAACACCAGGTGGGCTGTGAGCTCGTCCACCTAACTAAGCAATAAAAATAATATTCACTGGTGAGCTCCGGTACTGTTAACGCGGAAAGGAGTTTCAGATAGCGATTTTTCTACCAACAAACCGAAATGTGTAACTGTCTTGTGACAAACATAGGCAGGATTGTTGTACCTATAGTAAGTTGTTGTAAGTTGAATTTTATTACACAATTTAATTCCGTTACTGTTTGATTAATTTTCTAAATCCAAACAAAAATGTATTTACTTAGGAAATATAGTACACATTTATAAATCGCATTTTATTACATGCTTACCACATTATGTTGTTAAATCATCAGTACAATAATGAAACACTAGAATAAAATATAAAACCATTATTATTCATAACAATGAAAATGTAAAGTGAAACGATTTACACCGAAAAAAAAGGTCAAGGCTTCGGGCGTTGGATATTCCAAATAAGTATTTAAAAAATGAAGAAAAAGGGTTCACAAATCCACCGGGAGTCAATCTCGTTAAAACAACCCCGTAATATTTACATTCAATATTAATATTGGAATGAAAAATACGAATGGAAATCGTGTTGCGAAATGCTAAATAGAAATTTCTTACATTTTCCTGTCTCGGCCACTATTTACTCGCTAATTTTAATGCAGGTAGACCACCTTCAAAGCTCACACGTGTGTATTTTTTACCACTATCGCATCCATTTCATCCTCTAAGCATTAGTAGCCTATCTAAAAGGTAAAATAGACTTATCTAAATAAATTCGATTTCCAAGACCTATCTCACTGTCGGCAATACTCAATATATGATTTAGGCTACGGTAACCACTTAGGACTATATAGGTAGTGAAATCGTTCACCAGACGAATGCGATAGAAAATAACGCGAATGTCGTTACGCCATACACAGAGAAAAAATGTGAGCCGTCACGGGACGCCTGGCAGATGTGAAACATCGACATTATTTTGTAAAAGTAATATGCAGAAAAGAACAGATTGTGATAGGAACTAAATATGTCATAATGAGAAAATAAAATTATACCAAAAAAATAATTTGGTTTCAAGTAAAACACAGGTTATGTGTACTGTAGCAAACAACACTGTATACACTACGGAGTATACACTATAGGTATCCGAGCTCAGTGTAGCGAGAGAGATGGCTTAACGCCGGATCGAGTGGGAGAGAATCGCACAGTCGATTGCGCATGGCGACGCGTCGCCACGGCATGCGTCGCCACGCCAGAAATCGGTTTTACGTGCGGCTATAGATGTTTCACATCAAAAGAACCGAAACGTTTACATTTGTAACAATCACCCGTATTTCACTAGAACAGTTTCCGCGGATATTTTTGTCGCTTAACTTAAAAATTAACAGTTCCAACCCCGAAATTTTTACAAGTCCCCGAAGAGGGGCTTTATTAAAAGATTTCAATCCTTATTTACGTTTGTTGTTGACTTTCAATTTCGGAATAAATAATGAAACAAAATTTGATGCTTTTTCTTTTTTTTCACACGCTATTTATTTACACCGGTATTTATTTATCTATCTATGTCACGAAAATTTTGCACATAATCTATATATTAATACGTGAAGCAAAAACTTTGTACCCCTTTTTACGAAAATTGCGCGGACGGAGTATGAAATTTCCCACACTTATAGAGAATATAGAGAAGAAGTGCAGAATGCTAATATTTTTTTTAAATGATGCATTAAAAATACATTAAATCAATAAAGAAAACATTACACACACTGCCATGTATTTGACACACATACATATACTTACTCTTTGTTTATTGTCAAACTTTTGTTATATTAAAGTCTGTAGTCAAATTGAAAATAGGTTAATATTCTTTATCTTTAATATTACGAGTATTTGTTTATAGTGTAGTCATAGCGAAATCTGTGACTATAGAAATATGAGTCTTTGACAATATAACCATAATAATGTCCAAACTTATAATTTTAATTAATTATAGTCGAATTTCGACTACTGCGGGGACACTAGCTTTCATTAAATTCAAGATGTTCTATTAACTTGATTCGCACTTATTAATAATCAATGACACAATTGAATACTGTAATAATAGCCAGGTTCACCAAGATTTAAAATAAGCAGTTATATTTTTAATTCGGCCTGATAATAAACAAGCGGGCTTCTAATCCATTTGATAGAGAGGGGTCATGGACGCTAGACACGCTCCCAGCTCTAACATTCAGTTGAGGCCTGTTACTGGTGGTAGGACCTCTTGTGAGTCCGCACGGGTAGGTACCACCACCCTGCCTATTTCAGCCGTGAAGCAGTAATGCGTTTCGGTTTGAAGGGCGGGGTAGCCGTTGTAACTATACTGAGACCTTAGAACTTATATCTCAAGGTGAGTGGCGCATTTACGTTGTAGATGTCTACGGGCTCCAGTAACCACTTAATACCAGGTGGGCTGTGAGCTCGTCCACCCATCTAAGCAATAAAAATAAAATAAAAAAGGCCTCTTTTCAGTGAACAAATAGGATAGAGCTTCTCAAAAAATCCCTGACCTTACTGAATCATGTTTAATTCATTAAAGAGCGAGATAGCCGATGGTATCACGATTGTCTCATCCCGAAAACATCAATCGATTACCATAATAATCATACATAGCTCCATATCGTACAGCAATCGGTTCGTTCTTATAACTCACAGCTATTTCTAAAATTTAAATCTGCGAAAAAATCCCGGTGAAAGCTTTTGCTTTACCGCCATAGGAACCTATAACGAAGTTTTTTAAGTAACCAATTCATTTTAATAATACATTTAGGGGTTTTTTTCTGCCATAAAAATAGGATTCGGAAGTTACAATAACGGCGTGGGTCGAATTAGGAACTGAAGCGATTCCAAACACCAAACAGTGCTTCGCTTGCACTTGCAGAACAATTGTAATGGGGCAATAGTCAGTGAACCCATCAGTGGTTATTTGAGTTCGAAACTAAGACAACGTGAATATCGCCCTCCATTTTGAGATACGAAGTGTAAATTTTGGATTAAAGGCCTATCAAAGATACGCTGAATGACTGATCGTTATCAGTCGCACTAATCAACAAGAACGTCCGCTACAGCTTTCATCTCAAACTGCAGCGTCCGTAACAGGGGCGCGTGGAATGACCGAAGTTTTCCTTGCGACTTTAGCGTCTAAACACGAGGCTAATGCGAAATCGTAAACGAGTCGAACTCGGTTGGGATTCCGTTTGCAAACGGGCTTTTTGAAAAGTTAAATTTGTCACGTGTTTTTTTTAAGTCACCTGGCGACCTAACAACTCAAGAGCCGCTGCTTCGCGAATGAATCTACTACCGGATCGGAATCGCGACACGCTGAGAAGATCCGGCGAGAAACTCAGTGGGCTGTGTCTATGGGTTAATTTACTCGTCGAGCCCATCGTCGCAGGCGACGGGTTCGACGAGGACGGTGACCGGTGCATCTGGTACCTAAAAGCACCCTTATTGGATCGGGAGGATCAGTAATGACGTGATGACGTCGTAGTGTGCTGGCGATGCGTAGATTACTCATAGTTATCGTTGTGTATGTGACCCACAGTGCAGCGTTGAAGTTAAATAGTAGCATTGCTTTACATGTAAGTTAAGATATTAAATTAATGTTTCTAAAACGCCCGTCTACTACATTCGGAACGAAGTAGAATGATGCTAACTTTTTCAATAATTCGCTCTGTTCCGCTTTGTAGGCACAATTAAAGAGAAAAAAAAAACAAAAGGTCGTTAGACGTTCAAATTACAGAGCAGTATTCAGTGAGACAAAGATTAAAATTCACTACGGCTTGATTTGTTTAACAATGAAATCGTCGCAATTTTATTCGATATTTTTTTGTAATTTACTCTAATTCGAATTATATTTTTCTTTGATTTCCGTCTCTATTACTTAACTGTACAGTAACTGTACTGTACTGTAACTATTATTACGTCTCTATAACTGTACTGTACCTGTACCGCGTTCGCAGTAGGATTTTAAGTGTAATTCTACAATCAGACTAATTGGTCTCCACGTTTGGGCCCATCCAATAATAGTGTGCTTAGTGCGAGTTTTTGAACGTTCTCGATAGCGTTAAAGTTAACTCAAATATCCAAAGACACACGCACACGATCAGCACACGCACACGCGCTATTAATAGTTATGATTGTAACTAAATGGTAGCTAAAACCTAGAGCGGGTAACACTGGATGGAATTGCATTTGTCATGGCGGGCGAACATTGATTCTTTCGTTGACAGCGGTCCCACGTGGTAAACTGTAATCTCGTAGGGATTGTGTAATTTAGCCGTCTGTATAATCACTGGTATATCTCACTGGTGGTAGGACCTCTTGGGAGTCCGCACAGGTAGGTACCACCACCCCGCCTATTTCTGCCGCGAAGCAGTAATGCGTTTCGGTTCGAAGGGTGGGGTAGCCATTATAACTATACTAAGACCTTAGAACTTATATCTCGAGGTGGGTTGCGCATTTACGTTGTAGATGTGTATGGGCTCCAGCAACTACATAACATCAGGTGGGCTGTGAGCTCTTCCATCCAATTAAGCAATAAATAAAAAATTAAAAAAAAATTACAAGTCAATATTACCGTCTATATATTTCAATGTTTCCTGATATTCAACGGTCACTATGAGCGCTGATGAGTTCACGAATCAAGAGCCATATGCGATAGCCCGGCCTCCCGACACACTATTAAATATTTTGCAATTTTGTGTTACTATTAATCGATATTATTCCTTCATCATACAAATCATAAAAATAGGTACCTGCCTGCGGCATTTCAAATCTAGTATGGTCGCTTTGCTTAATACCAGTACATTCTAGACTAGGCTGGCTTCTCAGACCTATCAATCAGGCCCCACAATACGTCCTTCCACCAGGAAAAGCCAGTTCTAAAGTATTGCAAACAAAAACATATTACGTTAAAGTTTTGTCAGTGGGCAACTATACCTAACCATAAACTAGGCTAAGCTTCTCTATTTATTGCTGATAGCTAAGATACGAACTCAAGATAGCTGACGAAGGTCGAAGTCACAGTTCCAGGTCTGCTGATTTATGTTAGAAAATAACTAAATTTAGAATTCAAAAACTATTTATTTAATTAAAACTTTCATTTTTTTCGAACGCATATTTGGTTTTGAAAATCAACTTGTTATGTTGTACAACTATGTATTTTTTCTACCAAACTTTGTTCAAACCAAAATCAAATCATTGGATTATCAAAAAATACAAAGAACATTCCAGGAAATCAACTTAAAATCCACATTCCTTATAACAGATTGATCAATATTTTATCGAAACTTCCACAACGATTAATCAGTTTTTGAAAATTACAAATCTTGTTTTTTATAAAACATACTTAATTTATTTATTTTAATTGTAATATAGGTTTTCATCAAGCTAACAATCACTTTGACGACCTAATATTTGATAGACAAAAAAATGCAATGCCCAAATAGGAATAAATTATTCGATTATTTCAAACATTTATAACTGATTATCACAGATAGTAAAATGTAGTTGAAATAATTAACTAAATTTAATCATAATATACCTAATAACATTTAATTCCGTAATGCACGAATCTCGACATCTGAAAATCGATAATCAATTTTACACGAAAACAAATTGTCGTGCGCTAATTGGAAACAATGGCAACACCGAACGCCCGGGGACTACACGGTTTTCTATCCGATTATGACGATCATATCGATACTGATGTCGTTGATATTGATTTAATAAATTGAGTGATTCGTGTAAACAATAAATGAATTAACATTGCAAAACAAGATTGTTGCAGTGTCCTTCGGTCTTTTTTCGGACAAGTGGACGAACTGACAGCCCTTCCACTTTTAAGTGGTTACCGGGCCCCATAGACATCAACAACCCATAAGGAATATGGGAAAAACACACTTTGGGAAATGAGTTCAAGGTTGCCGTTTTATAGTATGTACAACGACCGCCCCACCCTTCAAACCGAAACGTATTAATATCGAATCGCAGCCGAAATAAGCAGAATATCTTAACTTATCTTATCTTATACCTTTAAACGAGCAATTCTTGTATATATATAATCTGAATCTCAGACACGGCTCCAACGTTTTTCATAAAATTTAGTATACAGGGGATTTCGGGGGCGATAAATCGATCTAGCTACGATTTATTTTCAGAAAATGTTGTTTTATTCGTGTTTTCAATAATCAACTCTTCCCGACATCTATTGGCGAATAATAACACTATTTTTCTTAATTAGGAGCAACTAACCGCTTTAAAGACACAACAAGATGGCGTTATCAAAAAAAAAACGGTCATCATGTAGTAATATTTAATGTTCTTAAAAAATACTTTTCCACACATGTTCTCATATAGCAGACTAAAAAAACCACTAATTCACAGGTATCGTATATTTCGGTAAATAAATCTACACACTGCACACAGATTAACGCCTGAACAACTTCGAAGTTTCAATCTAAGTTTAAGATGTCACGGCTCAAAGCGTATCGCTTATACAAACAAGCATCGAGCTGATAAACCGAACCTAGACTAATTGAGAATGTTTATTGATGTTCTGAGAGACTGCGCTTTCGTCCATGTCCCGTTTCTGAGCGCTTTAACCTCGGAAAGCAAATTTAAAACGTCACAACGATCATTAATGTCAAATCAAAATCGATTTTAGGGTCAGTGCTACCAGATTACAAAATCCTAAAATGTTTCCATAACTTCATAATTCGTTTTAGATGAAATTTCTCTTTTTGAGTTTTTTCAATTTAGGTTGATTTTAGCTTGTGCCATCTTAGTTTCGAGTTATGCAAGAAGATTGTTGACAAAATTAATACGAATATTTTGGTAACAAATATTCGGAGTCGAGATGTCTTGGTCAAAGGTCTTGAGTTAACACAATTAACTACGTTTAAACAGAACGTAGTTGTAAATTTAATTGATTTGCATAATTGGCCTAAGGAACTTTGCAAGTGATATCTTAACTTTGTGATTATCTGAACTGAAGTCGACTTTGAGAACGGGAGGTCCGTCATTGTATTATTATTATGAAAGATTTTACGGTTGGTTTTCATAGTAGGAGCATTAACGTCACGAATTCCGGAAACAATTTAGCCTTAGTTATCTGTGTATTTCATCATCATCATCATCAACAGCTCACAGTCGTCCACTGCTGGACATAGGCCTCTCCCAATCCACACCACTGAGCCCGGTCTACGGCTCTCTTCATCCACTTCTTGCCGACTACCGTTCGGAGGTCAGGGGGCGTCCCACGTTACGTCTTCCGCTGCGCGGTCTCCACTCGAGGACCCGTCTGCTCCAGCGATCGTCAGTCCTACGGCATATATGGCCAGCCCACTGCCACTTCAGCTTGCTAACTCTTTGAGCTATGTCGATGACTTCAGTTCTCTATCTCTATTTTTTACTGGTGGTAGGACCACTTGTGAGTCCGCGCGGATAGGTACCACCGCCCTGCCTATTTCTGCCGTGAAGCAGTAATGCGTTTTGGTTTGAAGGGTGGGGTAGCCGTTGTAACTATACTGAGACTTTAGAACTGTTATCTCAAGGTGAGTGGCGCGTCTACGTTGTAGATGTCTATGGACTCCATTAACCACTTAACACCAGGTGGGATGTGAGCTCGTCCACCCATTTAAGCAATAAAAAAAAGAAGAACCTGTGTATTTACGGCAATAAAATAAAAACCCTATTGAAGAAAACTTGAACTACAATTACGCCATTTTATAACGGCATCCCATTAAACTACGGTGATCCATTGTACACATAAAAACTTAAAAACCATAAATGCGAAGTAAACGGCCTGAACACAGACAGACAGGTCATAAAGAGGCCGCATTAAACCTCGCTTGCTTAGATCCTGTCAGACGAAAGGAAATGAAAACGGCGCTCACCAATGCCATCCTTCCGGACGTTTTCGACAAATACGTAGATACATAGAAGAATACGTATGTACATTGAGTTCTTTTATTATGACGCTGTAAAGCTCTATACAAAAAAAATCTATATGCATTTCAGATAAATAACATTCGTACTCATTATCGTTCGAATCTGAACATCGGAGAAAACGTTACAGAAAGCTAACTGGTGGTAGGACCTCTTGTGAGTCCGCACGGGTAGGTACCACCACCCTGCCTATTTCTGCCGTAAAACAGTAATGCGTTGCGGTTTGAAGGGTGGGGCAGCTGTTGTAACTATACTTGAGATCTTAGAACTCATATTTCAAGGTGGGTGACGGCATTTACGTCGTAGATGTCCATGAGCTCCAGTAACCCCTTAACACCAGGTAGGCTGTGACATCGTCCAATACATCTAAGCAACAAAAAAAAGATGTGTAGTGTCGTGGGATACCGGATAGGAACGAAGTTCCTTATAATAAAAATATTAATTTTAAGTTCTATTCGAGGTATAATGAAAATAAAACTGGAGGTTTCCCAACAACCCACGGTCATTCGGTAACGTGCGAACTTATTGTGGTACACTTCATCTAGGGTTGTTTGCATAAGAGTTAGTGTATTGCGCAAACGAACGCTCTGAGACCGTGGTCAATGAATGATAAAAAAATATGTTATTTTTTGTACGTTATTACAAAGTTAAGTCGTACACTGTGTGCATTACTAATAAAAATCTTACGTTACGGACGTTTTTCCCGGTTAGGGTACACCTCCGCATCGTCTCATAAGGAAATTCGTTCCAAAAAAAAAAGCCTTGTTCTTAAACTATTTTAGATTTGTTTATTAAAGGACCACACGAAATACTATGACTTGTATAAATCGAAACAACTCAGTTCTGTAAATATTAATGTGCGCAGTCTTAAGAACTTTCACATTCAGACGCGGGCCACTAACGTAATTTTCCTAACTAATTTAGTCGTCCGTCCTCCGTTACGTTATCGGTCGAGTTTTGATAGAAATTTTCTTTGTTCGCAATTCGATTTAAAAGCATCGCGTCCTCTCGCAACGTGAATTAGTTCAGTCGAGTCTAAGAGCTCGGACCTGTACTTTTGTGTTGTAAATGCTTAGCGCCTCAAATATAGAGCGAAACTTTGCTTTTAGTGTTTTATTATTGAACAAGGTGATTTATAGAAAGGCTCTTTATGCGCTTACGCTTATCGACGAGAAGTGTAATGTTTGTCTATACTATAATAATATTATAAAGAGGAAAGATTTGTTTGTTTGTTTGTATTGAATAGGCTCCGAAACTACTGAACCGATTAGAAAAATTCTTTCACTATTTGGAAGCTACACTATTCCCGAGTGACATAGGCTATAATCTTTTTTGAAAAAAATTAGGGATTCTTACTAAAACTCCAATAATGTAACCGAAGGTGTAATACTAATATTATAAAGAGGAAAGATTTGTTTATTTGTTTGTATTGAATAGGCGCCGAAACTACTGAACCGATTTGAAAAATTCTTTCACTATTTGGAAGCTACACTATTCCCGAGTGACACAGGCTATAATCTTTTTTGAAAAAAATTAGGGATTCTTACTAAAACTCCAATAATGTAACCGAAGGTGTAAAAAAATTACCTAAAACATTCTTTACATCGCGTGCCCTGCACAAGTGAACCTGTGTACTTAGTGCGAGTTTTATTAACTTCTCGATAACGCAAATTTCTATAACTGGTGGTAGGACATATTGTGAGTCCGCACGGGTAGGTACCACCACTTTAGCCATTATAGCCGTGAAGCAGTAATGCGTTTCGGTTTGACGAGTGGGGCAGCAGTTGTGCATTAAAAACTGTGACCTTAGAACTCATATCTCAAGGTAGGTGGCGGAATTTAAGTTGTAGTTGTCTATGGGCTCCGGTGACCACTTAACATCGGGTGGGCCGTAAGCTCGTCCACCCAACTAAGAAAAAAAAGATATCTCAAATTTGTATGGAGTTGGAACACCATCATAGCACCCTTACGTTTGCCGCTAATGCTGTTTACGTCACTTGCAGTCGTTGACCTCTCGCGTTCGCTTATTTTTAGTTGTGTTACATTGCGCGCTGTAAAAAAGTATATTAAATCCTCTCGATCAAGTTTTTTATTGTTGCCCTTACAGGAATCATTAGCACTACCACGCCCCTTTAAAGCTAGTCCTACTGACTACTAACTTTCATATATTAAAAAAATGGGTGAACAAACTCGTAGCCTATCTGGTGTTAATTGACATTATATAGACTCCCACCTTAAGACAGTAAGATTAATTACTAAGTTTCTAACTGAACTAGAGTAATAATATGTAGAACTAAATAATACCAATGATTTTCAGGTAAACTAGGATCATAGTAAACACGTAGTGACGTGCCGAGTAGACAGGACTCTGAGCTCACAAGCTGCAGGGAGATTAACTGGGCTCCACGTCACTGAATCAATTCTAGCTGAGGTATCG
Organism: Bombyx mandarina; assembly: GCF_003987935.1. The sequence continues at coordinate 4,591,059 of NW_021011485.1, read as the reverse complement.
CGAAGATAGCATTGTTTCTTTTCGTCTAAAGAAAACATTCTGACATTATTTCAGTCGGAACGCTTTCTTGGACCAGCATTGTTCTGAGGATGTTGGATTAATAATATTACGCCGGTAAGAGCAACGCCATCTTTCGTCAAACGGCGGAAGCAAATATCAAAGGAACTAGTAAAACCGAGAACGCTCGAGAAGTACAACGCCATCTATTGTCAGATAGTGGAAACACATATCGAAGCGACTCGACCTGTCAAGAATTTTCTCGATAATTGTGGAAATGTCATATCGACTATAAAAGCGTTGCAGAGATGACACGAAGGAGTTAGTAATCGGAACTACTCGAAGCGAAACAGCGAACGGGTCACCTGAAGCTAAACGGAAAACGTGTATTACGAATTGTTAAGTGTTCCGTAAGTGTTTTAAGTGTTAAATAGAGTTTTAATTTGTACTTCTACTAGATTTTTTATTTATTCCCAACCCCAGGGCGTTTTTTTTTTTTGCTTAGATGGGTGGACGAGCTCACAGCCCATCTGGTGTTAAGTGGTTACTGGAGCCCATAGACATCCACAACGTAAATGCGCCACCCACCTTGAGATACAAGTTCTAAGGTCTCAAGTATAGTTACAACGGCTGCCCCACCTTTCAAACCGAAACGCATTACTGCTTCACGGCAGAAATAGGCAGGGTGGTGGTACCCACCCGCGCGGACTCACAAGAGGTCCTACCACCAGTAATTACGCAAATTATAATTTTGCGGGTTTCATTTTTATTACACGATGTTATTCCTTCACCGTGGAAGTCAATCGTGAACATTTGTTGAGTACGTATTTCATTAGAAAAATTGGTACCCGCCTGCGGGATTCGAACACCGGTGCATCGCTTCAACACGAATGCACCGGACGTCTTATCCGTTAGGCCACGACGACTACTATAACAAGAATAACACGTACGTAACAATAATAACAATATAACAACGTCACAATAATAATAAATTAAAAATATCTAGATTGCTGTTGTCAATCAACCACGCTTGGTGTTGCAATGTGAATGCTATCACTTTCACACATGAGGTTGTCTCAATGGTTTCTTAGTTATTATAAATAGGGAGTACGTACGTGGTAACTGAACACCTTACCATCAGTACCCTAGATTAGTTACGAAAACTACTTCCTCATTTTTCCTCCTAAAGGTACCTACTAATTGCTTAATTTATGATCCACAATTGAATTACAAAATTGACTGGCCACAAATTCCTGTAGAGGCAGACCGGTAAGGATAGATATAAAGATTTTTTATTTTTTTTATATATTTTTTTGCCTAGATGTGTGGACGAGCTCACAGCCCACCTGGTGTTAAGTGGTTACTGGAACCCATAGACATCTACAACGTAAATGCGCCACACACCTTGAGATTTAAGTTCTAAGGTCTCAGTATAGTTACAACGGCTGCCCCACCCTTCAAACCGAAACGCATTACTGCTTCACGGCAGAAATAAGCGGGGCGGTGGTACCTACCCGTGCGGACTCACAAGAGGTCCTACCACCAGTAATTACGCAAATTATAATATTGCGGGTTTGATTTTTATTACACGATGTTATTCCTTCACCGTGGAAGTCAATCGTGAACAATTGTTAAGTACGTATTTCATTAGAAAAATTTGTACCCGCCTGCGGGATTCGAACACCATTGCATCGCTATATACGAATGCACCGGACGTCTTATTAGGGGATTTAAAATTGTATAGTGGACAATTGTATAGTGTATAGTGACAAAGATGCGCCTGATTATCTGATGTTAAGTAGTTACCGGAATCTATAGATAATACGTCATTACCGCCACCCACATGGAGACAAAAGGGCGGAGTCTCAAATTAAATAGTAAGAAGGGGTGGGTGAACTTTTTTTATGAATGAGGTAACTATTGGCCCGGAGGTGTTTCTAGTTTCACCAGGATAGGTTGAAGCCTGGGTGGGTGAACTTGTGCGACTGCTTCAGGTCAAATTTAAATCGTTATTAATTATTCATTTTTTCGAAAAGCTGCCGATTCCGCGTAGGCTCCTGATTGACGTGTGATCGAACATCAACTATTACGGGATATTTACGTGGAGATACAGGGAACAAACGTGCCAATTCTCTCGGAGCTAAAAGTAAAGACCCGTCTATCTACAATCTGTATGCAGCGTAACTTGGAAAAACTAATAGTTGTGGGTCACGTGGAAGAAAAGAGAAGTCGAGGAAAATCGCCAACCAGGTGGACGGGCATTGTCAAGGAGGCCACAAACACCAGCGTCCCGGACGTCATTAAGCAGGCCGAATGCAGGCAACATTGGAAGAAGCTAGTGCAAAAACTAGACCCAGGTGGTCACGACGCTCAGTAATGAGGAAGCGACGAAGAAGAAGAAGAATGTGGAGGTGTATTTATTAATTATGTCTACCCAACAATATCGATTACAGTCGTGTGTAACCACGAAAACTGTAAGGGATTTTTATAGCCATTATAGGCAGACGAGCACATTGCCCACATGGTGGTGAGTGGTTACCGTCGACCATGGACTACAGCAATGCCGGTGGCAGAGCTAACCCGCTGCCTGCCGTTAAAATGGATACTTTCGAAATAATTAAATGAGTTTTAATTACGTTCTTCAATCTTTGTACATTGCTTAATCCATAGTTCAATTCGTGTCAACGTGTCTAGTATCGACAAAATGGCCGCTCATGCAGAACGCCGGGAGGAGCATCGGAAAAATGGCGTCAAAACGTTTTCCGGTTTCGCTTTGATGTTCGAACACACGTCAATCAGGAGCGTACGCGAAATCGGCAGTTTTCCGAGGAAATGAATAAGCTTCCTTTTTTTTCACATTATGAAACGTTGAGCTGATAACTTCGATTGACTTATATTTCAATGCGCGTGCTTGTTTAATAAAATATCGTTTTATTTCGACAAATTTGTGATGCTACGAATGAGTCATGACAAAGATACATTTACATGTGCGCTGTGAAGAGTCCTTCTGCAAACGAGGCTTGGGGAGAGTACTCAACCGTAGTTGGCTATGCCCCTGTCATTGTCAATTTTTTATTGGAACGAAGTTCCTTATGGGACGATGCGGAGGGGTACCCTAACCTGGAAAAACGTCCGTAACGTAAGATTTTTATTAATAATGCACACAGTGTACGACTTAACTTTGTAATAACGTACAAAAACTAACATATGTTTTTATCATTCATTGACCACGATCTCAGAGCGTTCGTTTGCGCAATACACTAACTCTTATGCAAACAACCGTGAATGAAGTGTGCCACAATAAGTTCGCACGTTACCGAATGACCGTGGGTTGTTGCGAAACCTCCAGTTTTATTTTCTTTATACCTCGAATAGAACTTAGAATTATTATTTTTATAGTAAGGAACTTCGTTCCTATCCGGTGTCACACGACACCACACATCTTTTTTTTTTATCGCTAGGTCGGTGGACGAGCTCACAGCCCACCTGGTGTTAATTGGTTACTGGAATCCACAGACATCTACAACGTAAATGCCGCCACCCACCTTGAGATATGAGTTCCAAGGTCTCAGTAGTCACGATCAGGTGAGCCGTACGCTAGTCTACCTATAAACCCCATAAATAAACAGAATCACGGTGGGTACAGTGAAGGGACCGAAATTAAAATCTTCCACTATTTGCGTACCGCACACATGATGATTTCAAGTTTGGTATCTACTCATTCTGGTCATGAGTATGTGTGAATGGTAATAACGCAGGTTTTATTCAAGTGATTTTTACTTTTTCTAACAGAAATTGGTCGTCCAGTAATTCTTATTGCTAATCGATTTTGAAACGAGAATTAAACGCGTAATTATCGACTGATAAGTAAAAGCGGAATGCGACTGTGTTCCACTAGTTTATAAATGAACTGGCTGAGTCCCGCGATGTTACCCGCAGCTATTGTCGTACCGCCGATGACGCCGTAGGGTGAAGTCAGCCTAAGCTACTCCTTAAATCATCAGCTACCTATCAGTGAAAATCCCGTTAAAATTGGTCCAACCGTTCCAGAGATTAGCCGGAACAAACAGACAGACAGACGAGAATTAAAAAAAATGTTATTTTGTATATGTACTGTGTATACATACTTAAGTAAAAAGTGGTTATTTTATTATTACAAACAGACACTACAATTTTATTTGTTTGTATAGATAAAAAACCATTATATTTTGGTCCTGATAATTAACCCCGGTGACGCCCACAGAACACGGCTTAACCACTAAAAACGATGTTCAAAAACCCCATTTCCCTAATATATACATTTAATCCAACATTTATCTATACCCCCGATAGGAAGTGTGCCCCAATATACCTTGAGTAGTCGCTAAGCGTTCTCCTAATGCAAATAAGTCGGAAAAACAGCCATAAACCGAATCGCCATAGCTCTACCATAGCGTATACGCGAGCAGTAAACAAACCTATTAGGGCCCCATTACCGATCCCTATATTTTCTATAATAGGGGGCACATTTTTTCTCCATGAAGATACTTGTCGCGTACACGGCTGGATTGTACTGTGTGTGTATTTTTTTATTAATTTCTGTCGATGTTCATCTACAGACGCAGTGATTATTGAATTGTTTATATCACAATTCCCTTCCACTTTTAATTATCAGGTCGAAGTTTCTTTTTTTTTTTATTGCTTAGATGAGTGGACGTGCTCACAGCCCACCTGGTGTTAAGTGGTAACTGGAGCCCATAGACATCTACAACGTAAATGCGCCACGCACCTTGAGATATAAGTTCTAAGGTCTCAGTATAGTTACAACGGCTGCCCCACCCTTCAAACCGAAACGCATTACTGCTTCACGGCTGAAATAGGCAGGGAGGTGGCACCTACCCGTGCGGACTCACAAGAGGTCCTACCACCAGTAAAAAAGTTACAATTATATCGCTATAATTTAACGAGACGCTTGAGAACTAGTATCGCTTTTATAAAAAAATCGATCTATTCGAATGAATATATCCTTTGATTTCACATGCCTTGACGGTTTTTTGGTACCCTACTTTGAATGGAAAACAAAAATGATTTACTCATCTGAATTACATTTCTCGTTTCGTTATAAATCAGTCATGTTCGACAAATGCCCGACGCTTCCCTGTCATCCTTCGAAATCGTAGACCTCAAGGCCTCACAGCTTAGTATAGAGCACTCAACGGTAGGCAGCGGTCGCTTATGTTATAGGATCGTCATTTTCAACTATATCCTAATTTTATTTGGTTGGTACGTTGGCATATTTTACTTTTAATCGACCATGTTGTGAAATATATAGCCAAAATAAAAGCGAACCGGCAAATTTCCAATAAAAACTTATACGTTTTCCGCAGTACGCAAGTATCGTGTAAACACTAAATACAGTGCTCACACACGTTCACGCACGATTGAGTCTCGAGTGAGAGTTTGTGAGCGTATCCGACCCGCCGTTTCCGGGTGAGGCGTCTCTCTGACGCCGTCCGGTCTTTGAACGAACCCAAGTATTCGGAGAGCTTATACAACCAAGTCTCGAAGTTTTCATACGAGGAGTTTTCGTTTCCGAAAAAAAAAGGAAACATCAACTCACCATCAACCCGACCACTGCTGATAATTTTGATATACGCAATATGTTTTACTTCTACTTTAGTTTTAGTAGGGTTTAGTAGTATTAATGGTCACACAGTAGTCGAAATTCGACTATAGTTAATTGAAATTATAAATTAGAATATTATTGTGGTTCTATTGTCAAAGTTATATGGTATAGTTCTATTATAGTTCTATAATCACAGATTACGCCAAAAGTAGCCTTATAGGCAAATAATATTAAAGACAAACAATATTAATCTATTCTCGATTTGACCACACACTTTAAACAATAAACAAAAACTTGTCAATAAATAAATATAATATATAAACGCTGTGTCAAGCACATAGTAGTGTGTGTAATTTTTTTCTTAATGATTTAATATATTTTTATGCATAATTAAAAAAAATATTAATAATCTGCACTCCTTCTCTATATTCTCTATAAGTGTGAGAAAGAACAATGGCAGCTTTCTATACAACATTTTACCTGATATCTATTTGAGGCGTCTTGAACCAAAAAAATACTAAAACGATAGGAATAACATAGGTTAAGCTTAATCAGAAATATTTTTGGTATTAGAAAGTCACAAAAAAAAGATATCAACGTGTTTACTTTATAATTTGAGGTTATCTATCAATAAATAGATGTCTCTGATTTTTGTAGGCACGGACTATAACAAATTGAAAAAATAGGTAAACGATATGTTTAATTAACATTTTTAGTTTCATTATCATAGATGAACCAAGGATACACCTCTAATAGTACTCGAGTAGGCACCCTTAGCAATTGCAGAGCTACCTAGGTACATATACATATTATATAGTTTGTTCTTTCTTCTTTGTAAATGTGTAAAAATGTGCGTCAGAGATAGGTACTTTTAACATTTTAAACGAATTAGTCACATATTTGCGACAAACGAAGGCTTGCAAAGCTAATTTTCTATAGTAGAATTATTTTGTCCGTGCAGTTTGGGTCATAAAAAATTGGAGCGGTGAAGCGAGTATTTCGCTCTCTCTTCCACTCACGAGCCTTATGGACGGGCATAGTCATGCGCATTATGTCAGTTGTCATACTGTTAAAATCATTGTCATCTGCAGTGCTGCCATTACTATCTATTACATATTTAGTTATTTAATTAAGTACATACTAATTGTAACAAAGGATAATTAATATTATTATTTTCATTTTAAATACTTTATGAATAGTATTCATTATCAAAAAATATTGCTTTTTTGTGCCAATAGTATAAATGCCATCCTTTACAAATGTATTAAACCGGAAGTACACAAAAATCGAATTAAAAGCTTATTAAATTAACATTTTTTCGTGGCTTTGCCACGTAAATCTAACATCGTATAAAAAACGAGCAAATAAAATGATGAAGTTTCGTTTATGTCTTAATCTAAGACGTCTTTTAAAACATTCAGGTAAAAAATTGCCATTGTTCTTTCATACTCCTCCGACCGCGAAATTTTCGTAAAAAGGGGTATGAAATATTTGCTTCGCGTACTAATATATAGATTAGGTATACTAGTGCTCATTCAATGATAAAAATTCGACCATAAATAATCAATCGCCAACCCAAAATTCGAAATATTTTTAACCGAATTTAAAAAAGGCGAGGATTATCAGTTCAACTGATTTTTACGTGTACTTTTAGATGTTTGATGTATATCTTGAATTTTTATTTATTTGAAATTGAGTGCTTCTCTTAAGGTCCCATTTAAAATTTGTCAAGTTTTTTAGTTATCTTTAAAAAAGCAAGCTTTGCTTACCGTAATGATAAACATATTTAATTTTGTTGAAGTATGGTTTTTTGTATTACGATATAACATAATACATTGTCTCTTTTATTTCATTTAAAAACAGACACTTATAAAAAACGACGATGACGACGCTTGCAGCTGAAAGTAAGTATTGTACTTTTTGACGAAGCATGTTGCTGATAACTCTATTTCTATAATCTGACGAAGCGTGTTGCCGATAATAATATGTTTAAAAAAAGTGTTAATTCATTATTGCGAAAAATAAAGATATTTGAAAATAAAAAACTTATAAAAAAGGTTTTATTATTATTAATATAACAGTAAACTCTTAACTGCTTTCTAAATAAAAAAAGAGAAAACTAGTTAACAAATAGAGTAGACATTTGTCATATCTATACTGTTTTTTGTCTTTGGCTATTTATAATAGGATCAATATAATAATCATCATCATCATCATGCTTTCCTATTACCCTCTGCTGGGGTGTAGGGCTCGAATCAAATTTTTCCATTTGTATCGGTCTTGGGCAGTCTGTTCTAGCTCCTCCCACGTCATGCCCAAGACCCCTAGCTCCTGCTCCACCGAGCGACGCCAAGTTGTTCTGGGGCGGCCTCTCTTCCTTTTACCAGACACTTTCCAGGTCAGTGNCTTTTCGGAACAGTAATTGTTTGTTCTTAATTGTAATGTAAAAAAGGCACGAATAACTTTGGAATAGGACTGCTTATTATAAAAGTCTTGAATTGTTTATATGCTGGTTTGATTAAATAAAATACTTTTTGGAAAAACTGCATTTATTATATTTCTTCAAAATGTTCGAAAAACTTCCATCTACCTCCCATATTAATTTGTTTACCTCAAAACTTTTATTACAATTTGTAGGCCGCAGTGATAGAGTGAAGTAGTAATTAATACATTTTGGTTTGGGAAAGCTTTTGTACTATAAATCTGGGACTTGTCTCAAGATAGGTGGTATTTACATTGTTGGGTGTCTATGGAGCAGTAGCCATTGAAAACCAGGTGAGCCGTGAGCTCCATATGCAGTAAAAAAGGCTAACCAAAGCAAAATGCATTTGGCAACTTTAAATTGTAGATTTATACTTGAATATTTTCTTCGGTTTTCGCTCCGGTATCGGTTTGTAAAATAAAATGTCCGTAATATAAAATTGTAAGTGAATAATAATAATATATACATTATGAAACTGCAGTATAATGACAATTAAAAACACGGTATTTAAGGGTTCGAGCAATTTTAATTACTTAGATACTTTATCTACACAAATAAATAAAATTGAAGTGTCTAATACAATATATTACAAATATTAAAATAACCGCTTTTAGCTACATGCATATTCATGAATGTAAATACGGTACATATCATCATCATCATCATGCTTTCCTATTACCCTCTGCTGGGGTGTAGGGCTCGAATCAAATTTTTCCATTTGTATCGGTCTTGGGCAGTCTGTTCTAGCTCCTCCCACGTCATGCCCAAGACCCCTAGCTCCTGCTCCACCGAGCGACGCCAAGTTGTTCTGGGGCGGCCTCTCTTCCTTTTACCAGACACTTTCCAGGTCAGTGAATAATCAATATAATATTATTATATATTATATAATATTATAATTATATCTCAATATAATAATAATCAATATAATTTATATAATAATTAAAATATGTGTGTGTAAAATAAAAAATGTTAATCAATGTAATAATCAACATAGTTTATAGGATAAGGGACTCGGCAAGCATCGGGAAGTGCTTTTTCGAAAAACTTGTAGTAATTACGTGAATTTTCTTCTCACTTGCCTACAAAAACAAATCACTGAATGAAATTCTACGAAATATTATTAGATTACATAAAAGGAATCACGAAGCCATATAAAAATTTGAATGAACGTAAGTATAATCTCGCCATTTTCCCGCTAATCCGGCTTTTGTCAACGGATCGGAAACGGAAATTACGTAGCGAATCGAGATGTGTTGCCATTTTTTGAAGTGAACATTAACGGCACTAATCTAATGATTGTGAAACACGACATTACTTTGAGATTATTTAATTTATTAAACGGTAAACATACAATCATAGTAGTTTATCCATAATCGACGTCAAGAACGACGCGGTGGAGTGTCACGACGTGGTGGAGTGTCACGACTTGGTGGAGTGTCACGACTGGGTGGAGTGTCACGACCTGGTGGAGTGTCACGACTTGGTGGAGTGTCACGACTTGGTGGAGTGTCACGACTTGGTGGAGTGTCACGACTGGGTGGAGTGTCACGACGTGGTGGAGTATCACGACGTTGTGGGGTGTCACGACATGATAGACTGTAATGCATAGGCGTGGTGCCTGCAACATTTCCTGAAAAAATACAAGATCAATAGTTCTACACATTACTTGCGTTTATTATTAAGTAATGAACATGTGCTCTAGCTCAATCAATGATTTGTAAGGTATGCATACAACAAAGATCAATCAGAATTGTTTGGAAAACCTCACTGCATTCAAACATATGAAAGCAATTATATATCCACCATGTGCATGGATGTACTTTGTGCATTTCTTTTTTTATCTACCCAGAGAAGCAAAAAAAAAGGTTACCATTTTGTAACAAAGAAGGCGTTTTATGTTTCTAAGTATGCATAAAGAAACCCTAATTACTTTACCTACTTTTTGTTAAAAATTTGAATAGCTATCAATTATAAAAAATTGTATCAAGGTTTTTTTATTAGCTCTTGCACATGTTGGGTTCATAAAGTATTTTGTCATCACATGGTTACTGTTTCATTATAATCAATAGAAATATTTATTTGTACAAATGTGTTTTAAGAAACCTGCACTCATTTAGATAATTTATATTATAAACTTTATTTAAAGAATATTTACCTTGTGATGAAGCTCCACCACAAACTGTAAGATGGGACCCCATAAGATGCATATGAGTGTTCACACTTTGGTCTGTAAAAAGATATGCATTTTAATTTTCCAACTGTGCCAATATTTTGATTTTCATCAAACTGCTTTACCCTAACTAATTAATATAGATAATTAAGAAAAACAGGCAAAAAGATGGGCTATAAATGTGAGAGAAAAGTAAGACTAAAAATATACATACATTCTTCAGCTGATGATCTTGCACAGCTTACACTCAGAACTTCATCATTCTGTTGTGGTTGCGCTGCTGCTGGAACTGATGTTTCAAGCTCCATTGCAATATCTAGAAATAAAACAATAAAATCTTTAATTATGTATGGTAGAATAAAAGTGATAGTTGGAGTAGAGGAAAGAAAGAATTTTAAAGTAATATTGTTCTTAATCAGAATGTGGTATATTCATTATGATTATTAAAATGGTTTCTTGAGTGAAAATCTTATCAGGTATTGTCACGCATGTTATTTATCTAGTTTTTAGCACAGTAATACATGTAGTTCAACTCATATAGATATATAACAATAATCAAAAGACCCTCCATGCCACCACGTTCTTACTGTTTTTTGTGAGAGAGCATGTGAGATTGAAGCGCTTATCTCAAATTTTTAAGATTCACTTACCTTCAGAACTGTAAATGGTATCACTGTCAATGACACCCCTGAGTTCCACATCAGTCTGATCCAGTAGAACCTCAGCAAAAATAAGGGTCTCATTGCTGCTACCAGGCTGTGGCTCATTTGGAATACACTGTCCGCCACCAGTCTTCATTCTCTGACGCTTTTCATTAGCTAAAAAGTGCTTCCTCCGTGTTTTTAAATTATCCCAGCACTTCTTGAGCTGGGCCTCACTTCGCTAAAACAAATGATAAATAAGAATAGCATGGTATATATAGACAAGTAAAAATCAGATACAAGTAATATAAATAAATATCTACCTTTGCATTTGATTCAATTGAATTGAATTCTTCTGTTAAATGTACCCACAAAAGTTTTTTTGTGTTTTGACTAGCTGTCATGGTCGCAGTTTTGTGCAGATTATATTTTAAAATTAATTCTTGTAGGCAAGTCTTCTCGCTTTCGCTAAATACTTGCCTGGACGTCATTATAGAAAAACTGAAACGACAAATAATTTACTGCATCGTAATTTCACGTAAAATCTATAAAAAACTTTGCTTAGGCAGTGAGTAATAAAGGACAAAAATATTTAAACATTTGAGTTAACTTAAAGTTAACTATTTGATAAATAAAACACCACAATCATAACTTACCTGAATAATAAACCGGTGGTTGTGGAAAAGCACTTCAAAAAGACGATGCAATCAAATTCAACAAAGAAACAGCGAATAAAAATACAAAGCCGGGTTCCTGGAGGAGCTATTATTCAAAAACCGAAATCTAAATTATTAATCATGGGTTAGAAAAACGAAAACCTTCTATTTCACCGCACGCGCACGTATTTATGAGTCTCTCAACTAAAACATCAAACAAGTTCGGTGCGTCTAGTGTCAAACAGACAGTGGTAGCTTGA